>CM062808.1:921858312-922405812 GCA_031772625.1 Pinus tabuliformis
AGTACATCAAATGAGAGTTCTTAAATGGGTATTCGAGTCATTCCATTGCGATGGACAATGTCACAAATTGAAGTAAACAAGAATTACCAGTCTTCTTGTAAGTAGTGGAGGCAAGAGTTTTCAAAGATTAGTATAGTTGATGGTAGTGTGGATATTTATCTCTCCTTGTCAACATTGTCGAAACCAATAATAGTCTCGATGTAATAGCACCAACCAATTGTATGGAAAACCATGATCAATCATTACTTTCACTAAGAGGAGAAATGATAAGAATTTTTAATGAGGAAGAAATAATTGTGAAACATAACTCATGGATTTTAGTTGAAATTTATATAAGTCCACGTGTTCTTTAATTATTAAATACTTAATCTAAATACAAATAAATTATCATTAAGATATTGATTTTACATATTAAATATGTATTAAAAGGCATTCATCTATGACACTTGATTTTTCATGTAGTCTGAATAAACCACTTAAAGCTCATTATCAATTAATTCTAATTAGTTTTGTAAAAGATATATCTTTACTTACGTTAAGAGCTTTTTATCAAAAATAAATTACATTTATAAACTTATATCAATACATATAATTAAATGGAATTGAATAAATAGCTTCTAAGTCTTGTTGGATTCTATGAGATTATTTTAAGTACAAATAATTTATTTTAGAATTGAAATTTACAAAATGTTAATCTTGATGGGAAAATCATGTCAAAAGGTGCAAAACTTTTGAAGACATCCATTTGTGGCCCATCTCTTGAATGAGCTTAAATAGTCTACTTAATGCTCATTGTAAATTCATTAATCCATGTTTTATTTGAAAATGCATTTTGTTTACATGGATTTTTATTCTAGAAATAGCAATGTCACATTTATACATTCATATTAAACCACATGATAGTTAAATAAAAATCAATTAATGGTTTCTTGACTTATTGACTTATATGGCATGATTTCATATAGAAATAATTGATTTAAGAATGCACAGTTAGAAAAGGTTGTTGATTCAAAATAAAATAAACGAGTTAGAACTCATCAACAATTGATTTTAAATTATTAATTTTCTAAAAAATATATTTTTACTTACATTAAGAACTTGATTTCAAAAATAAATTTCATTTATACATACATACTAAGTATAATTTAATACATACTTGTCTTGTTGGCTTCTATGAGATTATTTCGATTACAAATAATTTATTTAAAAATTGAAATTTACCAAATGTTAATAGGGGTGGGAAAATCAAATGTCGTATGTTGCAAAAAGTTTAAATTCATTTATTTATAACTCGTATACTGAATGAACTTGAACGATATACTTAACATTCATTACCAAATAATTATTCCATGTGTTGTTATGAAAAACATTTAATTTTACATGGAGTTTTATTTCAAAAAAAAAAGATGTCACATTTATACACTTATATTAAACCTCATGATAGGAAAATAAAAGTCGATAAATGGATTTATATAGGCCACTTAGAACTCATTATCAATTACTTATAATTTGTTTTGTAAAATATATATTTATTTACTTACATTAAGAGCTACATTTCAAAAATGCATCACATTTATAGACTTCTATCAATGCATATAACCAAATAGAATTCTTCAAGTCATATTGGTTTATATGAAATTATTTAAATCACAAATAAACTATTTAAGAATTGAAAATGACAAAATGTTAATATGAATGAGAAAATCAATGTCTTATGGTGCAAAAAGTTTAAATACAACTATTTTTTACCCATCTCTTTAATGAGTATAGATCATCCACTTAACACATTGTTAATTAATTATTCCATGTTTTATTAAGAAGATAATTTTTCTTTACATAGAGTTTTGTTTCAAAGAAATACAATATGACATTAATACACTCTTAATAAGTTAAGTGATAATGAAATACAAGTCAATAAATCGATTCCTTATTAAATTATGTGAGATGAGATGATTGCATATACAAATAGTTGATTTAAGAATATATAAAAAATGTTATGGATTAAAAATCGAATGCCCTACAATTTAACGAGTAGTATTCACCTATGAGCCATCACCCATTAGCCTAAAGTGTCCACTTAATACTTATTATCAACAAATTATAAGACTTATTTTTGGAAGAAATGCATCATATTATACGAATATTATATATCACATTTATACAATCATATTAATGGACATAACTAAGTACAAGTCAATAATATAATTCTAGCTCAAATCATATGATTTCAGTTTATTTAAAATACAAATTTACAAAAAATTAACTTTTAAGTAATGAAATTAGATGCCTTACAGTTCAAAGACATAATTCATCCATGATAGTGTCTAATCAAACCTTGATAGTCCACTTAGCAATCATTATCATTAATTATATGTTTTTTTTAATAAATGCAAAATTATTTACAATAGATTTTTATTTCAAAAATTACAAATCACATTTACGCACTCATATTTGTCCCTTATTGATTTTCAATATGATATGATTGCAGTTACAACCATTAATTGATTTAGGCATATAAATTTATGAAAATTATGGATTAAGAAATCACATATCTTATGCTTCAAAAAGTTCAAATCATTCACCTATGACACATTTCCCATTGGCCTTAATAGTGAAAAATGCATTGTGAATAGTGAATAGTGCACATAACATTTATCAAGTAAATTATTATACTTTCTTTAGCAATAATTACACCTTCGTTTGCAAGGATTTCTATTTCAAAACTTATATTTCACATTTATATATTATGATTATTGATGCATATAAGTAAACATACGTCATTAAAAATAAAATGCCTCGATGGTTCATGCAAGATAATTTAAATGACAAACAATTCATTTAAAAATGCACGCACACATCTTAGAAAAAATCGATACAACAAAGTCATTGCAAAAGAAATTATAAATAATAAGAAATATACATATTAATATAATTGGCAATTCCCATATATTTCAAAAAATATAAAATCATACAAATTGATTCAACAAAAACTATGTCCAAAATGTATCAAAAATTTGGAATCTACTTTTCAACAAATTTATAAAGGAAATTATCTCCATCCAATACAATGAAGTACATGTTCTATTGAACATTCGAATGTACTAATATTTTTTATTGATAAGATGAAGTGTCTTAAGAAAGGGGAATAAAACTTGCATAAGCCAAGTATCTTGGTCTTTTCCTGTATAGGATTTTATCAACATGCGGTTTGATCGATATCCAATGAATTGAGAAGTATGCTTTGTTGTATCTATTAACAATACATTTGATTCTTCATAATTATCTCCATATTGGGACCACAAATCAGTCAACGTTTTCTCATAAAATTGTCTTGTTCTCCTTGCATCCAATTTTGTTTGCAAATGACAATGAGACCTGTCCCGTGCAAATTTAAAGTCCTCTATATCAGTATTTGATTTTTCTAGTACTTTTCGGATGTACTTGTCAGTGACATTTAATGTCCATATTGCGACATCATAATTTTTTAAGCAACATTTTCATACTTGACTGGAAAGGCCTTAAAAAATAGGACCCATCACCAAACTGCCAATCTGGTTCTCTTTGAATATGAAAATTTAGTTCATCTTTGGCATATGATTGGAAGAATACTCCTCCCATTTTAAATATCACCATCTTTTGACTTGTAGTAAGGCTCATTTGCATCTACACTGCAACCACATGTATGATATTAACACATCTCCACTTCAACACTTCATTGATTAAGGACATAAAAACCTACCAATTTAAAAATGATGTTAATATTTATTATGAATTATTTCCATTTGTATGCAAAGGGAATTTTACAATGAGTTAATAGTAATCACAAAATACAAATACAATGGCCCATTAAAATGAACAAACTAATGATATGTTTACTTTATACATACAACATAATACCTTTATTTAATTTGTATGGAATAAAAATATTCTAAGAACACATTGGCCCACCATTTAAATCATTGGTTTTAATACTTATAATGATTTCTTTAATTGCAATTGAAAAATATAATTACAATGGTCTAGTCAAAGTAAACAAATAAATTATATATTAATTTCCACATACAATATAATACAATTTTTAAATTTCAAACCTAATTATTTATATGCTAATTTCTAGAGTCTCTACCTTAGTTTCTTTTGGTCCTTCTTTTAGTACAAATTGTATGTTTATTGTTGGTGCTACCTACAACCTAATATAGTTTCATGTTTATTGTTGGTGCTACCTACAACCTAATATAGTTTTTCAACTTACATGGATTAAAAAATGTTATAAAAATACAATGGGCCATCCTTCACATTACTAATTTCTAAGAGGTATAATGATAACTTAAACCAAAATTGAAACAAATAAATTATATTTTAATTTCCACATACAATATAATACAATTTTTAAATTTCAAACCTAATTATTTATATGCTAATTTCTAGAGTCTCTACCTTAGTTTCTTTTGGTGCTTCTTTTAGTACAAATTGTATGTTTATTGTTGGTGCTACCTACAACCTAATATAGTTTTATGTTTATTGTTGGTGCTACCTACAACCTAATATAGTTTTTCAACTTACATGGATTAAAAAATGTTATAAAAATACAATGGGCCATCCTTCACATTAATAATTTCTAAGAGGTATAATGATAACTTAAACCAAAATTGAAACAAATAAATTATATATTATTTTCCACATACAATATAATACAATTTTTAAATTTCAAACCTAATTATTTATATGCTAATTTCTAGAGTCTCTACCTTAGTTTCTTTTGGTGCTTCTTTTAGTACAAATTGTATGTTTATTGTTGGTGCTACCTACAACCTAATATAGTTTTTCAACTTACATGGATTAAAAAATGTTATAAAAATACAATGGGCCATCCTTCACATTACTAATTTCTAAGAGGTATAATGATAACTTAAACCAAAATTGAAACAAATAATTGTAATGATCTAATTCAAACAAATATACCAGTTATCTATTAATTTTTACATTTAATGTAATCCATTGTAAAAAATTCTATAGCATGGGAAATTTTGATATGAAAACATTAAATGGCCATTCAAATCAATAATTATTATCAACACAATATCTCACCAAAAATAAGGAAAATAAAAGTATTTTGCTTTTATTAATGACAAACCAAATCAACAATTATTTTATTAGTGTTGTGAAATAAAACTAATAATTCGTGATGTCATACATATAATAACATGAAATAGACATCGGTCATATTAAGGTACTTCTAAATGTAATTGAACATCTTTAAGAGTAGCTCGCACATCTATAGCCTTCTTGAGTTTATGCAACATTCTCCATAGCACATTGATCAACCAATTATCCTCTTGATTTGTTCCAATGACTGGAGGGGCAAGAATAACATTTTCTTTGGGATTACCTTTCACACTCTCAAGTGAACAATCCAGTGTAATAGTATTGGTTGCATCATATTGGGTATGAATTTCCCATACTTTTTTCAATGATTTAGTGTGTATAACTTTTCTTGGATTGTCAATGACCTTATGTCCCTTTTGTGGTTTACAATCTTAAGAAGTCCACATAAACACAAGTTTATCTTGAATGTTTCTGAAACCAACTTTTTTAAAACTCTTGCTGTGCTTTCTTTCAAAGCTGTCATCCAAATTGCAATTTCAAGATATTCATTTTTGAAACACATTTCAATAAATGTTTTTACATGTGGATGAATCCAAAATAATTTTTTCTCTATTGTGTAATCAACATCAGTTCCCATTTTCTAAATATGCCCTTTGTTTGTTGCTTCATCATTGATGCTATGATAATAAAAAATGTCCTTTAGTTCAAAAATAACTAATTTATTTTCAGTTATTTTGGCTGCAACACAATGACAAATAATCTAGTCAAACCATTTTATTCATGTTATAAAAACTACTAAATAAATTGTTGAAACAATACACTTACCTTCAGTGGTTTTTTCACCATTTATAGATGAAATAATAAGTTCTTTTATCATCTTGATAGAACTTGGAGTAAACATATTAAACATTCAATCAACTGCCAATAGCACTTCTTATTAAACATTCAATCAAATACCAATACCAAAAAAAACATTAGTAATGAAACCTTTAAAAAGAAACACACCCACACACACCTTTAACATTATTTTGATTGTTAATTTTGTCCTTTCTATTAGTTCCTATAATAAAAATGTACAACGTTATGGTAGTTATAGGCATTAGAGTTCAAAGAATAATAAAATAAATAAGAAGACAAGTTATAAATATTTGCTATGACATTATCTTCATATTTGTAACTTTTCACCTCATCATCATCTTTGTTACCTTTATTTTTCTCTAAATTAAACATATAAAATATTTTGAATTGTGAAAATGAATAAAATCATTAAATAATAAGGAAAACAAGTGGACAAATTATAAGTACCTGATATTATATTTTGTCCTTGATTAAAGCTTTCTTTCACATGCGTTTGATCAATGTCTTTGTTCTCCTTGCTTGTCCCTATAATAAACATAAAAAAATGTTATAAATTGTGACAATGAACAAAATTCATTAAACAACTACATAAAAAACGAATCATCTTTAATTGTCCATATAATATTTTGGTCTTGATTGTAGTTTTGTGGGACATTCCCTTAGTCACTATATTCATTCTCTTTATTTCCAACTATAGTGACTCAAGATAATAAAAATAATAATTTAGATTAAAAAAAAGAGTTACAATGATTAATACCCATTTCTATCCCCATCATTCCATGGTCATTGTCTTGATTAATTTCATTCTTCTCATAATTCCCTATAATAGACATCCAAAAATTTTATGAGTATGGAAATTAAATAAATTCAAAAAGTAACAAGAGAAACAACCAAACAAATTATGTTCCTGGTATGATAACTTCTTCTTCTCCTGTTTCCATTTCTAAACTTTTTTCAACATCATAAGCACTATATTGATTATTTTTTTGCTTCCCACATTCATCATTCTTTGTTTTAGAATCTCCATCATTAGTCATTTTAGTAAACACTTTGACAATTAAAAATATAAACAAAATATTATCCAAAGTATTATAAGAGAAACAACAAAGAAACTGTAGTACCTGAATTTTCTAAGTAGTTAATAGATCCTGGATTTGATAGTTGAAAATATTTGTAATTATTCAACATGATTATCCTTTGTGACTATGTGTTCGCAACACATGCAATTCTTCTTCCATATGTACAACAAAGCCTTGATTAAATTTGTCCCTGCATAAAGAGTAATAACCACTTTTGCATCACTACATTGTTGGTGTTTTTCCAATAAGTCCATTCAAAAATCATAATCTGACTCATTTTCATCAAATGTGTCTGCAAATGTGTGAAAGTATTTTGAAGCTTCCAAAATTTTTAATTCTTAAGTATAGAAATGTATAGTAAAAACTATATCATAACTATCGAAAAAAAATCAATATTATATCCTTGTGGAATGGTTCTTTTTTCAAAGCAAGTGTATCCGGAACAATAAGGTTAGTATGTAAAACTGCTTGCAACTGACATTGGGAAAGAGTGCAGAAGTGTTGACAAAATATCAAAGCCCCCAAAATGACAACCAAATTCAAAATTGTTGTCAACTCGTTGAACACTTGTTGATCCCTTTATCATTCTATCAAAGACTCCACATGCTTGCTGAGAAAGGGACTCTATCTTTGTATTATGTGTTCTTTTTACATAAGTAAACCCCTCCACCATGTTGCAAAAGTTGGAAAATATAATATCGTTAATTTCATAATTCTCAAGAATGTTGAATGTGGTAAAAGTATTCTGATTCAATTTCTCATCGTGACTTTGGAAATATGTAACCATTGCCTCCAATAATGTTTTGTTGGTTTTCAATTTAGAACAATAATCTTTTAATTTTGTGGCATTTGTTGGATGATTAAGTGGAATAAAAAACCAAATGGTTTCATCCAATAGCTTATCTGCTACTGAAGAAATTTCTTCCATGGTTAATCCCTTATGGGCCGAATAGTACATGTTGTCAAATAATGTAAACTATTTCTCTTGTAGTCTCAAAATCGGGTTGACTTGGAGAACACTTTAATGTTCCTAGTTGGTAACAGTTAAAAACAGGGTACCATTTATCCCAAATAGGTTGATCAAGATATAAGAGAATTTTTTTATCAAAAAAAAAAAATCTAATTGGACACTCGAAGGAGGTGCACAACATTTCATCATTGGCCTGATAAAATAATAAATATAAGCTAATCAACAACCATTTATTAGCATAATGTCTAACCATTGTAACAAAGTATAAACTAATTATAAAATTGTCATACTATTTAAATATTTTGGTGTCATGTTTCTTGAACATTCTTTTTCCTTGGATGCTTCCTTTGAATTCTCACTAGCTTCATAGTCTATGGTTTCTGATAATAATAAATAAATAAATAAATCAGTAAAAAATTATTAACATAGTTTCTAATTATTGAAGAAAGTATGAATTTATAAATACTATAACTAATCGCATCATTGTATGTGTAACAAAAATGAACAAGAACAATAACAAGTGTAGAACTCACAATAATAGCTAATCATGGTGTTGATTAGGAAAAGGGAACCCCCAAATAATTTATTATGTTCTTTTAATCGTGACTATAGGCAAGTCATCACCTACTAGCTTTCCTTCTAGCACGAGCATAAACACATTTCCAAAAAACATTACATTGTGAATAAATAAATAAAACTGTAGAGACTACAACAACATCATATTTACAGAAAAATTATCTTTTATAGTCATGTATATTCTTAGCTTGCTTTAGAAACCATAAAATCAAAACACAATGAAAGAACATTAACTATGGCAATTATTAGATTTTCTTCTAGATCTTGGTCTAGCACAAATAAAAAGCACATAACAACATTGCAAGGTGAAAGAAATAGAGAATGTGATAGAATTACTTCTAGCAGAAAGACAAGCATATTGCCAACACAAATGTTGCAAAGAAAAAGAAATATTTGTATCCTAGATTTCTTTTTATCACAAACACATGGATATTGCCAATAAAAACATTGTATGGTGAAATAAATCTAGCACATGCTAGAATTATTTTGAGCACGAACACATGCATATTTCCAAGAAAAACATTGCAAACCGAAAGAAATCTAGCACAAACACAAGCACATTGTCATTTAAAATATTGCCAAGGCAATGGAAATGTAACACATGCTAGACTCCCTTCTATCACATAAAAGAAGATTTCCAACAACAACATTGCTAAATTTCCTTCTATCACAAACACAAAAACATTGTCAATAAAAACATTACAATAATAATCTTTCTTGAGACATCTCCATGCTTATGTAATTTGACATTGCCTTTTAGAGACAATGAGGTTTTAGTCCATGCCTACATAAACTATTGTTACAATATAAAAAATGTAACCCTAAAATGATTAGAAGGCCCTTCATATGGAATATGTGGCCTAAGAATGGGATATGGTACAAACATAAGCATGTTTCCAACAACAACATTGCATTTTGAAAAAAAAACATTCTATATTACCCTCTATCACAAACACAAGCACATTGCCAATAAAAACATTGCAAAGTGAAATAAATATATCGTAAGTTAAATTTCATTTTAGCATAAAAACAAACACATAACAACATTGTAAGGTGAAATAAATCTAGCATGTGCTAGAATTACTTTTAGCAAAAATACAAACATGTTTCCAACGACAATATTGCAAAGAAAATTAAATGTAGGACATGCTAGATTTATTTCTAATACAAACACAAGCACATTGCCAATAAAACATTAGAAAGGGACATAAATTTAAGCATTGCACTCTTCCTTCTGGAGGACAAAAAAAAGAAAAACTCATATCAGCATTGGTAGGTGAAAGAAATCTAACATGTGCTAGATTTGCTTCTAGCACAAACACAAATATGTTGTGAACAACATCATTACAACAGGGTAAAGGAAAATCTAACACATGTTATATTTCCTTCTAGCACAAACCTAAGTAAATAACATTATTATATGGCTAAATAAACCTAATACATGTTGGATTTACTTCTAGCACAAACACAAACATATTACCAATAACATAATTGTAAGGCAAAAAGAATCTAGTACCCACAAGATTTTCTTCTAGCAAAAACAAAAACACATTGCGAATAATAACATTGTAAGATGAAAGAAATCTAATGTGTGCTATATTTCATTCTATCATAAACACAAGAACGTAACAACATTGCAAGGTCTCATAAATCTACTATGTGCTAGATTTACTTCTATCACAAACACAAGCATATTGTCAACAACAACATTGCAAGAAAAAAAGAGATCTAGCGCAAGCTAAATTTCCTTCTAGCATAGACAAAAGCATATTACAAAATAAAAATATGCAAGACAATATTTGATTTCCTTCTAGCACAAATAACTATATTGTCAAAAATAATATTGCATTGTGAAAAAAAATATAACACGTACTAGATTTCCTTCTAGTGCAAATTCACAAACATATTGCCAACAACAACATTACTAGACAAAACAAATCTAACACATGTTAGATTTCCTCCTATCAAAAACACAAGCACCTTGCAAATATAAACATTACAAGGTGAAAGAAATATAATGCATACTATATTTCCTTCTAATGCAAACATAATCACATAACAACATTGTAGGGTGAGAGGTGAGCGAGAATGGAGCTAGGGTTTACTCTACGTGCAAATGGATCTCAGGTTTCGACAACCACTTTTGGCTGCTTGGCAAGCCCGAAGAACAGACACGAAGACCCCTGTGCAAGGAAGAAAAGACTGGGCCGGGCATGTGCGGCCACTCCTCTCGACTTACCCAGCGAGCTCCCTACGGACTACCCCCCGAGGTCATCCTCATGCAGCCGCTCATTGTCCCAGATGATTCCAGCTCCCCGACGACTATGGCAGACATCAAAAACTGGGCAGCTTCGAACATAGGAGATGGATTTTGATGGGGTTCTGCTTTTCGATTACACAGACAGACAGGCTCGGCCTTCTCTTGCCCGAGGCTAACTGCAAGGGGTTCTGCGGCGGCCACAGGGTGAATTTAGCGCCCCTTTCGCCCTCCAAAAGATTAACGCCCCTGAGTTCTCTGCAGCGGAAAGGGGATTGAACCATTGCGGGCTCCCCAAGAAGCTACAGGACAACCTTTATTGGGATGAAGGGTTTTTTGCATACCCCTGCTCGGCTAGGCCCAAGACACTCTGTTCGGTCCAACTCTTGGCGAAGATCGACCCTCACCATCCTGCACGAATAGTCTCTACCTTTAAAGGTGAAGCTACCTCCTCGCACCCGAAGGATCAGTCGGGACCTGTGAACCAGGTAAGCCCATTCTGTTTTCAAATTTTTTTAAAAACTCCAGATGGGGTTTCAGGCATACTTTGGGTCAAAAACATAGACACAGTTCTAGACCTGAAACAATGCATCATGTTGAAATTCAGATACCCTGGCCATTCATAGAGCTTGATTTTTGAAGGAAAAATACTACAAGACCAACAGTCCTTGTCGTTGTATCATATTCATGTTGATTCCACCATCATTCTAAACCTAAGAATGCAAGGGGGGGGGGCTGCATCCAAGGGTAGAACAGGGCTGGGAGGCAGCACACAGTGAGGTTCGGGATCAAAACAGAAGCAAGCACATGAGGGTCTATCATTCAAGAACATTCTACATGGGAAAAAGAAAGCCCCTGAACCATCCAAACAGGCAGGAAACACTCCAAACCCCTATATAGTGAAGCAGCTGAATTACAACCCAGAATTAAATATTGATTTGCCAGAATCTGATGAGCAATGTGCCTCCCTTGAATCTCTAGCAATTATTTGTCAATTTAATTGTTTCTGGCCAAAACCAGTAGAGCTCTTCCATTGGATTTTAACAAACTGGTCATTAGAATGCGACATCCACCTCTGCTCCAAAGGATTCTTTGTTGTAAAATTCCCATCCCCTGAAGCTATAGACAATATTTTGCAGGAAGGACCATGGTTCTGGGGTTCAATCAGCTTGTTTACCACTCCCTGGTTCCCCGACTTCGACGCAAACACCATGGTCGTCTCCAAAATGCCAGTCTGGGTCTAAATTCACAACCTTCCCCTTCATTTCTAGGAGGATAGAGTTCTGGCTGGTATTGGCAACAGCCTTGGACAGTTCATAAAAAAGGACTCCCAAAGAATAGAGGAAAGGATTTTCACCTACGCACACATATGCGTAGAGGTAGACCTCAGCAAAGGACTTTCGGACAACATCCGATTAATTCACAATAAGCGAATTTGGACACAGAACTTGGATTATGAGAACACAGCTTTTAGATGCAGGAATTGTAGACAAACAGGGCATTTACACAACATGTGTCCAGAAGCCAAAAAGGACACTAGAAGGAAAAAGAATCTCGGGAAAAAACCCAAAGGTTGGCAATACCCCCTGCCTGAAACTGAAAAGGAGGATGAAGCTCTGGATGAACCATCCCCACAAGAGGAAAGTCAGAATCCAATGGAACCTGTTACACAAGGGGGATCTCCACAAGACTAATCAGATGCCAAGAACCACAGGGTGCAGGCCGACTTGATCCCTGACGAGGGGGACATCAGTGGGAATAGGAGCAACCACACATCAGATAACTCAGACTCTGACAAGGACATCGCCAAATTGGAGGCAGGAAACCATCTTGCTCTTGTCTCTTCGATGCCATCCCAAGGGGAATGGCGCAGGGTAGAGAAAAAGAAGGGGCGAAAAGCTTAGCTTCCCCCACCATGTATTTTTATCTTGTTTCTTCTACTTATCTCTTGCCTATCATTTGGTCTCCGACTTGATGATGCGGTTTCTAGCTAGTACAACATGTAATTTTGTTATTTATTAATCAAAATTGCGCTCTTTTTTTCTGGAAAAAAACATTGTAGGGTGAGAAAAAATTCCAATATATTTACTTCTAAAACAAACATATAAATATTTCCAATGACAACATTACAAGACAAAACATATCTAGCACAAGCTAGGTTTCATTTTCGCCCAAAGAAAAACATATTAGCAATAACAACATTGCAAGGTAAAAAAAATCTAACATGTGTTAGATTTCCTTTTAGCACAAACACAAGCACATAGCAACATTGTAGAGTGAGAAATCTAGCATGTGTTAGATTTATGTCTACAACAAATACAAGCACGTTGCTAACAACAACATTGTAGAGTATAAAAAATCTAGCCTATGCTAAATTTTCTTCCAACACAAACACAAGCACATTTCAATTTGATAGAAATCTAACATATGCTATATTTTATTCTAGCACAAACACAAGCACATGACAACATTGTAGGACTAAAGAAGTCTAGTGCATGCTGGATTCATTCTATCACAAACACAAGTAGATTGCAAGCTAAAGGAAACAAAACACATGCTAAATTCCTTCTAGCACAAGCAACCATATTTCCAACAGTAACATTTCATTGTAAAATAAATCTAGTGCATGCAAGATTTCCTTCT
This sequence comes from Pinus tabuliformis, assembly GCA_031772625.1. Lineage (NCBI taxonomy): Eukaryota > Viridiplantae > Streptophyta > Pinopsida > Pinales > Pinaceae > Pinus > Pinus tabuliformis. The sequence goes on from CM062808.1 coordinate 921,871,802, forward strand.
AGCCCAAAGATAAACACATTGCCAATAACAACATTGCCAGGTGAAAGAAATCTAATGTGTTTTAGATTTCCTTCTTGTATAAACACAAGCAGACAAAAACATTGTAACGTGAAAGAATTATAGCACATGATAGATTTACTTCTAACACAAACACAACCATGTTGACAACAACAACATTATAGGGCAAGGAAATCTAGCGCATGCTACATTTCTTTCTAACACACAAAAGCACATCACAGGATGAAACAAATCTCCTGTGCTAGATTTCCTTCTAGCACAAACAAAGGAACATAACAACATTGTCCCTAGGGTTAAAGAAATATAACACACACTAAATTTAGTTCTAGCACAAAATGAAGTATATTGTCAATAACAACATTGCAATAAAGAAATCTAACATGTGCTAAATTTCCTTCTAACGCAATCACATGTAAAATTATAATAACATTGCAAGGTCAAAGAATTCTATCATGTTTCTTTCTAGCACAAACAACCAAATTTCAAACCACAACATTGCATTTTGAAAGAAACATAGTGTGTGCTAAATTTCCTTCTAGCTCAAACACAAGCACATAAAAACAACGTAAGGTGAAAAAAATCTAACATGTGTTATATTTAATTTTAGCAGAAATACAAGTATATTGCCAACAACAACATTATCAAGCAAAGGAAATCTAACACATGCTAGATTTCATTCTATAATAAACTCAAGTGTATTCCTAATAACAACATTGTAAGATGAAACAAATCTAACAAGTGTTAGATTTCCTTTAGCACAAATAATAACATAACAACATTATAGCTTCAAACATATCTAGTGCTTGTTAGACTACTTCTAACATAAACACGAGCATGGTTCCAACAACACTGCAGGGCAAAACAAATCTAGAATGTGCTATATTTTCTTCTAGCACAACCACAAGCAAATAACAAAATTGTAGGATTAAATAAATTCAACACATGTTAGATTTACTTTTAGTACAACCACAATTATATTGCCAACGACAACATTCCAAGGTAAAATAAATTTAACACATAATAGATTTTCTTCTATCGCAAATATAATCATCTTAGCAATAACAACGTTGCAAGGTACAATAAATCTAACGTGTGCTAGATTTCCTTCTAGCACAAATACAAGAGCATAACAACATTGCATGCTAAAAGAATTCTAGCACATGATGAATGACAAATATTATTTTTTCCTCCAAAAACTTATTGAGTTTCATTTTCATTTGTTATTATATTGTTGAATACCTATCTAAGAATGTTTGCTGAATATGATCATATAATTATTGAATTATATCACATCCTGAATGATTTTAGTGTATCAAAGCCTCATACTTAGTGACATTATTTGTGCATGGGCAATCCAAGCGACAAGACATCAAATATTCGTACCCTTTAAGATCTCGAAGAGTGCATCTAGACCTTTCACATGAACTCGACTTAGAGCCATCAAAAAATAAAAACCATACATTCTAATTTACATCTAAATTTACTAATTTTGAAAATAACTTTGTACATGTTCTTGCATAATATATAGATTATTTACAACAAGCTAATTTGAGTGAAATATCTTAGATTGATTACACACATCTACAAAAGGTGAACATTCAACAATAAATTTCCAAAAAAGAGAGTCAAAATAGTAGTTAAAAAGTGTAGAATTAAAGAACACAATGAACACATTTGAATCATTCAAATCAGTGATCATGTGCTTCATATACCTCTTGCTTGTTATTTTAATTTGATTAGTATTGTCGTTATATGGAAGCCAAAGATGTGACCATTCTATCAAAAAAATATCCATTTATTTTTTCAAACCAACCGTAGCTTAGTAATAAAGCATATGACTCAACCACTATTTTGGATTAGAAAAAAGTTTGAGAAGTACACACTTTAATTCACTATGCACTTTAACATTTGAGCATTCTAGTTGAACTTTGGGTGAGCTGCAATAACTGGTAAACTTTCGTGACTACATCTTTGAATTCTGCTACTAGGTTTACACAAATTCAAAGGTGTAAAGTCATGTTGTTCACAACTTTACAAAATAACAATGACTGGAACCCAGACATCCAATGTTCACATTACACGGGCAAGGGTTGCAAAGTCCACGTTGAACAATCCCCTTCAACCTCTTCCACCGGCCCAAAGTAAACCAAAAGGAAAGCATGTAGGAATGGAGTCAAATATTTATGGATCCAGTGTTGTTGTTGAACCCCTTAAACAATGTGCAGTGTTATCAGATGTGTCTAATATCTCTAAGGAAGCACCCTTGATTGATTGCTTGAAAAAACCAAAAGCAATTAAGGTTGTATCTCATAATGCTAATGCCAAGGGGAGAGGCCGAGGATTTCCTCGGAATAACAAGAAGATTACTCGAGAGTCAAAGATTAAAAAAGAGACTTCACCAGCTATTTGTAATGTTGACGATGCATCTGCTGGTGATGCAATCGGTATTGATAAGGAAAATCTTGTATCTCTCTCCAGAAAGGAAATCATTTTCCTTTTCTATAGGGAAATCCCTTTACTAGTGAGGGAAGGATATTCCTTTCCTCTAACTCAAGGAATCACCTACCCTGTATAAAATTAAAGACCTTTTCTTACAAAAGATTAGAGAAGTATAAATCTCAAAAATAAATATAAAAGTAATTTGAAGAATGAACTTGAGAATTGGTTGAAACATGTGCTTGAGAGGATATCCTAGAAAGAAGCAAAGCATAGTTAATCATTAAAAAAGAATGACTTCTGGAGACAAAAATTATAACTACCACTACTACAAAAAAAATACTTTTGGGGGGTCGTAATCTGCCTCCAAAAGTGGGAATTAAAAGCAATATTAACATTAGCTGCAATTTTTTAAAACCTCCATCACACCTCCTCCCTCCTGCCCCTAAAAGCATCACCTCTAAAATTCAAGCCTTTTAGGGGCGGTTTTTTAAGAGATATGAACTGCCCCCAAATGTGTCACTTTTCAAGGGGGGTTCCAAACTTGAAAAGTGACTTTTGGGTGGAATTTTTTAGAACTCCCCTCCCTTCAAAGCATCACCTCTAAATGTCAAGCCTTTTATGGAAGGTTTTGAAGAGATAGCATTGATGGGTAGCCAAAATGGTTGGCTGAAGCCTATCTGCCAAGTCATTGGCCCTCTGTTATGAGGCGTTGGTTCAATTCTCCTTGGCTTCGTCAGGGTCAAGCCCCAAAAGTTGGGTCAATTAGGCATGAGGGCCCTTCATGTGGGCTAGAGTAAGGGCGTTGTGAGGACAAAAAAAAAGGCTTTTTAAGAGATATGAACCAGCCACAAAAGTGACTTTTAGGGGTGATTGAAATAGCCCTCAAAAGTCAACTTTCAAGGTTGGTTGTAAATCGCCTAAAAAAAGTCACTTTTGAGGGCGATTTAAAACCCCCTCGAAAATTGACCTATGTGGGTAATTTAAAATCCCCCTCATAGCAACGTACAAGGGCGGCTTACAACCCCCTTGTAGCAACTTATGAGGATGGTTTAAAACCACCTTGTTGCAAATTTTAGGGATGTTGGGCACCCCCCTCGTACTAACTTTTGGGGGCGTTAAGAGCCCCCCCCGTGGCAACTTCTAGGGGCATTAGAAGGCCCCCTTATAGTAGACTTTACATAATTTCACATTTAGATAGGCCCCCTTATAGTAGACTTTACATACTTTCACATTTTTAGATAGGCCCCCTTATAGTAGACTTCACATACCTTCACATTTTTAGATTGTGATACTTTCAAACTGTTATGTTGGGCATGAGTGAAGAGGATCAAAAAGTTGGGTAGTTGTATCCAATTGAGGTTGGCTTACATGATGCGTCACTAAATTCATCAAATCAAGGAGAGTTTGCAAATCGCATTGAATCAGCTTTGCACAAACCTTCATTCGAGCATACAATCATCTCTTTGCATTCACTCCATAATGAAAGCACTGAAGAAAATCGATGATGTCATTGAATATAGTGTTGATCCTGATGTATTCTATGGGAATTTTAGGAGGTGTTTGAGAATGTTCTTTCTGTTTTTTTTATTTGCACTAAAGGGCATGGCATTATCAAAGCATGAAGGGGAAAAATCTTTGCATATTTCCCAATAACAACCAAGAAAGTTGAAGGACCAATCCCTCCTAGCCTCGTCCCTTTACCTCTTTGTGTTATGTTTCCTTGCCAACAAACTCCTATGCTTTATTTCGACAACCTTTGGCAGGGTATCACTGGTAGTAGAGTTTGTTTAAATCTCAAGGAGCTTTCTCTCCTTAACACAAAGACATTCAGGTATATTTCCATATAATGAAATTTCATATAGTATCTCGCGGTTGGTTTGGTCTCTAACTTTTTGAGTTTGTAGTCTATTGGGTTGTTAGTCCATCTATCATATTTACTTTCCCTCCAAGTGCAACCCTCAAGTCCAATATTTTCCCTAATGTTTTTTCTCCTCACTCTTTCGTCCCGAGGGAGAAATGCAAGGGGTGGTCAAGGTCATAGCCAGGGCCAGGGTTGTGGTCGTGTTATAACTCAAGCTCAACCTTGAACTACCCGAAATCAAGGTCGCAAAAATAACAATGATTTAGACTTGGAAAAAACTCTGTCTTAGCAAACTAATGCACACCCACATGCTCGTTAGATTATTTTGGGTTGGGAGAATGAATTGAAGCATGAAACATATAATGAATTGGAGCTAAATGAATCACAGGATCTCATCCCTAACCTAGGCCATACCAAAGGCCGATACACCCAGTTCCATAGACCCTTTACCTTTTCTGGATGATGAAAAATCTCTTGGCAAAAGCTTTAACATCCAACTTTGAAGGAATTTCATAGTTAGCAACAAAAATACAGGAAATCGACAAGGAATTCCAACTCATTCAATGCCAAATTCAACAACAAAATGCTCGTTTAAGTCGTATTGAGAATCATATTCCCTGCCTTCCACAAACTGAATTATCGGGCTCCAATGCCAAAGACTTGACGCCAATTGAATCTTTTGATGATTATCATTTTTCTTAACATAGTTTTGAATCTTAATTTTCCTATGTATAAATGAATAGCATGCATTTTTTATATTTCTGTTATAGACATAGAGTAAATAGGAGACGCATAGACACTCGAGTTTATATAGCCTTGCTTAACATTCTCAGGCTTTTCAGATTTTGGATTGCATATAATGTTGTCAAATGGCCAACATACATGGTTTCCCAATGAGCAAGTTGAGGCCATCTAATTATGGATGATGTTTATGTAATTCTTGCCTGTTTTTTAAAATGGAATAGAAAGGATCCGCCAAGCTTACTAAAATTATTTATTAAAAAAAAAAATCTATTTTTTTTAAATAAAATATTTAAAATTATAATAACTTTAATAATATAATTGAATTCTAAATTTCCAAAAAATAATAAATTACTTGCAAGTAGCACCACAACCTCCAAAAATTAAAAATTAAACCTACCTAACAAGGATCACAACATATAGAATAGGAAAAATACCCACAACCATAGGTAATGCACTGCAAAATTTTCTATCCTCTCTCCAACTACATGGTCATTTTCATGGCAATGTCCCATGTCAATTTTTTGCAAGTCACTAAACACATATATTGTTGGTTGGTTAATGGATGGATGCTATCAGTGACAAGAACATAAGAAAACGATATGTTAAGGCATAGACAACACAACTATAGAAGACTCACATTATAAGAATTTGAGATAAGCAAACAAAGAACCAAATGAAAAAATAATTGCATTCGAAGAGGCCAAGTGTGTTTACAGTCCGATGTGCATTTTTATAGGTCGTAGTGTATGTTTTCGACAGATTTTGGCTATATTTGTTTGGTCAAATTTGCCTATGCAATTTGTTCACAATTCATTGGAATCAAAAATTTGATTTGTGAATTTTGTATAATAGTGGCGGTTTTTTAAGAGCTGAATTCAAAAACAAAAAGCAAGATTTCACCCAAAAATAAATGTTTCCATCCAAAAATTCCAAAGAAATAAAATAGAATAAGGACACAATATCCCTTTTATAAAGTAATAAGGAAAAAATGGAAATTATTTTATTATTATTAAATTGATAATTAATTGAGTTTGTCTTGAATAATTGGGATTTTTTTGTCATAATGACTTGGAACCTTGTTATTAAATCTAATCATAAACATTCTCGATATGCGTGATAACATTTCTACAGTTTTGAATTATAAATCTATTTTTTCTGCACAACCAAAAAGAACCATCTTTCCTACATTAATGTTCATAATGATAAACCTTGTGACTTATTTAGATGAAAGTCTAAAATATTGCTCAAGCACCCTACTCCCAACAACTAATTTTACTTTGTTGATCATAACATGATTGTTTCTCATTAATTATCAATTCCCAGTTTTCTTTGGAGATTGAACAAATACAAATGGAATACAAGACCATAGCAATCTCAATTCTGGATTTGAACATTTAGAACTCCCTCTTTTTGTTTGTTTCTCACCAATTATTCCAAAGCCATTAGATTTCTATGCTGAAGTTTTAAATATCCCATAGCTTCCATGAGAGAAAATAGATTTATGTACTGAATTTGCCTATGGATTTTAAAAATTGAAGTTTCCTCGTCTTATCAGGCAACCTAGTCATATCTTCCACCTCATACCCTTCTCAGGTAACACTCAATTTAGGCGATTTCTTCAGTCTCATAATGCAGCAACAAATGTCTCTCTCTTCTCAGGAAACACACACCTAATTTAGGCAATTTCGTGTCTCATAATGCAGCAATAGAAATAGATGCCTCTCTTTCACCAAGTTAAATCAATAAAGAGGTAATCCAATTTGTCCAAATGTCTAACTTCAAACTTCAGGGATTAACTCATAGTGTGTCATCCTTATCTCTTCACATACCCTTCGTTGCAGTAAAATCAAACCAGTCTCAAGCCATCTAGGAGATCCTGGAGACACACCTCCACCCACTGATCCCTTTGGAATTCCACATGCTTTGCAAAAAAAAAGTGTTTCCTCCATCCATTATCATGATTCATGGGTTTTGGCAAGCAGGCACCTAGGAGAGGACATATGTAATAACAATCCATTTACCACACAATAAAGCATGGAAAGAGTACTATGATCAAGCTTCACAGTTTTTTGGTGCTAGCAGAGGAGGTTTCCCATAGTCTACTACAACTCAAAGTGCATCAAAAAATTTGATATATGAATGAACCTATGCTTCATAAATTTGCATACATACATAATCAATTATAGGCATGAGGTATACAAATCAATTTACAACAACTCAATTTTGGATACATAAATTATTATCTTTGGATATTCAAACGAATTTATAATTCCTTGTGTATATGTTTTCATAGTTATTCATGTTCTTACTTCAATTTTTTGAAATATTTTTGGATGTTCCAACGAAGTTACAATGTAAGTTTTCACAATTATTCATATTGTTACTCAGACTTTCTCAAAACAAACTATATAAAAAAAATTGAAACATCAATATTTATAGTGAACACTCCACTTAGTCAAAAACAGATAAACAAAATATCTTACCCTTGCCTACAGGATCGGAGGGTGGGGTACTTTCAAACTTTGTTACATGGGAAAAAATGACATCATATTGCACATGGGTGCATATTCAATTTAAACCTGGGTAGTTATTCACATCACCCTGGTTAAATGCAAAGCCTAATCAACAAGAAATGTTGCATCAAAAGTAAGTGCAAAAACCCAATCCAGATTCTGTTATATGAGGAGAGATAGAATCGTTCCATGTTAGGAAGAAATGATAGCATCGTTGATCCAACAAGTGGTACACTAAGCCCAAGATAAATAACATTACTTGGAAATTGATGGTGACCATAAACTTCAAAGGGGGAGGTTTAAATTTCTAAGATCAAGTTCAAAGATTTGCATTACAAAGGAAGCTACAGTACAAGACATTGTGACCTTGGGGGTCAGTTTGCAAGTTGTATAAATCAACTTCTGAAAAAAAGATAGTCCTGTAGGGTGTTACTGCAGGTTTGGAGAGTAAATTTTTGAAGGTACAAGGTGATGGTTTGCAAGTGGAAAATGTCTGATTTGTTTCAACTCTTGGAGAAGGGTTTCTTGCAAATATTTTGCATATTCTCAACTTCTTTGCATTCAATTGCATCTTCACATATATGATATGTCCATAGAAACAACCTCAAAACCCCGTGAAAATGTTCATACTAATGGTGAATATCATATTTAAAATCATGTTACAAGTTTAGGATCCATTGCACGAGGAGATAGTGGGGATTGGGGCTGCAATAAGTATAACGATGTCTACTAAGGGCCTTACAACTGCACAAGGGAAAATTGTTTGCATATACAAGGTAACGGTGTAAACATGTGAATCACATTTGACCCCCATGTCCCCCTGTTGTGTAACACAACCCTCCCCTCCACCCCAGTATTTTTAATGTAGTTTGACCGAGTCAAAATAATTTGAGGACAGGATAAGACAAGACATTAAAACATCTCTACCATACTGGTCTAGAGAGCGGCTTTTAAAGCAACTAGAAATATCAGGGTTCATGTGAAGCACATCTTAGCAAAAATAGGGCTTTCCCAAAACCCAACTTCCCAATCCCATACATTTACAACGATTATCCAAATTTTCCTATACTTTTCACATACATATATTCCCATCAAAAGTTATGGCATTCTTATGTAGACTTTGTACATATATAACAACAATGTACTTTCTATAGCTAAGATTTCTACTCTGACTTCTCTGTAATTTCAACCTATAACAATCTAACTTTCCCCTTCCTAAACGTAACAAGTATCCCCCTTATTTGGATCTGCTAGTGGAGGTATGCTCAATTTGCCAAGCCCTGTTGCTTTTAGTCTCTCCCGGCAGCGGGAATTTGTATTGGCTGAATCTCTGTGAATTTTGCATCAACTGAAATGAAAATTGGACCCATAATCTTCCCAGAGGTCTAATTTGCTATGGACTAGGTTCACTTTAATTTTATCTTGGCATCCCCTAATAGTTTTAGCACTAGGTAGTAACACTAACTTGTATTGATTGCACCTCCATTGTTCTTATGCCAACTCTGAAGAAAGTTTAACCAAAGATTGTCACCAGTATCTTCTATCCAAAATTGTAAGCATCACCTAAAACTGGAGGTGGTCCCTATAGAAAGTTCACTTATTGCTTGAAGGTGTCAAAACAAGAAACCCCTGCCACAAATTATCAAAAATGGAGCACACATTGATAGAACAACATAATAAACCCAACATAACACATATATTTATGAAATAACAATAAAATGGCATTATTCGTGAAAGAACAAGTGAGATAAATAATGATTACATAAACAGTGGGAGGCACCACTTCCAAAAGAGATGGGTTGCACGCTGCTTGCCTTGGGAATGTAAAGAGGCACCCTACAGCAGAAAATATGTGTGATCCTCTGGTAACAGTTTTCAAGAAACTAAAGCATCAGTGTCCATCATTTTATTGCACATATGATGGCACTCAATGTACAAAAAGGGTTGCCCTGTCCCAGCAATTTGGATAACCACATATAAAACACGTAGATTTAGATTGACTCTAAATAAACCTGCTGAAACAGTACCCGTGTATAGCACATATCATGGACAATTTGATTAATGCCCAAGATTCTCCATGTTTACTTCAGGAGTTCAAGGATTCCAATTAGACAACTTTTAAGCAAACTAGACAGAGAGACTGATCAAATACAATTCATCCTATGTAATGTCTATTAAGAGAGATTGGTGAACAATGTATGCAATTTCAAAAAATATATGTTTATATCACATCCAATAGCATGTCAAGTCTTGGCAAAATACAAAATAAATAGAAAGCATAGAACACAATATGGTGCCTAGGTCAATAGGAGTAGGACAGGAACTCACGTCATCTTTACCAGTACTAAGAAACTGCTAAGGTTTATTGACATTCTCCATCTTATATATATACATATATGGGACATAACAAGCCTTGTAAGTAGTTACTAATCTGTAGACCATGATTCTCCATAGAATCATGAGTTCTAGACCTCACAAGAAAATAACCAATCATTTCATAGCAGTGACCCAAAACATTTGTCACAAAAGTATGTCTGTGTAACCTCAACTACCTTAAAAGATAAAACCATCTAGTATGGGTTATATGTTATCAAGCTCGCCATGAGTAATATTACAGCAATTTATCACTACCATAAGAACAAAGGTCATACTTCTTGCTAATATGAAGCAGAGTTTTGAGAATTCAGAACAGCAAGATAGAGCAAAGCACACACTGAGAGATATATTGTCACCAACATACACATCAATACAGCAACACTCATAGATGTATTCATATATGCTATATCACACAGTTGTATACATTTTTTTTAGAAATCTAAGTGTCATCAAGACGTGATCATCCTTGCACCTTAAGAAGATGTGTCTCATGCAGTCATTGGACACAGTAACAATTTCAGGAATTATAACATAAGGTCAGCTAGAGTGATAGACACATACCTATGGGCGACTGAGCCGGAGACTGCAACTCTCCTCCCAACCTTAGATTGGACTGCACAGTGGTCCTCCTTGCAGTCCAATAACCCCCAATCTAGATTCTAGAACATTGTGAGAAACCTGCTGATGGTTTGCTTGGCTAGAACCAGGTCTCGATAGGGCTGACCCCCTCCACCCTCCAATTACATCATGATACTTAATTTATTCGATCTCACATCCATTTTTGAGACCTTATAAAAGCTTCTACACTCCCAAGAGCTATATGTCTAAGTGTCATCCAAACCAGGCTTGGATATACTGTCATGTCAAGATGGATGGGCTTGCCGCTGTATTTTCTATTAATTTTTGTTACATTAGCTCTGCATTCAAATACTTGCCAGTGAAAGTAATGTGGGTTGACTGCAAGTTTAACCCGGACTAGGAAAATGGCTGCAAGGCTGCATTTATTTTCCATATTCGATTACATGGAGGCATGGCTTGACCCTACCCTCCTCCTTCAGGGCTCCTGATATTTCTCAACAAAATATGGCAGTGAAAGTTTGCTACCTGTGAACAATGAATGAAACCAATATCTAGTGGTAACAACAACCTCCAAACACATTAGAAGGCAGTGAAGTTATAGGGCTAACCTGGTCATGACAAGGGTCTCTAAGATGCATTTGGTGTAGTGAGACTCCCACAACACGTGGAGATATTTCCTTAACAGAGGCTGATCATGATGCTAGCTTGGTTAAAGGTTCATATACTTACTCTGTTTGTTCTGCTACTAGGTATGCATATATATATATATGCTCTTAGGTATACTACTAGATATACTACTGGAACTAGAACTGCTAGTGCTGCTTCAAAAAAAAATTAGTGAATTAGCAATAACATAGTAGTGAGCTTGAGTGGACCCTCAGGGTGACTCTACACCAGCTAGGATCTGTCCAAGTTAGATATCAAGCACACTTTCACAACCCATCACTGGATACTCTACACCAGCTAGGATCCGTCCAAGTTAGATATCAAGCACACTTTCACAACCCAACACTGGATATTCACTGAGTTTGGAAGGAAATAAACTTTAAATAGATTGCAGATCTATTTGATTGAGAAATCTTCGGAACAACATGCAGATTTAGTTACACTACAAAACATTTCTTGCTGAAAAATGATCCTTCAAATAGAATGCAGATCTATCTTATTCCCCACTATTTTCACCATCTTCCCATACACTATCAACAACTCGCAAAACAACAAGGAGATCAATACTTTTCATTTCCAGAGAAATACTACCTACCACATTATCAATAGTTTCAAAAGGTAATCAGTTTCTTTACACCACAGATGGCAAAGTTCCTTTAACGGGTACTCCTTTGGGGATCCTATTATTAGACTTTGTGGGTGGTCCATTTATTGGAAACACCAAATGAACCCTATCAAACTTGCAATATGTGCCTCCTCCTTGTAGAGTTATATAAAGTGTTGTAGAACCTTTCTCATAATTCAACCTAGCTAGTTGTCTGCCACTGCATTTTTACCTCAAGATATCACTTCTTTGGAAATGGCTCTAAGGTTTGCATAAATTTATGAACCCATAGTTAAATAGGAACCTCCTATATCTCCTAATGACTTCACAGTAATACATGTATCCCATTGGATTGGAAGTACCACCGTAGGGGCTGGTTGACAGAACTGGATTCCAAAATGGCATTACCTAGTGGAACCCCAATTTCTGGTAGGCCTTTATCATTAAGTACCTCTATCATATCATGCCATGAGTGAAACTTGATTTGATGTGCTCACCCATCATTACATGGGGGTCTTTTCCAAATTCATATACATTGTTGCAACCCTTTGCTCAGGAACAATCTACTCCACCACTTGTTCCAAAGTTTCTTTCATGGTGACAGTTGTGCCATTAACTCAATATCTTCTTAAGCTCTGCACTAATCCACCTAACTATTTTCAACATCATGCAATGGCAATAATTTTTTACAGTCTATTCAAGAGTGATTAAAATCTATATTTATCTTTTTCCATAGATCAGACACTGACACACAAGACAGAGTTCTGAGTCGTCATTGTGCTCATACAAAATAAAAATTCAACCTTTCTTAGACAAAGGCACAAAAATAGTTGACAATTGTAGGCATAGTAGAAAACATATTCACATTTAGGATCACTTTTGACAAATGAGGTCCATTTGCAGAGTTTAGTTACTATCCATAAAGGAGTACACTGGTGATAAAGCTCGGTATAAGGTCATACTGAGTCATTAGCAAAAGCCTTATGGCTATCTCTCTGGAAGGAAGTACTTTTGACTGCATCCTTACCAGCACTGGAAACTTCTGCATCATATGTAGGTCCATATTTTATAAGTGCCTTTGTACTTTTTCTAGATGGAAAGAAACAATTTGAAAGTCAAGGCTATGTGCTAGTTTGTGCATTTTTTGTGGAAAAGGTATTAGGATCCTTGTCACAGCGACAAGGGCATTACAAACAACACCAGTTAGCTTCACGGACTAAAGCAACATTAACAACTATTATATACAAGAAGGGATTGTTGCTCTCCAGTCAGTCAAGACAAAAGCATACACGTGGAAAAATTATCAACTACGAGAGTACAAATGTTCAAAATGTTGGAGCTTTTTGTTGGCATATGCATGGTATTTGGATTTTACCTCTTCAAGTTGTTATGACCTTCATTATTCTACATCAGAACTTGGGCTTGACAACATTTTCAGGGTTGGCAACCTCATTGGCAGTTACGTTGCCAAATTTCCCAGTTACAAAATTGCAACAAAAATTCCAAAACAGAATCATGGAATAAAAGGACAAAAGTACTAAGGCCACATCGGAGACATTAAAAATTAGGAGGATCTTAAAATTGCAGCTTGGGAGACAAGATTTCTTTGGAATCTAGAAATTTTGAGGCAAGCATAATGTAGTTGGCTATAATAATACGTTTACACATCAACTATCACAAAATTTATTTTCTCTGTTACACCCACATTTGTCTATGTTTCAACTGTTGGTACATGTATGCTTATAGGAGTGCCTTTGATAGCAGGGATAATTCTTTCTGCACTTCAAACCTTTGAGAATTCTTGAGTTGACTGATATGTATACGAGATATAATTAGATATGTATACTTTAGAAAACTACAAAAATAAATATACTTCCAAATGCTACAGAAAGAATTCTCCCTGCTGTATTGACTGATACGTATACTAGATCTACTCTCCACAATATTGGTGCCTATGAGTGTCTTGGTATTTGGATGGATTTTCTACAAATCTACAAGTCAGGAGCATTCATGTTCTGAATGCTAATAAACCTAATAGCATGGAAAGGGCTAGTGAACCAGGTAAAGAGTAAACCCCGCAGGTCGAATGTTAAATGTTTGGTATGTTCTATGCTTAAGAGCAAGTTACTTCAATTTTCTTGTTAGCCCAATATCAATTTCCAGTTTAGCAATCACATCAGCATGACAGTAAAATGCAGATAGAACATAAACACAAACATTAGAATACAAGCCAAGACAAGAGGACACAAGATGTGGCGCCAGCCAGGGACAAACCCCAATGTGGGGAAACTCTTGATCAATTTTTCTTATATTCTTCAATAGTTCAGCACAGAGAGAGATAGTACTAATATACAAATCTGATATTTTATGACAACAGCAGTAAAGCCTTCACCAGAGAAGTCAATGTTGGTCAAACAGGACAGAATCTTCCTCTGAAGATCATTCATATGGCACCAACAAGATTCTCATTAAACTGAGCCAAACATGGTCAAACCTTGACCGAATACATCTCCCAGAACGTTGTTGTCTTCGTGATGCACTTGCTGTCACTTCTTAAAGAGTTAGGGAATCAACCTTCAGCCCTCATTCTCCACACAATCAATAATGCAGGCCTTCTTAAGCTGCAGTGTATCAAGGTGAAACTCCACCACTGCCATGCTTTCCAAGTATGGTTTGATTACCCTTAATGCAACCCTTAGAACAAGATTTGTTGTTGGCTATGGCCTGCGGCCTAGCCCAGCAGCAAGTTAGGCCTACGATCCTCCATCAAACAACTTACAAACACCATCAATGCAGTAGTATCTAGCCTACAAGAACTTGACTTGCTGTCAGCACATTCTAGCACCCAATCCGCATATGTATCTAGCCCTACATTGATCTGTTCTAAACCTATAGGGAAGATCCCTTCAACGTACTACCTCACCTTATTCGTGCAGCTCCCCTACCTTGCAAACAATCCTGAAACATGCCTAGGAACAACCTATATCACTGCGCTGTAACCCGAAATTCTCATGCTTCTTTCAGGCTTCTTCTTGCTGCGACTAGGGTCTCTCCTTTTGTTGCGGCTAGGGCTCCTTCTCTCGCTGCAGCTAGGGCTCCTTTTGTTGCGGCTTTGGGCTCCTCCTCCAGCTTCATATTAGGGCTCCTTAGATCTGTGGCTAGGGCTTCTCTTCAACTGCAGCTAGATCTCCTTCATGACTGAGGTTAGGGCTCTCTTAGATGACTCTTTCCACTACGTTCTCCTTGATAGAAGACAAACCCAAACAAGTGAAGAGAGATCATGAGATGATGTGTGCCTCAGATGACTCGAGGTCTCCTCTATTTAAATGCAACGTTGAGGTTGAATTGGGGGTAATTTGCTTGCTGGCTGACCTTGACAAATTGTCAATAATACAAATAAATTCATATCTCCATAAATACATGTCGGAATCAGATGATCTTTATATCAATCATACACCTCTCGGAGAGACAAATCCAAGAAAAAAATATCAGCTGCCATAAATAAGGTGACCCACATGGAGTTTGGCCCTAGTTTCCAATTTTAACACTCCCTCCCAACTAGGGATAACTCCATTTGCTAATCCATCTCTCAATCGGTACCATCTTTGCCATCAATGCACTCCTCTGCACTACTCTGCTCTTCTCTACTCTGTTGAACTATGAAGAAGAAGCAGTGATCGAGAATGTATCATTCCATTCTCTACTAACCCAAAGTTAGTCCCATATAAACAGAGTGTCTCATACCACTCTTACTGACCCAAAGTCAGTCCCAAATAAAATAGAGTGTCTCATACCACTATTACTGGACCGAAGTTAGTTCCAATTGATCACAGATCAATATAGGTCATCCTAGCATAGGGAGTATGGTATTACACGATGTGTCCATCGATAGTACTGTGGTCCCTATCCTCATTTCCCTACTCATTGGCCAGATGAGAGGTGCTTCCCATCAGTCCCAGACTGCATGGGTAGGATGTCTCAGCAAGAGAAGGATGAACCACTCATCCTGCCTACATGTCGCCATGGGGTATCACAGCGGAAGGCTGAACCACTCACCCTGTACACAACAAATCACTAGGGGAAGGCTGGACCACTCACCCTATGATTGTGTCTCAACAGGAGAAGGATGAACCACTAATATACAAATCTAATATTTTATGACAACAATAGCAAAGCCTTGACCAGAGAAGTCAATGCTAGTCAAATAGGACACAAACTTTCTCTGAAGATCATTCATATGGCACCAACAAGATGCTCATTAAACTGAGCCAAACATGGTCAAACCTTGACCCAATACATCTCCCAAAACGTTGTTGTCTTCTTGTTGAACTTGTTGTCATTGCTTCAAGAGTTGGGGCATCAACCTTCAGCCCTCATTCTCCACACAGTCAATAATGCACGCCTTCTTAGGTTGCGGTTGATGAACACCAGTATTGCAGCAAGAATGTTGCAACTCCTGGGGCTACCAACTTTACTTTATCAACCCGGGGTTTGTACAAAATTGGAGGTGACAGTGCTGTATACACAAGTAGGGCGATGGGTCCACTTTTTGTCACTGTTGAGCTGGCAATAGACCACTCTGGTTTCTAAAACCAGCCTTTTATTGATTCAAAAGGAGTTTGATTACTAATGAAGAAATGGAGTCAATGAGTTTACACCAAATTCTTTGTTTAGAGACTTTAGGTGTTTGGATGTTTCTAATATTGTGTAATTGCAGTGATGAATGAACCAATAAGTTTGACCCAAGTAATGGTACAAAACTTTTGTTTAAGGTCCATTTTTGTCGATTTAACTTCATCCTATTGCCATTGAAAAATTAGAGCCTTCAAGGTCATGCACATTTGATCCAGAAGACCAATAATACCCACAAATGGTCATTTCTCATTCAAAAATTGAACACACAGTGAAGGGAATTAGAAAGATGGAACCTGATTGTCTTATAGTGGTCCACTATAAGTAACTTCTTAGAGTCTGTTTATGAAATATAATGCCCAGAAATTGATACACAGACACAAGAATTCATAACGGTGCTTGTATCACCATCAAACCCTAAACCCCATAAGCTGAGTGGTCAGAGAAGCCAGATCTTGTTTATGACTAGGTTGAGAAATGTCCTCTTGCTGGTTTCAAGATCATTTTGACCTATATCATCGATCATTCCAGAGTGCACCTTTTCCAGGCCCCAAAATTGTCCCTCAGCATTGACTTCATGTGGATTTGTTAGAGGTTCATTGTCTACATTTCCTTTTAAAAATCTAGTGCATGAATGATTGTCCACATGTTCATGAAGAAGAGAACATCTTTGCATTTGATGTGGTCCAGAGAGAAATTTTTTATTTGGTCAAGTTTGTATTCTTCATCAATTATTTTCTTGACACCGTTTTCATTCTCGGCACTGTAGTTGTATATGTCATCGAGGGTTTCATTACAGGTTTCATCAATCTTCTGGGTTGTCCAACTTTGTTATTGTCAACAATAGAGCCATCTAGAGGTGGAAATGGATCTGTATGACTGAAAGCTTCAATAATTGTGTGTTTATAACATACCCTTTGTTTGTCTACCAAGGAATATCCAATGGATCTGTATGACTGAAAGCTTATAACATACCCTTTGTTCATCTACCAAGGAATATCCATCACATATGTCAATAACATTTTCTTCCAGATGAGTATTGACAGTAAAAGGAAGAGACTTCCCTATCCCATCAGGCTTGAGGAATAAATTTAGATTGTAGGCATAAAAAATAGCAGGACTGTCGGATTCCATGATATAGGATCTTTGAGGATTGAACTATAATATTAATTGTTTCTTCACTCAGATAATAATAATGGTCACATTATTGCTTTGCTGGCTTTGAAAAACCTTTTGAGTTTATTGACCTCAAACTGTAGGAAATCATGATTACTTCCATTTATTTCTTATACGATCATGATTAACATCAAAGTGCAACGTAGGGGTTACATTACTCCTCAAACTCACAATGAAATGTTGAGGTGCCAAGTATATTACCATGAAAGCCTACAGCTCCCTTAATTTCAGTGTCTATGAAAATAGAATTAGTGTGATTGAACTATATTTCTGTGACTTCAAAAGTGTTTTTAGGATTTAAATTATCAGCAAGGGAAGCATGATCTTCATTATCCTTTTCATATGGTTGATCTTTTGGGGTAGAAACATGGTTTCTACCTGTCTAGAACTGCATATGGGTTGTATTATCGCTGGAAATATTGAAAAATTCTTCATTTCCTCTGTTTATCACTTTGTCGTGTAGGAAATCATGACTGGCATCCTCACAATGGTGAAATTTTTTATCATGCTCCTTGTTTTCATGCAAATCATCCATGGAATCTAGGACAAATACATCAACACATAGTTGTTCTTTGATGAGGATGGGGTTTATTGTGGGGCCACGTTGGTCACAAGTAGCCTGTCCATCAAGAACTAATCATGTGAATTTGAAGTGTCTTTTTCAGTGATACTGTTATCCTTTGTTGCAAATATCTTCAATTTCTTGTAATATTTCTGAGTTTTTCAGATTTAAGTTTATGCTTGCTTATTTTACCCAATATTCACCTTGATTTCATTGACTGTTTCCTTTGATTTTGAATAACATATATGCTATTATCATCTTCAAGAGAGGTGGGAGCTTCTTCTTCTTGTACGTCTACCACAAGGTCTTGAAAGGTATTTTCATATCATCGGAACCCAGGGCCCCAATGCTCGAGAAAGCCCTCAATTAGACCAAAAATAGAAGATATTCCCTTTGGACTACCGGATCTAACCCAAGCCTTTTGTTTTTCCTCAAGATAGTATAGAATTAATCTCATGCATAACGTATATATATTCTTTTGAGAAGAGTATATATATTATTTTCAATCCATGTCCTTGCCTTGCAGGACCTTGAGAGGGGTATATAGATTCTTCTCAATGGAAAACAGTTTCCGTTTGTATGATTGTTTATGATCTAATCATCTGCAGAATATCATAGTGCAAGGATTGTTAGGGGATCTATATTCAAAAGAAGGCTTGAAGATAATATCCACTATCAAATCAACCAAGGGTAGGCTTAAAAGATGAAATTGAAAAACATTTTACTTCTTAATTCTCCATACAAAAGAATTTTCAATTGCAAAGAATAAGCACAAAGAATATTGTGTGACTAGTATTTGACCTTGGGTAAGCTAGCTGCTACCCTCTCAAACATGATCAATGATGATGTTAAGTCTTGGGATTAGACAGATTCCAGTGTGAATTCTATAATGCTACCTAGTACTTTGTCAATCCAAACATTTTGTATAGGTTTACAATGAATCCATCACAAGAGCAATCATTGAGAACCAATAATTTAAGTTATTGATGTTATGCATAACAATTGTTGTTATATTCGATATTCTGCCAACATGCCATGCAGATTTTGTTTCTCAATGTGTATTCATGTATTAATTCAACTGTTTTCAATCTATTTTATGTGATCAATGATATGCAGAGGCACTTTCATGGGTGCTTCAGATCCTAAAAGGCTGAACTTGCATACACAGGAGTTTATATATAAAAGTGAAGATATGACAGGAAATAAATTCTATCATGCTCTAATAACCAACTAGGGTTTTGGTGAACAACCTTTTGAAAATATAGTCTAATGGTTCTTTTGTGTATTTGTATTCCTGTTGCAGGATAGTTCCAACAGGATTTGATTTAGACAACTTCCAAGAAAGCCATTAAGCTAATTTTTACATGTATTAGCTACAACTACAGACTATTTTAGCACACTTTGTCTTAATGCTCTTTGTTTGTCACTAAGGATTAATGAGGATCACTGTTTCATTGATAGCGTTGTGCACAAACATTAATGATTAAATAGGTTGTTTTAGTGATACCACAGTTGTGCATATTTGTTGTGATTACCCTTTTGTTCCCAAAATTGGTTAGATCTCACCAAAATCATCATACACCTTATTCATCTTTCCACTTTATTTTCCCCAGCAAACAATTCCATATCTAATGCATAAGGCTTATGGTGGGTCACACCATCTTTAATGACGTGAATTTGTGTCATACATTATGACAATACTGTTTCTTGTGTCACTTTAGCATAAGTGACATATCTGTCAGAGGTTGACTGCAACCAGGAAAAGCCATCTTGGGATCTTGTGATTTGATGTGAGCTATTATAGGAAAGGTCCTGAAAGGCTTGCCTTGGTTCTGTTGTTAAAATGTTAGGTCATTAAAGTAATGGTCAAATTTTGAAATTAGTGTACATGAAACAATTGTGTGTGGTGTAATTTGAGGGTCTGTAAAATGGCAAGTCAATAAGAGGACAAACTTGGCTACATATGTGGTGAGAGAGAGATTATAGGAAGTGAAAGGTTATTAGGCAAATAAAGAGTCATAGGAATTGGAATGTTTAGTGTTAAAAGCTCTATTATGTGTTCATGTGCTTCCAAATCCATTTTCTTTTGCTCTGTCTTTGTAATAAAATTGTCAGTGTCTCATTTCATAGTGTTTTTGTCTTATTGAATGATCTATGTGATCCAGTTCCAGTGATAACATGATGCTAATTTGCTTCAATTTTGACCTGGCGTCAAAGCTGAAGCATGTGTTTTTGGAAAGCAGAAGATGGATAGCTTTGAAATATCTAAATTGAGAGCAACACAAATCACGAGTTAATTCATAGTGACATTTGTGGTCCTATCAAAACAAAATCACTTTGAGGATCAATCTACTTAAGCATCTATACCATGTGACCCCTAGAACTCTTGTTTCTAGGAAAAAGCAAACTGTAAAAAATAACAGTTTCTGGGAATCTATTGAAACTGACTCTGTAGAAATCCCTAATCACTATAAAGACCTAGATACACGTGCCATCAAATATAGACCCTGAGATATATTGACTGCTCAACAGATTATGAATCTCAACAATAGATTTTATTCAAGGTTGAATATGCCAGATGAACGTATTGTACTTCTGGAAAACTGAAGCCCATACATCATCAAGATGTACCCTCACTGTCATACATAATCATACTAATAGTAACATATTCTGAATTCCCAGGATATCAAAGAAACTGCTTTAATATTCTATACAGTTGTAGACATATGGCAAATACTTTGAAAACTTTGGTAGCTTTGCTTAAGCTATTAAGCAAGCCTTCGAACTTTTGATCAGCAAGTCTTCCATCTTTCATCTTCTTCCACATGCATCTTGTCATATGAGTTATCAATATTGTAAATCAGCTATACAGAATTTTGACAAATCTCACTCAAAGACAAACCCTAGGCACCACCAAGAACATCGACTCTCAATATTGATGTGCATTGTACTACCCTACAATCTTTATTTCACAATTGTGTATGCAGTAGTATTGACTCATGTATAGCGATCTCAATGTCAAGACTTTCACAATTCTCAACCTTTGCAAAATGCATACAACACCTACTCTCAACAAATGTAACTACCTGAAAGTATTGTCAATAGAATATCTGGAGAAGCAATTGAAGTGACCTTTTGAGCTATTTCTTTAGAGAAAATGACTTGATATTTCAATCTCCATAAGGGATATAGCAATATTCAATATAGTAAGCCACCAATCAATTATGATCAAGTGAACAAGGTAATCATCATAGTGTTCCAAGGGTGATCTTCACAAGATGAAAAGCTGAGGACATACTACCTCAAATTATATTCTTCAGATTTGAGCCACAGAGGTATTTCAACTAATAAAATTAGATCTTCAAATATTGACACAATACAAGGGTGTGATCAACTTGAACCCCATATGGTGCTTCTGTCATTTATCTTCATCCTCAGGATTGTGCCATTTATATTTATATCATATACCATCAGCTACAGGGTTTACTGTGCTAAAGACTTAACCTTGTCAATGTTACTTCTATGCAAGGTTCTTGTCAATTTATAACCTAGATCTAAGGAGATATATCATAGATACTGATTTCAGGGCACTGAGATAAGGTCGTATTACAGGAGCAAGCTATCTCTGGCTAGATTATAGTTCAGACTACTTCAAATAATAATCACAGGTGAAAGCTTGATTAGTACGAAGTTAATGAAATCTGAATTATGTTATACTTCGAGGTTACAACAGTACAAATATGTTATAGATGAGAATTGTAGTCACTATCATGGGATTTGCAGAGTATCAATTTCCATGTGTCATACCTTATCCATCTTATCATGGCCAATATGTAGTTTGAATAGACCATTTTACATATCAAGGTGTTGTGTAGATATAATGAGTCATTGTCATGTGATTGGAGAGATCTGTAGTGATTCTTATGAACACCAGGCGGTCCAGAGTTTATAGAATGCAAATCATAACATGTGAGTCATAGAAACAATGCAGGTCGAGGATCTTAAAGGGCTGAAACACTTCTGTAATGATGAACCGAGATAATGCCAATTATTGAGAAGGTTTGATGGCAAACTGTTACAACCTTGTTTATTTGCTCCTGGACCCCTACCTGACTGTGGTCTTCCGCCAAACACCTCTGTTCCAATTTGCTGATGGTTTGGATTATTATTCAAACAAAAGATAAGGGTCACAGTTTCCCATTCAAGAGATCCAAGGCCTGTGTCCTCCTGCCAGCATTTCAGCCTCTTGTCCAAGGCTGTCAAGGCCTGCGGCCTACTTGTAACACACAGCTAGGGCCGTGGCCTGCTGTAGGAGAGAAAAATCCAACTATGACAAGCCCAAACATCATGCAGAACTCCCTCTTAGATGCATCTTCCTCCTTGCTACAGTTTGGACCTACGAGAGATTACAAAGCAGTCCAAAACACATGGAAGAGTGCTTGACCTAGCTGCGCTCTAGCCTGGGCATATGTGGCCTAGAGAAAAGTATTTTACACCTTCCAAACTGCTTACTGATAATTTGTTGTAGCATCCCTCTTTCTATGGCTTGTAATAGAGATTGAACACACCAAATGGCACAGAAAAATACCCAATGAGCATACCTCTGACTGCGGCCCTATCCAACAAGAAACTCACTCTCATAATCAAGAGTGAAACTTCCCAAACAATCCTCTAGCCTCCACCCATGGTGCCTTAGACCTGCGACTCTCTCCCAAGGAAACTACACCCTAAATAGAGATAAACATCTTCATTAACTTGACTCTTGACACCTATGTCCTTGCCTTAGGCTTGATGAGTCGACATAAGGATGAGGCCGACCTTATAAATTTACTTGAGAACATAAATTCGAAAACCCATTTTCCTTATCCAAATTTGGCGATCTTTAGATCGATTTTGGTCTTATCGAAGAGAGGAATTTAATGTTGCAATAATCTTTCCCATAGGAGCTGTCCAAAGTGGAATTTGGCCCTATTTTCCAATTTTAACAAACCAACATGATGGAGTCTAGCTAGATTAACCCTCCAGTTGTGCAAGGAAATTTTGGGTTGATAGACTTACCTTTTATAGGACCTAGTTCATTCTAACAAACAAGAAATGCTTGAGAATTAGTGCCTTGCGTCATTTTCAAATGCTGCAATGGATTATGAGTTCTCTGGCAATGTTCTCGAGGCAACTGTTACAAAAATAACAAAAAATTATCTTTGGTCATTTCACAGAGATTGTTTTCCTTTAGAAATAGAGAGAGATTGTTTTTACAATACCTTCTTTTGTTTGTGGCATGTAAGTATATCTTGAGAGTAATATAGAATAGGAAAACCAGTTGGTCAGCTTGTGATAAAGGTTAGTAACTGCTTGTACAACAACTTCTAACCTTGCCACATTCTTCTAAGAACACTGGATCCACAAATCTCCAAGGCTTCAACTACACTGATTATGACATATAAGTTGGAAGAATCAGAGATGCCATGGATGTGTAACTGTTAACATTTTGAAGATGATAACACGTGTGTCTTTGGTTCATCACCAATCATAGTGAAAACAACAAATTTTACCACTAATATAGTTCCTCGGTCATGGATATCAATCAAGCCTAGTTAGCCTTACTTGCTTGGTAAGGAGATGAGGCTTCATGTTTTCCATCTTGTTTTCCCTAAAGAAAGTTATTCTGGCAGTTTAAATTATTCATTACTTTCCCCTTTTACAAACAAACACTTGGCAAAAATAGGATTTCACACCTGGGAGTGTTTTGTAGGATAAAGGGAAAGGTGAGTGGGTATCCTAGTAGTAGTTGCATTGGTCTTATCATCATTACACCACTTTTCATATGGGTCTTCACAACAGAGAATCACCATTACACTTTGTTGATTTATAAGCAATTATTTGGCTGAGTGACTTGGTGCAAAGTCACTACAATATATGTCATTTATAGATCAAGAAATGTCAAAAGATTTGCCTTGTATGGATCATACTAGAATAACTGAATTGTTTCAGAGATATGGGAATGGCGACCTTATATTGTTTGACCTGTCAGACATAGCAAAGCAATGCCAAGCAAAGAAATTACACATTATATATGATAAGTGGGATCACCCATGACAATCTCTACTTCAACCTAATCTAGGTGAATTCGAGGGGCCTGCTCTCATAATTACTTTTGAAGAGATTGTGCTAAGTATGGAGGAAATATGCATTCTCCATCTTAATCCTCCATGGAAACTTCAAGGTCAAACCCTTAGCTATGGCTCAGGCTTACTAAGTTGTTACCTGCTATGTGACCTTCCATTGATAGTTTTTGATGGATTTAATTATTTATTTGATCCTTTGGGTTTGGACCTTAATACGTCTTTGAACCCTGGTCATTTTATACCTTCAAGATCACCAAGTGCAAAAATGTATTATTTAAGAGGTAAAGATTTACTTGGGAGGTTCCAAGATCAATTTCTTCCACTTTTTGTTCGCAAAACTCTTTCTTGGGGCTCATCTGATTCTACAATTATTTGTATACCTTTGAAGTATAACTTTACAAAAGACGCTGTTGAAAGTGGTGATCAGAGAATCAAATGATTATTTAACAAATTTAAATATCATGGTATTGTTGTATTGTTGGTTTTTATGTTAGTTGAATAGGTGTTATTGTCAACTCAGGAAACAGGATTATCATTTCCATGCGAGAAATATGCTGTCTTTGTGGGTCCCATATTTTCCATTCTAAGGAGTTTATTTCCAGAAAAAAAAAAAAGTGGAGAAAATTTCAAATATCAAATCTATTTAGTAGCTCAAGTGTTGTGACAAAATTGCATACTATAGATGTATGCATAGTTGAAGATGGGAGCAAAATTACAGATAAATGGCTTGTTGCCATTACCCTTGGCTTCGGATAGACAAGTGTGGCATTGGACAGGAGGTATATGTCTTACAACTTGGCTCAAATTGCTGGTGTTGCTACAAATGTGTCCCAGTATGGAAAAACTATGAGGGTTTGTTTAGATAATTGCATCTTATCCCCCCTTCCATTGAATTTCTCAGTCAGCATGCTAGTGATGATCATTGTATGTTTTCTTATATGCCACAATGCGGGGCGATATCTATTTGAAAATGAAGCCTTCGTAATTGCTTTAGGAAATAAACATGACACACACAATCAACTTATTGCCTCTTGGAATAAGGAATTGATGGCTTTTGTTCATGATTCCTGTGTGGAATTAATGGTGGAATTTCAAAGACTTAGAAAGGATCCTTTAACTTCATGTGTGGACTTATCTATTGCTCAAGTTGTGAGTGGGATCTTGCAGATCTCTACTGATAAAGTTTATTCATTTTGGCCACGGGAATCCTAAAAGACTATCTCCTAATCAACTTCAATCTATTGAAGGTTTTATGAGTACTTCGAAAATTCCAAATGTTGAGTGGCAATGTCTAATAAAGGGAGTTATAAGGCCTTTTTACTCATTTCTTGTTGAATTACTTGTTTGGCAAAAATGTCGTTGTTTGGTTGTGTTTGTGCTATGTGTAAATCTAACACATGTTAGATTTTCTTCACCTTTCAATGTTGTTATTGACAACATGCTTCTATTTTGGTTCGAAGAAATCTAGCATGCATTAGATTTTTTTTCACTACAATGTGATTGTTGGCAATATGCTTTTGTTTGTGCTAGAAGTAAATATTACCATGTGCTAGATTTCTTTTATCTAGAAATGTTATAATGTGTTTGTGTTTGTGCTAGAAGGAAATCTAGCATACATTAGATTCCTTTCACCCTTATATGAGTTTATTGACAATGTGGTTGTATATGCGTTAGAAGGAAATCTAGTGTGCACTAGATTTCTTTCGCATTGCAATGTTGTTGTTTGCAATTCAATTGTTTGTGCTAGAAGGAAATCTAGTATGTGTCACATTTCCCTCACCTTACAATGATGTTATTGGCAATGTGCTTGTGATTGTGCTAAAAAGAAATCTAGTATGTATTAGATTTCTTTTGCCCTAGAATGTTGTTGGTAATATGTTTGTGTTCTTGCTATAACAAAATCTAGCATGCGCTAGATCCTTTAGCCCTAAAATGTTATGTGTTTGTGTTTGTGCTAGAAGGAAATCTATCACACATCGGATTTCTTTTGTCTTGCAATGGTGGTGTTTTTGGCAATATGCTTGTTTGAGCTAGAAGTAAATCTAATATGCGATATGTTTCTTTCACCGTACAATATTGTTATGTGCTTGTGTTTGCGAGAGAAGGAAATCTATCATGTGTTAGATTTCATTCACCTTGCAATGTTGTTATTGGTGACATGTTTGTGTTTGAGATATAAGTACAAATAGCATGTTAGATCTAATTCACCTTGCTATATTGTTATTTGAAATATTCTTATGTTTGTGATAGAAGAAAATATAACATGAGATAAATTTCTTTTACCCTACAATATTGATGTTGGCAATATGTTTGTGTATGGTGGAAGGAATTCTAACATGCACTAAATTTATTTCGCAATGCACTATTGGTGTTAGAAACGTACTTGTGTTTGTACTAGAATAAAATCTAGTATGCAATAGATTTCTTTTGCAATGCAATATTGTTGTTGGCAACATGCTTGTATTTGTGCTAGAATGAAATATAACTTGCATTGGATTTCTTTTTCAATGCAATATTGTTGGAAATGTACTTGTGTTTGTGCTAGAAGGAATTCTATCACGCGTTGGATTTTGTTTGCCCTACAATGTTATTGTTGGCAATGTGCTTAAGTTTATGCTAGAAGTAAATCAAGTGTATGTTAGATATCTTCCACCCTGCAATGTTGTTTTTGACAATGTGATTGTGTTTGTGCTAGAAGAAACTCATTCTGTGTAAGATTTCTTTTACTTTACAATGTTTTTGTGAGTAATATGTTTCTATTTACGTTATAAGGAGATTTAGCGTGTGGTGGATTTCGTTCACCTTATAATATTGTTATTGGCAATGTGCTTGTGTTTGTGCTAGAAGGAAATCTAGCATGTGCTAGATTTATTTGACCATGTAATGTTGCTTCTAGCAATATGCTTATGTTTGTAGTAGAAGGAATGATATTGATTGTTAGCTTTCATTTGAGGTGCAATGTTGTTGTTTGAAATGGGCTTCTACTTGTGATAGAAGGAAAGCTAGCACATTATATTTCCTTCATAATGCAATGTTGTTATTAGAAATATGTTTGTCATTATGCTAGAAGGAAGGTTAGAATGTGTTAAATTTCCTTCATCTTGCAGTTGAAAATGTGTTTGTGTTTGTGATAGAAGTAAATCTTGCATGCGTTAATTTTTTTTCACAATGCAAAATTATTGTTGGAAATGTGCTTGTATTTGTGTTAGAAGGAATTATAGAATGCACTAGATCTTTGTTCTTGTGCCAAAAGGAAAACTATCAAGATTTCACCCTCACCAAGGTTAGTGCTCTGATATTGTTCGTGGCAGTGCATTTGTGATTATGCAAGAAGGATACCTAGTGATTACTAACTTTCTTCTAGACACCATTACACTTATGCAACCAATGCTCTAGGAGTGACATTGTTTAAATAATCACAATGGTTAGAGTTATAGCTTTTGATGTGCCTTTTTATTGAATTTGGAACAATTTATGAAGATCAATGATAGTGCAAAATATTTGTATATAAATATATGTTATTGTTGGCACTACATTTGTGCTTGAGTTGGAAGGAAAGATAACGGTATAGCTTTCCTTTTGGCACAAACACAATAATCCAATCATAATTATTTGATCCATGGAGAATAATGTGAGCTTTGTATAATTTTGAAGTTTATGAATAAATGTCTTATTGAGGTATACTATATTTTTCTTCCAATGCAATTTCTTTGCTTTTAGAATAAAAATGAGAATTATCTAGTATTTATAGTAACAAAACTTTTATTTGGAAGAAAACCTCTAGTTTGGCTTTCGATTATCAAGTTCAAACATCAAACATCTTCACTAAGTGAAATATAAATATAATTTATCCTTCTCATGGGGATTTTAGACATCTTATGTAGCATCGATCTTGGAATTTCTTATATTTTCCAAAGGACCATGTTTTGGTTCTTCAACTTCTACAAATTTCTTATGATCATTATTCATACACATGCATCAAGACTACAAGTGTCATTTCTAAAGTTAAATAGGAACTTGGTGGTTTGATATGAGGTTATATTTTTCATTCTATGATATTATCTACATCTCTAATTGCCCGGTCTTCATATATATATATATCTATATATATATATATATATATATATATATATATATATATGTGTGTGTGTGTGTGTGTGTGTGTGTGTGTGTGTGTGTGTGTGTGTGTGTGTAATTTGTATGTAAAGTAATTTTTGGTAGTAGGCACTAGATGGTGGGAAACAATGTTTCATTATATATAATATGACTACCACACTATTTAAATTATTGCATCCATATTACTTTTTTGTAAGTTGTGTTTTTGTGAAAATATAAAGTCACACTTTACATGGTTCAACCTTTTGATTACATGTTACGATTTAATTTTTGTTACAGAATTGATACAAGCTACAATGGAAAATATAATTTTGGCAAAAGGGGATGCTGTTGATCTCCTTATTAGTGATCAGGTCATTGGGCTAGGAAGGGTCGAATTTGCAGAGTCTAGAACTTATTATGTTGAGAAAGGGTTAATGCAGGTTATGTTACAATTTTGATAATTGGTATCACTCAACCACATTTGATTGATGAGGATGTTAATGAAGGGGACATACATCCATGGAAGATCATAGATTTGAGACACAACATAGGTAAATCAAAATATTGAGGCATGTGTTAAATATTATTGATAATATAGTAAATGTTTTATTGAGTAAATACTAACCTTATTTACATTCGTTTATAGGTGCAAATGTTTCTTCTACATTTTCTATTGGAGACAAGGTAGATCTTCTGCAACATGGATTGAAGTTGGGTGAGGGCTCCATATTCAATACAAAGCTTGGGCATAAAGTGCACAGAAATATGGTAAATAAAGGATGCATAATGGTTAAAATTGAGAAGGTGTTAAAACATGATGCTCCTCTACCACATCCAACAGGATTTGAGCATACATTAGGGGGTGCATTGGAATCTTATGAGATTTGGCCAGAATTAGATTTGGAGCCTCACTGTCATGATCATGCCATAAATATTCCCCAAGATAGGGTTAGATTCATATGTACAAATGTTTCTCTTACACATGAATGCATGGGAACAAGCATGTGCATTGCCAAAGGAATGCTAGTTAATGTCTGCGAGGAGCACATTGTTGAGGGTGAAACACTAGGTGAAATGGACTTTGGTGTTTTTTTGGAAGAGATAGATGGAAATTGTGAGATATAAAGAATTGGGGATAAGTCTATCTACTGTTTGGTTAGATGGCCAATAAATAAATTGGTGGACAACAAAGGTGTGATATTAACGGTCAAGGAAAAGTTAAAGGAGCCACCCAAGGAAATGGTGATATGGGATGTTATAGAGGACACAAATCCCTTAAACAAATGGGATGGGTATCTTTGTAATGAAAAAGATAGAAACTCAATCGATATGCATGTAACAAGGCAATATAAAAGGATTAAACGAGTTATGGCTACAAAAAAAATTGCAAAATGTCAAACAAAAATAGATGAAGTGAAAGCAATTCGACTTTTGGCAGCAGGTGTATGTTGTAGAAAAGATTTTCTTCAACATGTGGATAGGAAGGCCATTGGAGGTGCTAGGAGGGGTATGAGATAAATAAATAAAAATGGTATTAGGGAATTTGTCTTAAATTCACTCATGTCAAACACAGTCATGTGAAAGAGCCATGGCCATGGTCTACCACCTATTGCTAGAAATGTAAAGGACATGAGATTTAATGGGAATATTATTTGTAAGAAAGCCTGGTATAAGATACATAAGATTCCTGAACGAACATTTTATAACTACCAACATTATTTCCAACATGGATAGATAAAAGCTATTCATGGTAACACCAACACATGCAAAGCACGAGCTCACACAAAGGCAGCCATAGAAATATTGCACAAAATTGTAATGGATAATTCAGAATTTTCACCAAACCAAACACGTCAAGTTGAAGAAGATGGAGCATACTCTCCTTTAAGATTGCTTCCTTCGACTTACACACAAAATTCTTTGTTAAAAGAGATCAATGAGGCTCTTCAAAAGCTTAATTACCCATCAATATCACAGTCTACAATGAGCAAGATCTGGAATACTAAGTTTCGAGATGTGGCATTTTCAAAGAACACCAACTTCAGTAAATGTGGTGAATGTATTGTGTTGAAAGCACAAATGAAGTCAAAAACTACAAAAGAGTTGGAAGAAAAGGCACGAGGTAGGTTGAACAAACATAACAAGATTGTTATGTGTGGAAAATAATGCTACTATGCCCACATAATTATGTTAGAGCAATTTCCAAAGGAGTATTTGAGCATTATCCATGATAAAATGGACGAAACAAAGACTTCAATCCCAAGGCTATGTGTCAAATCAGAATCTATTGCAGGAACAAATTTAGGTTTTCATTGACAGGTATGCTTACACATGGGCATAAGACAAGAGGTTTTGGTCATTTCTCTTTACCATTTGTACATATGGGATCACAATTTACTATTACATCCCTTGCAAAGTGCTTAAGGGACCTTGAAGACCCAAAAATGGATATGTATGGTGATCTACTTTATGGAAGTGGAAGTTCAAGAAACCCACTTACAAATGCATTACTTGACACCTCTATTTACTCAAAATGTCAAGTGTACAAGGATGATTTTATATCTCATGGAAGATCAAAAAGTCAAAATGTTGATTTTAAACCTCTTCCTCGACATTTGTTGTTACAGTTGGACAATGCAGCAAGTGATAATAAGAATCGCTATCTTTTCATGTTTCTATCACTTTTAACTGCACTTGGTGTCTTCATCACTATTGAGGTTGGGTTCTTGCCTGTGGGGCACACTCATGAATACATAGATGGAACCTACAGAAGAATGCCTTCCAACCTAAAAAGTAAAGATATATATTCTTAACCTGAAATGATGGATACATATCGCATAATTGAAGAAAATCGAGTGTTTCCACCTATACTTATTGACAAGGTCTATGACTTCAAAATTTTCCTTAATGGATACACCAAGGAGGGAAAAAATGCACTAGTTGGACATCTTAATGTCTAATACTTCCAATTTCTTGTACTCAATGATGTTTCAATGCTAAGGTACAAGGAATCAATTAGAGATACTAAGTGGTCAGAACAAGTTGAGTTA
Organism: Pinus tabuliformis; assembly: GCA_031772625.1. Classification (NCBI taxonomy): domain Eukaryota; kingdom Viridiplantae; phylum Streptophyta; class Pinopsida; order Pinales; family Pinaceae; genus Pinus; species Pinus tabuliformis. Next base: position 921,903,245 of record CM062808.1, read on the forward strand.
TGGAGATGATGAAGGTTGACCTATAATTCCCATAGGGAAGACATCTTTCTAAGCTTCCAAATAGAATGATGTCTATTTAAAAGAACTAAACCAAGGGATAACATCATACATAAAAATTTGGAAAGACACTATCAGGAATGAGGATTCACCAACTGTTACAGAGGAATGGAAAAATAAAGTAGTGTATTGGGAAAGAGTTCTTGATACATTAGATGGAATCTATAAGGATCATAGAATAATAGATGGAAGTGATTCATCTTCTGAGGATTTCTGGCCCAAGAGAAGGCAAAGCATTGACGTTGATTGTAATGCACTCCATTTAATCTCAAGTATTATGGATGGAGATTTTGATAATGCGATAGATGAACCAATATATGTTGGATCCAAATGAAAAAAGCCAAAGCCAACATTCAATCCGATGATTGATGTTGAGAAAGGAAGGATGTTGCTAGTTAGATCAGGAAATGAGGATGCATGAGAAATGATTTGGATGGCAAAATCCACCTCAGATATCTTTAGGGATAATGAAATTGAGAATCTTCATGTAAAGATTGACTAGTGGAAGCCTATGTCAGGCAAATGCAATGGAATTAGAGCAATATTGGATACCAAATCTTGATGACACAGAACTTGGTTCTATTCTAATTAATACCATAGTGTGGGCATGGATGCCAAAGAAAGAACACTGCAAGAACAAATATCTTAAGATTAGGTTTATATGATTCATGAATGTAATTTTTTTTCGAAGGATCTATTAATATACATTCAGATACACTTTTCAATATTTGTTGTATATAAAATATTACCTTCATATTATTTTTTGAGTTTTATATTATTTAGTATTTCAATGTAATCATGTGTTGATACAAATTACATGACATTGCCATAAAATATTTAAGTTTTCAAAGCTTTATTTGACCAACATGACTTCTCACCATATCAAATATGCATAATCAAATTCAATAATACACTTAAAAACATCTTCTAAACTTGGTCTATTAAAACAATAGTGGGGTACCTAATTAGTATTTTATTTAATGTAAATCATTTAAACACTTAATGAATAGATGCTAGACACTTGTAATAATGTTTGAAGTGAGTTTTCCTTAATATTCCTTATTATAATTGATATAAATCAAATTTGCTATTTTGTTGCACTCTAATTTATAAAAAAAATATCTTGATCATTGAACAACACAACTCGACTTATAAAATATTTCCTCTTATAGATTTTGAAGTGGTGCCAACATTGTACTATTATAATAAATTTGTACTCAACTTAGGAAAAGTAGTTAGTGTCAATTTAAAATGGTCAATAATAGTAAGAAAAACAATATTAATATATTGTTAAAAAACTTTATAGGTAATTTTTTTTTTTACAAAATCTATTATTCATGAGTCAAATTTAATACATAAATATAAATATTAATGATAATAGAAATGATGTAAGGAATCTAAGTTTTAGATGAATGTTAATATGTTCTTTTCAATACAATATCCTTAAACACTACAGGAATAAAAACTAAACATTTGTAATAAATAGTTTAGTCAATTTTCTCTCTTTCCTTTTGTATTTGAAAATAATCAAATTGTGCTACTTTGTTACTATTCTAATTCGTGATTGATTTTAATCATTAAAATGATTAGTAATTGAGTCGAGAGGCTCATCCTACAACCCAGTATGAGGAGATGTGTAAGTTTGTCTGTCCGTTTGTGCCCCTTTAAAATAAAAATTATGTTCTAAATAGAAAAATAAAAAAATGAATATGTTGTAAAGTAATTAGAAGAAAAAAATGTGTGAATTAGATGTTTAAATATTATACTTTTCAAAAATATTTCAACTAGAGATTCAAATAAACTATTTGAAGATCTATGTTAACTAATTTATGTCAATATCAACTTCATATATATCTATATATAAAAAAAAATAAGTTTTTTATAGTTAAAATTTTTATTAGTCTTATGTATACTCTATTTAGCATTCAAAAATACAGTTTCAACAATGAAAAATAACACATTGTATTTTGCACTCTAAAAATGTTTGCACGTGAAGGAATTTGATCCCTACATTTGTACTTAAGATGGATCTATGTTGGTATATATTGGACACATTACTATGATCATTTGTCATTAAATAATTTTATACTTAATATGTATCTTGCATATTAATCTATTATTCATTAAGTAAGCCTCAATCAACTTAGTTTTTAACACAAAAGTACAAATAATAAATAAAAATAAATTATGCTACTACTCGCATTCAACATTTAATTTGATCCTAAAGAAATATTTTCTCATCAACTCTAAAATGGTGCAAATTTCCTACAATAGTATGAAATGATGATGGTGATAATGATGATTATCATCCACTAGGACAAAATATGGTATATAAGAAGGAAAAAAAGGTATTACCCAAAATTATTTCGAATTTTATTGTTATGCTCAAAAATCAATAAAAGAAGTGTTTCAAGCTCATCATAATTTTGTTTAGTTAAAAGATCAAGAAGGTTGGTAGCGTCACAAGTATTTTGAAATTTAAATCCATATGAGTATAAACTCAATGATCTATGAGATTTTTTAAATCTTCAACGATATTACTAGTGTTGCAAAGGTGATAGACTTTTAAATTGTGCCAACATTGTCTTAGTAATAACTGTAACTTAACACATACATGATATTTACTATATTGGATTATCATTAAATGGGTTAATAATAGTAAAATACACATCATTCTTTTCATAAAACAACCTTAACAAACTTATATTTTAATACAAACCATAAAAATATTAAAATAGATAATGTAAGGAATCCAAGATTTAGACATGAAAGATTTTCTTTTGCAAGTTTATATGAATTTGTTTAATAAAGTTTATCATGATAATTTTTTCACAAAAAATGATGAATATCTACATTAAAATTAGTGAACTAAGTGAATTTCTAATTCCCCATTTTGAAAAAACTTAATCTAGATAAAATTATATATTCTAGATCCACTGAATACTTCCAAATTTAATGAAATATGTGTTATGTGTAGAGGGGAGTCCCTTGTCCCACGAATAAGGGGGTCTCATGAACTAATTTTGTTTTTAGTTTGGATGTGACCTTAAAGTTAGATTATTATTATTATTATTTAATTTGGGGTGGTTATGAAGGTTTCTATTGGAAGACTTGTGGCACATGAGGAAGGCCACACATGTGACTTAACATGCTCTTGTACTTGGTCTTCTTCCTATTTCTGGGAGATTATTCTTGTACGGTGAACTTGAAGATGGTATTTTCTTTATTTTTTTATATATTCTAGGAGGGCACACTCGTGGAGACATTTCTTACTATTTTTGGACACACACACACACACATACAATCTCATGGAGTTTTGTCATGGTAAAAACCCTAATTCACACTCACCTCCTTGGATTTTCTTTGGGGAGATGAACCACTTTCTATTTTAGGATTTTGAGCATTTATCTTCTCATGGATTGCTCTGTTTACTTGGCATCTTGCACATTTATCTATGCAGTTAGCCCATCAGGACAAGGAAAATGGTGGATGTATATCCTACACTAGAAGGCATTTTCCAACCAATATAGGGACCCAACCAGGTTCAATTTTCCTGATAAAAAAAAATCTATGGTGCTAATTACCTTGGAATTCACAAATGCAGAGTGGTTTCATGCATGGATAGTTTTAGAGGGTGCATTCTACATGGACACATGTATTTGACTTGGTTTGATTCGTATTTCTGGTGGTGAATCCCGTTAAAGAGCATTATTAGGGGCATATTATTGCTATTTTTGGATGGGAGCTAATTGTCAGGAAGGGCTAGTTTCCACATGTTGTAATGTCATCCACCACAAATTTATGAGGGATCTAATAAATCCATCACTATAATATTTGTTTGACTTTTATGGGAGTTAGTTAAAAATAGCATTTTGTTGCATAAGAGAATAGATTCACTTTATAAGGTGATCTCTCTCCTCATTATAATGGTGGTGAATTTGTGGATGAAGGAGGTCTCCTCTTGCGCTACATTTTATTTAAATTTTTCAATCCTAACATAAGATTTCATATGTGAGGCTTAATTTTTTCATGCATTTAATGTTGATGGATAGTTGTAGGAATCTCTTGCGAAGAATATGTTGTGAAGGCTTTATAATGGGGCATTTATCATTTGGATGGGAGTATTGTATGGGCATACTGGAGTGCACCTCTATTTGAGGGGAATCTACCCTTATAGCTTTACCACAATGGGCCAGAGTCTCATTGGGGATTTTAAATTGGGTGGAGAGAGTGAAAAACCTACCTTCTAACCATATTGTAAATCCACCTTGACGTTATCTATACTAATTCCTCATTATGAAAGAAGTTGTTATTGCAATTAATATATCATTGTAGGGCAACATGTCCTCCAACTTGTTCAAGAGTAGTACTAATAGGACTCTCCAAGACTCACTACCATAACTATTTTTCACAATATCAAGTTTGATTTTGGCATGTTATTTGCAAACCTCTCCTTCTTAACCATTCACCAAACAACCCTTTTTAGAGTGATATCCTTATCTCTGTTTTCCCTAGATTTGGAAGGAACTAGTTTTGCGATTTTTCTTCATCTTCCCCTTGCCATACCGCTCACTATTCCATTATGCTACTATTGCCCATTTTGTTAAGGCTCACTCTTCAAAATTAAACATGTGCCTCCACTCGATAACTTTAGTAATCTTATCATTAGAGATGTCTTGCTCAAGTTGGACAAGATTCAAGTAGAAGTGTGTGGAATAATTATTGTGGTCACTATAGGTAACCTTCCTAAGTGCACAAAACTAGCCCCTTAATGCTTAGGACTTTACATTATATAGGGGTGCTAGATTGTTATAATAGATACAATCAACCTTCCTTAAGCCCACATATACCCACATAGTCTATGTCTCCAACCAAAAACATATTAAACATTCCCAAAGCCATGTGACATTCTCACTAAAAATATGCATTATACACAAAATGCACATATTCAAAAACTTTTACTTTATATATTATATATATCTGCCCAAAATGAGTCTAAAATTTCTATATTTTTTATTTTTGTTTTTAAGAAATTATTATTGATATCCAATTCTATTTGAAATTCAATCATCTTTATAAATTTTAACTAAGTTTTTGAAATTAAAAATATTAAAAAACTGTCCAATTCTATTTGCAATTCCAATAATCTTTGTAAATTTTAACTGTGTTTATGAAATTAAAATTTTTAAAAACCTAAAACATTTAAACTAACATTATTGGCACTACAAAGCATTAAAGAAAAATACATTGTATATTTCCCTCGCCACAAGTTTTAACCTAATGTGAGGCAGGCCTTCTTTTTAAAATTATCTATAGGTGTGCATATTTCTTGAAGCATTAGGTTTGCAATCACAACATGAACGACACCTCAGTCTTTCTTTTAAGGCCCTCAATTTATCTCTTTGTTTTTCCCTCTTCCAGTGGTTTATCGATCGGCAATTTCTGGGCAACATATTATTTGCTTCTTCGAGCAAATTTCTTGCTATATTCTGTGCTCCCACTCATTTCTTGTGTGAGGTAAGCATTGCACTTAAGTCTGTACTATATTATTGTTTTCTGAAAACAAGGAAACTTTGTTGGGCTTTTTAATTTAAGAGAAGACTGGCACTGGGACTAGAAATATATACGAGGTAAGGGGTTGGAAGTGAAAACAATATACTTTTCCTATGCCTATAATTTGTTCTTGATTCTAGTCATTAAGCTTTCCAATAAAATGGGTTTTGGAATGAAATTTTCTATAATGAGTTTCACCGTTTTTTTTTTTGAAGAATCTTTGGCGAAAATCACATAGAAAAACTTTTGTCTCATGTTTCGAACCAACCAGTGTGGTTCATCATTTAGAAAATGATGTATTGGATTATTTTGAGGGAATATTTCTTGTTTAGTTCTACTTGGTTTTGTTTCTTTGTACAACCCTTTCAACTCCAAGAACACCTTCTTCCACCCATGGTACTTGTACAACCCGTACATCCAGCTAATCCCTTTCAACCAGCTACAATGGATCCTAACTTAAGGAGGGTCTATGTGGGTAATTTTCCTAAAGACATGCAACCTGCTAGAATGACTTATTTTTCTCTAGTTATGGAAACAGTGAAGAAGGCCCTAGTGGTTTTGACAGACAAACAAGTAAATCCAAAGGATACTCCCTTATTCTTTACAAAACAACTTAAGCATCAAATTGAAACCTCGAAGACCTTGTTAAATCAATAGATGGACATCAACTTTTTTTTAGATTATCATTTGAAGGACAAAAGAAGAAATTTGTAGCAAGCCAGGGCCAAGTTGTTCCTGATTTGAAGGATAAACGTGATGTAAATCATGTTTCACAACATGGTGGACTGGGTCATGGGCCATTCAATCCACCACAATCCACCACTTTTTGGTCATCGAAATACCGTGAACCCAGCATCAGTACCAGTTATCGGTCTAAGTCCATATGGATTAAGTGATGCAGCACTTCCAAGTTTGTCTAGAGACCTTGCTACAACAAACCTCCCTTATAGTTCATTAAACTCTTCAGCATTGTTGGACTTGGGCAGCCAACTTATTCTCCAAGGAACAACTTCTGGTCGAGCACCACTAAGTGCAGGCAGTTACCTTCTTAGTCCATATGGATCCGCTGGTTATGGAAGTCACTCATATAGTAGTTTTGGAGGTGCATCATCTCACTATGGGATTTATTCAAGTTCATCTGTTGCCCAAACTGTTTCATATGATGGAGCAAGTCATTTCCCCCTTACATCTCATCAAACTCAACCCACAAGGGCATGAAGAAAAAGACACTTACAACTTTCACAATCTTCAGCACAACTGCATATGCTAGTAGACTAAGGCTCATTTGTAGGTGGCTCATAGCTCTCAGGAAGAGGCTAACTACACTCCTGACATGTATGTATAGCCAACTGGTTGAAAACAAAAGCATTATATTGTAATTTAGAACATTGCAACATTAACAAAAATAATGGACCAATAGAAACATTCTAAAAGCTTAAAATATCATATAATCTCGGATAGTTGAAATTCTTTTATGAAATATTAAATTAAAATAATTTGAATCCCAACCAAATGAGAGCATACTAGTCATATACACTACAGCCAGGCTTTTTGATCAAACTATCTCCTATGGGCTAAAGGAATTTCACATATTGATTCTTGGTTTAGATGGAGCAGGTCAGATATTTCATTTCTATGCTCCGCTCTGTTTTTTTAAAGCTTTATGGAAGAAGTTAAAATATTGATGTATCAATATTGCTATTTTTATGGATATGCTTGTGTGTGAAGCTCAATCAAGTTTGGACACTCCATTTTTTTAGATATTATATAATTATAATTTTTTTAAAAGCTAGATGGATGAATAGTGATTGTGATATATTGTAATTCTTATCACCAAGATTGTGTGTGAAACTCATCAAACATCAAGTTTGGACAGTCTTATGTTTTATATATCATATAATTATGCTTTTTTTTAAAGCTAGATGGAAGAAGAGTGATTATGATGTATTATAATTTTTATTGCAAAGATTGTGTGCGAAACTCATCAAACTTGGACACCATGTATTGTAATGCTTATTTCCAAAATTATATGTGAAATTCAATCAAGCTTGGATGCTCCTCTGTATTATTTAACACTCCTATGTATTATATGTTATATATTTATGGTGTTGAATAGCTCTATAAGACTATAATATGTTTATGGGATTTGTAAACATCAAAGACAACAATTCTCTACAAATTCAAACTGGGGGAGTACGTGAGAAAAGTGCCCACTATAGGATTCTATATAGAGACTGTACTGTTTAAGAATCTGATCTTCACTATTTGGGACATAGGGGGCTAGATAAAATTCGCCATCTGTGGAGACAGTAAATGGTCAATGCCCAGGTATATTCCAGAGTTTTTATCTATATTTTACTGGAAATTGGCTCCTACTTTTTCTTTTAAGAAGTTTGTTTCTTTAAGCCGTGTCTTCATATGTTGGATTCATTTAGTAAATTCATGATATAGCATTGTTGGATTCATTAGATAAATTTATGACATGACATTCTTTGTTTGGGAGATTTTATAATGTGTAAGATTAGAAAAAAAAATTAAAAAAAAAATGTCAAAATAATTTGACTATTTTAGCCCATAACCCCTAATTCATATCTATAAATTTGGGATTTGATTTCTCCTCCAAGGAAGAACTGTGTGCGATATCATCTGACACAATCACATAGTGTCTGAAATTCATCTTTGAAAATCTCGACCTAGGCAGTCAAACAGATCCTTAGTGTTGGTCAAATTGTTGAATGGTTTATGGTTAAATATTACATATTTGGATTATGGCTTCCATTGGGGTTTAGTCATGTTTTCAAGTGGTTATTGGATGAATACAAGCCTCTCGTAGCTCCTCTCTAAGATCACCTTAAGTAATTAGTGTGTTTTCAAAATGATTGTTTTTTAGTCATGGTTGGATTTTGTAGTTTTGTGTTTAGTCTCCAACTGTTTCTTTGCCAGTAGTCAACATGCTTACTTCAGTTATAGCTTATTGTTAATTAGTTTTTTTTCACCCAGCCACAAGATTGAAACCTCCAAGATGTAGGATAATGTTGTGTGCTGAATTTTATGCTGAGGCTTTTACATATTCTTTAGAGGTTGTGTTTGACCTGTGAAAGTAATAGCAATCTTTCCTATATGTTGTTTCTAAATTTAAAACATCACCTTTTATTTCCTTAGAGAGGAAATATGGTAGCTTACTTGTTATTCATTTTTGTCTTATGTTGGGTCTTGTAGAAGAAATTCGGCTAAATATTTTTTCAAAATTTAAGACATAGCCTTTTGTTGTGTAGAAAGGCAATATAGTAATTTGCCTATTGTTTAACTTTATCTTATGTTGGGTTTTGCAGAAGACATTTACAGAATATTCTAAACGGTCTACTTTTGAGACACCACTAACAAGTGGTGTTTCATATGTCTAAAAATTTCTTCACTCACGGAGAGAGGAGTTTGAGAGGCAGCAAGGGTGGAAAATAAAAATGATGAAAACTAGGGAAATATACCTATATAGGATGAATATGCATGAGTTATATTATTGCAAGATATTGTTTGATACATTAAATTGCTTGATATGATGTTGGGGAAAGTATGCACATTTATCTTACTCTACTTATTCGTTCCTCAAGCATGTGGATATTATCTATTCAACTAGTATCCACATGTGACAAAGGTATTTGTTTCTATTAAAACATCTCCTTAGTATAGTCGTTCACGTGTTTTCATGTATGCTATAGATAAAACATACCTTTCTCACATCTTTAGAGCTTTATGGGCACGTGGTATTAAATTTATATTCAATTGTTGTTTGTAGTATGGTTATTTGCTGCAATGTCCAGAATTTGAGACAAGCTTGGAATCATGAGTCCATTTAAGAATAAGACACTCTAGGTTTAGTGATTATAAACAAGCAACCAAGAATGCCCAAAATAGATTTCATCTTTTAATTCCTTATTTTGTTGGTGAAATGCCCTATATTTAGAAAGAGGACTAGAAAAATCCATTTTTCATGTACAATAGAAACAACCTAGTACATTGACTGAACAAGGGTAATCCTTTTCACAACTTCAACACAAACCTTTTATCAGGTGAGGCACACTCACTAGGATTTGACCCTTGTTCATCATGATCACAGTTGCTCCCACTTACCACTAGATCATAGTCCAAGGGACAATAAAATATTTTCTTCTAGATTGAAAGTACATGAAGAAATGCATCCTCCAAACTAAAAGCTTAAATTTCTCTCTCTCAAACAAAAACATTATTTGACTCTGATGAGTGTAACTGCCCATAGATCTCTTTGAGGAGACACTAATTCAGGTTAGTTAGATCTTTTACGTATTGTGAACGCTACATTATTTTCCTTCATGAAGAAATTCCCATTGTGTCCCTCTTCATGAGTAGAACAATTCCCTTTTGCATCATTTCCCAAAAATCCTCTGTTTTTCCTAGTTTAGAAGACCGGCGCTAATGACCCTTGTTCTCCTCGTGCCAATATGCAGGGGTTAGAACTATCCCTAGCGCCGACCAGAGTGACTGAGCCTTGTTCCAATCACATCGATCCTCTTTTGAAAAGCTTTTTAAATAAGGAGCCGAAGCTTCCAGCTCTAAAAGCTTCGTAACGGAAGTCTGGTAAATGGTTGGGATGGATGGAGTCGAGGATGTCAGTTTGGGCTCCTTTCCCCTATAAGGATGGAACTACCTCAAGAGATAAGACCTTCTCCAATGAGAAGAGGAGCCATCTCCCATCCATTCATGCTATATAAACCTCCTTTTTTCCCAAGCACAAGCTAGTGCTAATGTTGGTATGTTAGTACTAATTAAGCTTGGAGTAAACAACAAGTTATTCATAGTTGTAGCTCTCTAGTTGTGTGTGAGGGAGAAGTGTGAATTTGGTTTAGTGTGAAGATTAAAGGGAAGAGCCTTAAAACTATCATTGTTAAGGCCATCATGGAATGCTAACGGAAGTGTGTGGGAACCTGGTTTTGTCGGAGGAGAACAGCAACATCAAGACAATTGTTATAATCTCTTCTTGATTTAATATATATGCAAATATCGATTAATTTCCTACATAATGTTTCATCTCACATGTTTATGGCTTAATGGTTCTTGACTTGTTAAGTAGGTTGAATTACAATTTGTCTATTATCACAGTTATTGTTTGCTATTGTTTACTTGTTTCAGGTGTTCGAAGAAGGAAACGAGAGATAGTTGGAGCAAGCAAGCAAGGTCATCACCAAATGGGATAAGCATACTAAGAGGTAGGCCCTCTTAATTGGTTCTAACCTAAGGAAATCTTCCATAGAATGTCTTTTTTGTGGCTAGACCCACTATCGGGCTAGAGGAATTGTTTGTGTCCGCACTTAGAATTTTACTTCACCACAAATTAGTGACTCCACTGGGGATCCAATCCTTCTGTTTGTTTGCTTGGAATTTCATGTTTTTGTGTGAAATTTTCTAGTTTTTCCATTTCCCTTTAGTTCTGTTTTCTTTGCTTTTCTTACTACTCTGGGTTTGAAATTCATAGTAGAAAGTCTAGTCCCAACTTTTGAAAATTTTTATTTTTTTCTTTGCATCCTTGCTCAGCGTGCTTATTTCGCTGACAGTCGCGCCGATCAGTGCGATATGCTGAGAAACAGTCACGTCAACCCCCTTCTGGCGCTTGTTGTTAGTTAGGCAGTCACACCGATGCCTGTAAGTAAAGATTAGGGTTCACCCCAGATCTTGGCTAATGTGTTTTGCTCTCATGATTTCTACCCTATAAGTTGTTTAGACTGCCTTCTCTCTAACTAGAAAGTTTCTTTTCATTTGGTTTATTTTCTTGTTGATTTGCCATCTTTTCGCTTGATTTCTTGGGTCATTGGATGGTTAGTGGCACTAGGGCATCTAGCTTGTCATCCATTCAACTGATTGTGAACTCAATGAGTCAAGTTGTTGGTGCATTTACTCCTTGCATTTCGTTTATGGTCCTTCTATGGCTTTGACCTCCATTACACAAGTTTGAAAAGTTTTTGTTTTCTTGTCTAAACGTCTCTTTTCTGGCATAGATCACATTGCTTTTCTTGTTTTTGGTAAAGTCATTGTGTCATTAGTTTGAAATAGATTCTCTTTTCATGTTTTTCATTTGCTTGAGAATCGATTGCCTCAAAAAAATTTCATTGAAGTGTTTCATGAGAAATTCATTTTGTCATTTCATGAAAAGTACAAAATTCTAGTTTGTTGCATCAATATGTTACGGTAGTTAGCATCATTGAAGGTTAGGATTGCATTGGCATTTGAAAAGAAAAAGAATTCTCTTTGCTTTTGAAAGGATTGTTCGGGTGTACTTGTTAGGAAATTAGGAATTGGAATGTATTTTTCATTAGTTTATTTTCTCGAAAAGTGAAGTAGTGAAAAATCATCTTGCTTTCGGTTGCTTGGTTGTTTGCATTTGATTGTATTTTCTACCCTCTCTAGTGTAGAAAATTCATCAAATTGAAAGGATCTTGTCTCATTTAGTTGCATTTAGGGCTTTTCGAGTCACATCGCTAAGGCCTGAAAACTAAGACATAATTCAAGATAAACTTTAAAATGAAATCAATTAATCTAAGGCACATTTTAAACCTAACGATCACATCTAGAAGGTCTAGGCTAGAGACATGTTTCGACGTCTTTAAACCTAGCAGCTATCGTTAGCTTAGGCACTAGATAGTGCTAGTACAGCTTTGTGCTCCCCATGTTGTCGAGTATATAACTACAGACTCCTCTAGGCTGCAATCCTTTATCCATAGGAAGCCGAGTCTGCTGCCTTGCAAACATGATACACCGAACAAAACATTCGGGGAGATTGCATGCCTGTACTTCTCGGTTTTCCGTGAGGTATTCTATAGTTCACGATTGCCAGGTAATCCTTTTTACCTAGATCATCCATAGTAGTCATTTGATCTTTTTGACTCATTAAGTTTAAAAGATCATTCGGGCACTTGCCCTTTTGAGCTCGTTTCCAATTGAAAGTGAAAGAGTCATCTTTGCTTCTTTCTTGACTCTTAAAACATGAAAGAGCACTAGTTTATTTATGTGTCTTAAAAGTGGATTGCCCATGATCTTATAACATCCTGTTAGTACTTTCTAGACCAAATTGTGAGTTTTCCCTAAAGTACATTTTAAAGCCTTGAAATTTATCTCTCTTTTTTTGTTAACTAAGACAAGGTCATCATGGTTGAACCATCTGGTTCACCTAGTTCCTCTTCCTCTCCTCCGTCTGAAAGATTGTCTAAGGAGCCTTTTCCTAAATTACCTGAGTCACTCGAGGACCAAGGCGTTGAACTCAGAATCGTTCTAAGCATTCAACCTTTGTCATCTCATCCTCCACCTACTTCAGATACTGGGTCACCTGCTGATGTTGTCCCAGAATCTTTGGACAATCCCGTCCAGACTCCTGAGAGTTTGGTATCTACTGACGGTCAGCTTGGATTAGTTATATATCCTCTGAAGCCTTTGTTCGACCCTGTTGTGATATCACCACAGCGTCTGTACAATCTGTATGATTAGTTGGGTGTTCCTTTGGAATTATCCCCTCGTACATCTTCGGTCGTTCGTCATCATTTGTTCCCAGCTATGGAACCCGAAGGCGATTCTCCAGTTACCTCTTCATATCAATCAGAAGTTTATACTCTGCACACTATTAAAAAGGAAAAACATCAATTTCCTCTTGAAATTTTCCCCTATACAGGGAGCATTCCCATAAGTGTGTATCATGATTTTCCAACTGATTATGTGACTTTAGCACAATTGGTCTCAGGTACACCTAGTGCCTCATCACTTTATCACAACCCTGTTTTAGCATCTGATACCATGCCTACCATAGTTCCGTTCATTGCGAACCCGACCTCCCAACAAGCCGTTACCTCAATCCTGGTGCAACCCACCATTCTGAACCCTCTTGTCTCGTCCGTCCCAGTCACTCGTCCGGTTCAATCGATGGTCTTAAAGAATGTTACTATTAGTTCTTTGATCCCTCTAGTAAGTGGACAAGCTGTGCCACCGCCAGGGGACTAGACTCTGAGTGTTTCTCTGGTGTCAGGTACCACCAATGTGAGTATCTCATAGTCTCACATGGTTAGCATGAACCAACCTTCTTCTAGTGTTATCCAACAACCTGCTGGTCCTACTAGATTGAGCAATGTCCAATACCAACTAGTCCAAAATCCCATTGGTCTGTCTGGGTCAAGCAATTTCCAATATCAGTAGCCTTATGAGGCTCAGATTCATTACCAAACTCCTTATGTTCCATATGGTTCTCAAGGAATGGTCAATCCACCTTATGTCCTTTAGCCTGGGTAGTATGTTCAGCCTGGCCCATCCACTTTTCACGGTGGCTCTTGCTAGATTCAGTTTGGAAATTTTCTGGGAACTGTTCAAGTACCCTTGCAGCAACAAGGACAACCTCTATAGAAACAAGGGAAACCTTTGTTGTAGCAAGGGAATATGATACTGCAGTAAGGACAACTACAACAACTGCAAGAGAAACCCTCGCAACAGTTGCAGAAAACCATGTAGCAGTAGATGCAGTGTGCTCTGCAAACCTCCTAGCCTATGTCTTCACAGGGCCAACCTCTGCAGCCATAGGGACCACCTTTGCAGCTGCAAGGTCAATCCTTGTAGTAGCAGGGCCAACTAAGGCAGCAACAACCCTTATATAGATATCAACAGGGTCAACCCTTGCAAGGACAATGCCAGAGTCAAGTCTGTTGGCATTATGACACAGGCTTGGCACTATGGCACAGGTATTGTCCTTGATGGAAAATCACTTGGAAAATTATTCAAATGACAGTTCAAGCTCACAGGCTCTCAGAATAAAGGAAAAGGAGGTATACGCAGGTTCCCGTTGACCAAGCCGCATATACATGCAGATTCACATACCAAAAAGCGCGTATGTACACGCACTTTGATGCACAGAAAAGCGTGTACAGTTTGGAAAACTTGGTTTCTGGTCCTTGGTATTTGGACCTATGTTTTTGGACCATGGTATCTCATCCAAACCTAGGTATTTGGACCTAGGTATTGGTTCTAAGTGGTTTCAGACCATGGTATTGAGTAAGGCCTAAGACTATAAAAGGAGGAGGAGATCATTAGGCAAAGGCACTCAAGGATTGAATATCTTATGAAGAGCAAGATCTAGTATACTGGTCATTGGGTTATGGTGCATAGCTGGATCTGAATCAAGGAGGAACTTGAGCGCTAGAAGAAGGATAAGTTCTATTGATGGGTCAAGATCTTAAGGCTTGAAGAGAAGTATCTTTGTGTGATTTTGATCTTTTATATTTGGCACATGACTTGATCTGTAAATTTGATGATCTGGGTAAAACTGATGTCTGAATAGTTGAAAAGGGTAAATTATCTTTTACAGATCTGTACGCAGGTTCAGCACAGCAAAGGCGCGTATACACGCTGGTTCGGTAATTCAAAACTGTGTATACGCAGGTTTGCCTTGATATAGGAGTGTATGCATGCAGGTTCTACATATTGAAGTAGCGTACATCCCATAAAATATGTTTTAGCTACTTCTGTTTATTGCTGCAGTGTTCTGGGTTCAGGATTGGTTTCTGGTTACTGTTACTGTATTCTGGCTACAACAGTCAGAAGTGATTATTTGATTCAGTTTTGGTTGGTGCAAAGAAGATTGGTTGATGCAGATATATTTAATGTTTGATTGATGTTATTGATGGATCCAATCTGAAAATTTATGAAACATGGTCCCTGAAAGAAAAGATAAGGTTGTAGCCTTCTGTAGGCCAGCACCTATGTACTAGTACATTAGCTAGTACAAGAGCTAAGGGGGTTGTACATCCCTTCTAGGAGAATTTGGAGAACAAGAGAAGGTTGTAGCCTTCTGCATGTAGAATCTTGCGTACTAGTATAAGACTTCACCAGTATAGAAATATTGTAAAAAGAAATTTCTTATTAAAAGAAGATAGAGACGAATTGCAGCAGGTGGTTTTCACCCACATTGGGTTTCCACCTTATATCATGTGTTCATGTGTGTGATTGCCTGTGTTGTTTACTACACTTGATTACTATTTTATGGTTCTGATACACAGATTAAGATTAGCTAACTAAATTATAAGTCTGTAAGATAAACGTGGTTTTCTCTAAACACAGTTGCGTATATACGCAAGTTGAATTAACAGAAGTAGCGTATATCAATCTATTTATGGAAATGAAAAATTGTTAAATTTCTAATTCCAATTCACCCCCCTCTCAGTATTATTTCCAGCAATTGGAATCAGAGCAGGTCCTTTAGAAGAAGCTTGATCGCTTGAAGGAAGATCTATCATCATGAGCAACTATGAAAAAGAGGCATCCATTAGGCCACCAATTTTTTATGGGAGCAACTTCGTCTATTGGAAGATAAGAATCACATCCTATCTTCAGTCTCTTGGAACATAAGTTTGGGATATCGTGGAAGGAGGATACACATTTCTAGCAGTAACTCCTACAGATACAGCAAGTAAAAAGCAGTATGAAACAAATGCAAAGGCTGTCAATACTCTATTGGGGAGTCTATCACAATCAAAATTCATCAAGGTTATG
The DNA here is from genome assembly GCA_031772625.1 of Pinus tabuliformis. NCBI lineage: Eukaryota > Viridiplantae > Streptophyta > Pinopsida > Pinales > Pinaceae > Pinus > Pinus tabuliformis. The sequence continues at coordinate 921,919,406 of CM062808.1, forward strand.
CAACTCAAAACCGCCAAAGAAATATGGGACAAGATCATTCTAAGTTATGAAGGAGATGATCAGGTAAAACGTGCAAAACTACAATCTCTCAGAATTCAATATGAAACTCTCAAAATGCACAATGATGAAAGTGTAGCTAATTATTTCCTACGTATAGATGAGATTGTTAATTGCATGAAAAATCTGGGTGAAGAGATAAAAGAAGTCACTTTAGTTGAAAAGGTTCTAAGATCCTTGTCTTCTAAGTTTGAATCAAAAGTTTCTGCCATAGAAGAAAAGCAGAATCTTCAGAGTATTACTATGTCACAGCTGCATGAAATCCTAACTGCTTTCGAAATGAGAAAAGGGGGTCCATCAGACATGAGAGAAGCTGCATTCAAAGCTTCAGGAAAAGGAGAATACAATGAGTCAAAACATACGTCAAAAGGAGAGGAAGAATCAAATTTTGTTAAGAACCTTCAACGGGGTTCTGGAAGATTCAGAGGTAAGTTACCTTTCAAATGCTTTGCTTGTGGAAGAGTCAGTCACTATGCAGCCAAATGTCCTCATAAAGATAAGCTTGATAAAGGTAAGGAACCAGTTAAATGGAATAGAAAACAGAGCGTAAGTAAGAAGAGTTATTATACACATGAAGACAACGATGGACTTTAAAATAGTGATGAATATGAACATGGTAATGATTATAGACTTTTGATGGCTTTTGAAGATGATGATTTCTTGGATGCTATAGAAGATGATCTCTATGAAGAAATTTCTAAATTTAAAATTTGTCTAGAAGAAAAGAGTATGATTATAGATACTCTGACATTCCAACTTGCTGAAAGGGAAAAACACAATGAAAAGTTAGAATGTCAAATCGTGGGACTTAGAAAAGATATTGAGAAAAAAAAAGCTCTTAATCTTATATTTGCTAAAGGATCTAAAACTTTAGATGAGATTATCAAAGTGCAGCGTTCTCCTCTAATAAAGATAGGTCTTGGATATACTGAAGAAGCATCTCAAGCACAGAAGCCATCCCCCTCCAAAAGCTATCTTGATGCAGCAAGGAGAAGTGAACAGGTTGACAATCAGCAACAAAGGCATAAAGTGGATCACCAAGTAAATCGAGGTCTATCTACTTCAAGGATGAACAGAAGATACAACCAACCGCAAGTAAATCATTCCCAATTTGCTTCAAGAATTAATGTCAATGGAAACTACAATCACATGGTCAGTATATTTGATAATCGCAAGAATTTCTTTAATGGCCAATGTTTCTCATGTCATAACTTTGGACACAAAGCTACTCAATGTGTTGCCTACAAGACCATCATGACTAGAGAAACACAAAATCAAAGGAGTGTGACTGGGATCATGAAGAGGACCTACAATAATTTTTTTGCTCTTGAAAATGAAATAGAATGCTCTATTTGTAACAACTTCGGTCATGAAGATGTTGAATGAAGGAGTGAGTTTTGGCAAACATCTCAGAAGGAGCAAGCATCATTGGGTCCAAAAACATGGAGAAAGAAAGAACCGCAAACAGAAAGATGTGGTATAGCCTTATATGCGGAAGGATAGGAAAATCATTGGTACATTGATAGTGGATGCTCGAAACATATGACAGGTGATAAAGAAAAACTTTAGTCATATAGTGCCTTAGAAAAGGAAAGGAAGGTCTCATTTGGAAATGACACCCATGCACTCATAAGAGGTAAAGGCTCTGTTCTTTTAAAAGAAAAGGTCAAAGCTGGAAATGCTATGTATGTTGATGGCTTAAAGCATAATCTATTGAGTGTTAGTCAAATGTGTGATCAAGGAAATGAGGTAGTATTTCGATCAAATGGATGTATTGTTCGTGAGCTTGATACATGAGAAACGATGATCAAAGGCATAAGAACTCTGAATAATTTATACATACACAAGGGAGGATAGGAACAATGCTATCTAAGCAAAAATGATGAACACTAGCTATGGCACAGAAGATTGGGGAATCTGAGCTTCCCTCAGATAAGGAAAGCATGCAAATATCAGGCTGTTTGCAATCTTCCTGACATCAGAATTCTAGACAATACAATATGCAAATCATGTCAGTTTGGTAAGCAAACCAGAACACATTTCCCGAAGAAGGAAGGATCAGCTAGTAAGCCACTTGAACTTGTCCATACTGATTTATGTGGTCCATCAAGGAAAAAGTCACCTCGAGGAGAAGAATACTTTATATTGTTCATTGATGACTTTTCCGGGATGTGTTGGATAGGACTTCTGAAGCATAAAGACAAAACTTTTGAAAAGTTCAAAGCTTTCAAAGCCTTGGTTGAAAATGAATCAGATCGCAAAATCAAATGTATCAGGTCTAATCGAGGAGGGGAATTTACCTTGGATGAATTTTTTGACTTTTGTGAAGAACATGGAATAAGAAGGGAATTCTCTACTGCAAGGACTCCTCAGAAAAATGGAGTGGTAGAAAGGATGAATAGAACGGTTCAACAAATGGCTCGTGCTATGCTTGATGAGTCTGGAACTCCTGCAACCTTCTGGGGTGAAGCTGCATCTGCTACTATTACTATTCTCAACAAAACAAACGTCCGGGTAAACAGCACTCAAACTCCTCATGAACTTTGGTATGGTAAGACTCCCACTGTAAAATACTTCAAAGTTTTTGGAAGCAAATATTGCATCAAAAGGACTGATGAAAATCTTGGCAAGTTTGAACCTAGAGTAGATGAAGGCATTCTCCTTGGTTACTCTTCTCGAAGTAAAGGATATAAGCGTTACAATGAAAGACATAGTAAAATTGTTGAAAGTATTGATGTGGTGATTGATGTAGCAGGCAACAATCCAAAACAGATGAAAACTAAAGATTTTGAAGATGATGAGGAATATCCTTCAACATCAAATCAGACTAATGCTGAAGAAGAAACTTATGAGGCACCAGAAGAACAGATAAGGGTAGAAGAAAAGACTCCATCCAGGAACATCCAGAAGAACCATCCAGAGACTCAAAGTTTGGGGCAGAAAGAGGTAGGTGTACAAACAAGAAGAACTATTATAGAAGCTTCAAGCAATCTAGCATTTCTCTCCTTTGCCAAACCACAAAATATAATTGAAGCATGCAAAGATGAATTCTGGGTCAAGGCCATGAATGAAGAACTTGAGCAGATTGAAAAGAATAACACTTGGGAATTGGCTCCTAGACCTAATGGTAAGAATGTCATAGGGACCAAATGGATATTCAAAAACAAGCTAAATGAAAATGGAGATGTTATTAGAAACAGTGCCAGACTTGTTTGTAAAGGGTATGCTCAACAAGAAGGTATATACTTTGAAGAAACTTTTGCACCGATTGCCAGACTTGAAGCCATACGAATGTTCCTTGCTCTTTCTAGCTTTTAGAAGTTCAAAGTATATCAAATGGATGTGAAATCTGCCTTTCTAAAGGGAGACTTAGAAGAAGAAGTGTATATTGAGCAACCATATGGATTTATCCTTAGAAATGATCCAAAACTTGTATGTAGACTCAAAAAGGCTCTTTATGGTCTTAAACAGGCTCCAAGGGCTTGGTATTATTGTCTAGACAAATACCTCCATCAACGTTTTTCAAAAGGATCAATAGATAGCAATCTATATATAAAAATTGAAAATGATAAATTGCTAATACTTGTTTTGTATGTTGATGATATCATCTTTGGTAGCAAAGAAGAAGCCATGAGTCAAAACTTTTCTTTGGTGATGCAAAAAGAATTTGAAATGTCCCTGCTTGGTGAGCTCACATATTTTCTTGGTCTACAAGTCCAACAAAACAAAGATGGCATCTTTCTATCACAAACCAAGTACCTCAAGCAGATCTTGAAGAAATATGGCACGGAAGATTCGAAACCAGTATGTACCCCTATGGTAATAGGATGCAGCCTCAACGCAAATGATGAATCAGTAACAGTATATCAACCAACCTATAGATCCATGATTGGTAGTCTGCTCTATCTAACAGGTACCCGACCAGACATCATGCATGTAGTGGGAATAGTTGGAAGATTTCAGGCAAATCCAAAGGAAGCTCATCTTTAGGCAGTTAAAATAATTTTCAAATATCTTCAAGGAACTCAAAACTATGGCTTATGGTATCCTAGAGATACAGATCTCACACTTCATGCATATATAGATGTAGATTGGGTAGGAAGCGTGGATGACAAAAAAAGCACTAGTGGTGGTGCATTCTTTATGGGTTCTAGATTAGTGTCTTGGTTCAGCAAGAAAGAAAGTTCAATTGCTTTATCTACAGCTGAAGCAGAATATGTAGCTGCTGCATCTTGCTGCACATAACTCCTTTGGATGATGCAAACATTGGAAGACATTCAAATCACTTGTACTCCACCCATCTCCATTCTATATGATAATACAAGTGTAATAAGAATTTCAAAGAATCCTGTCATGAATTCCAAGACCAAGCACATACCTCTCAAATATCATTTTCTTTGAGAACAAGTGCTTGAACAAAAAGTCAAATTGGAGTATGTTCCCTCCAAGGAACAAGTTGTTGATATATTCACCAAACCACTGCCTAGGGAGACATTTGAATACCTCAGATAGAAGCTGGGAGTAGTTGATGCATCATCTTGTTGTTGACACTTATCTGTTTCAGAGAAAAGTGGGTGTACGCGAGTTTCATGAAGCATATCCACATACATACGCCAGTTTTTGTGGATACAGTCGCGTATATGTTGGTTTGAATAATATTAGTTGGATGGACTCAGGATGAAAAGAGTCTGATATGGTTCTGATCACCTACCACAGGATCAGGGGGAGCATATACTTCTAATAGTGCATTGTTGGCATTACCTTAGAAGATCTTGGTACAATTTCACAGTTGTTTTTGATTCAGGTGGAACAGGTGTAGAGGGAGATCATGGTTGTTGGTCTGGATGGTGATTGATAGATGCTAGTTGCTGATGACTATCATAGTCTTGTCTTAGATATTTGGTCTCTATGTCATGTATTTCTTTTAGTATCAAGGTCATGTAACGACCTATTTTGTTTCCCCACTATGCCTGGGATGGATGATGTAATGTTCTTGTTTTATCATGTATAAACTTTTGGTATATCCCCACTTGGTTGGGTGGATGAGTTAATTTTGGTATATCCCCACTTGGTTGGGAGATGGATGTATGTATGAGTCTTTGGTGATAGGAAGGTCATCTATGATGTATAGAGTCATGTTCTTTCTTGTAGAACATCTTTTTGCAGACCTTGCCTACAGTCAGGGGGAGCATGGATAGCACAACAGAGCAGAGATTTTAGCATGTACTTAGGGGGAGCATAACCCTTTGCCCTTGATGAAAAAGGGGAGAGTGATTTGGGGTTGCCATCAAGTCCAAAGGGGGAGATTGTTGGCATTATGACACAGGCTTGGCACTATGGCATAGGTATTGTCCTTGATGGCAACTCACTTGGCAAATTACTCAGATGACAGTTCAGGCTCACAAGCTCTCAGAATAAAGGAAAAGGAGGTATACGCAGGTTCCCATTGACCAAACTGTGTATACGCACGGATTCACAGACAAAAAGGTGTGTATGCATATACATGCACTTTCATGCACAAAAAAGCACGTACAGTTTGGAAAACTTGGTTTTTGGTCCTTGGTATTTGGAGCTATGGTTTTGGACCATGGTATCTCATCCGAACCCAGGTATTTGGACCTAGGTATTGGTTCTAAGTGGTTTCGGACCATGCTATTGAGTAAGGCCCAAGACTATAAAAGGAGGAGGAGATCATTAGGCAAAGGCACTTAAGGATTGAATATCTTATGAAGAGCAAGATCTAGTATACTGGTCATTGGGTTATGGTGCATAGCTGGATCTGAATCAAGGAGGAGCTTGAGCATTAGAAGAAGGATAAGTTCTATTGATGGGTCAAGATCTTAAGGCTTGAAGAGAAGTATCTTTGTGTGATTCTAATTTTTTATATTTGGCACATGACTTGATCTATAAATCTGATGATCTGGGTAAAATTGATGTCTGAATAGTTGAAAAGGGTAAATTATCTTTTACAGATCTGTACACAGGTTCAACACAGCAAAGGCGCATATACACGCTGGTTCGGTAATTCAAAACTGCGTATACGCAGGTTTGCCTTGATATAGGAGCGTATGCACGTAGGTTCTACATATTGAAGTAGCGTACGTCCCATAAAATATGTTTTAGCTACTTCTATTTATTGTTGCAGTGTTTTGGGTTTAGGATTGGTTTCTGGTTACTGTTACTGTATTCTGGCTATAGCAGTCAGAGAAGTGATTGTTTGATTCAGTTTTGGTTGGTGCAAAGAAGATTGGTTGATGTAGATATATTTAATGTTTGATTGATGTTATTGATGGATCCAATCTGAAAATTTATGAAACGTGGTCCCTGGAAGAAAAGAGAAGGTTGTAGCCTTTTGTAGGCCAACACCTATGTACTAGTACATCATCTAGTACAAGAGCTAAGGGGGTTGTAGCTCCCTTCCAGGAGAATCTGGAGAATGAGAGAAGGTTGTAGCCTTCTACAGGTATAAGCATGTGCACTGGTATAAGACTGCACTAGTATAGAAATATTGTAAAAAGAAGTTTCTTATTGAAAGAAGATAGAGACGAAATGTAGTAGGTGATTTTCACCCACATTGGGTTTCCACCTTATATCTTTTGTTCATGTGTGTGATTGCCTATACTATTTACTGCACTTGATTACTGTTTTATGGTTCTGATGCACAGATTCAGATCAGCTAACTAAATTATAAGTCTGTAAGATATAAGCAATTTTCTATAAACACAATTACGTACATACGCAGGTTGAATTAACAGAAGTAGTGTATGTCAATCTGTTTATGGAAATGAAAAATTGTAAAATTTTTAATATTGATTCACCCCCCCCCCTCTCAGTATTATTTCCAACAAATTCCTGCAACAACAAGCCCAAAATCCTAATGTCCTGGGGTAGCAAGTGCACAATCCTTATGGCCAAGGACAATAGGTCCAAAATCCTCTTGTTCAGGGGAAACAGGTTCAAAACCTGTATGTTTAGGGAAAATAGGTGCAATATCCATATGTCTTGTTATGGCCTAAATCTACCTCATGCTGAGAAAGGCAGGATCTAGGGTAACATCAAACCACGCTTAACCTAGTAGCTAGCCCTACCAGGTCGAGAGAGGGCTCTCTCCTTGTCAATCTCAGAAGAATTTGGTCAATATAGCTTGAGATGACTAATGTGAAGACTGATTTTAGGCTAGGTATATGCTCAGAGGAATTTGATTGAGTTTAATTTTGTTTTGTTGGCTCAAATGTGAAAGGCAGATTTGGGTCTGGGGAATGAACACAGTCTTGAAGAGATATCTATGGGGCGAGGTAGGAAAATAGTTTAGTACTTCAAATTGAGTGAGATGGAGAGCTTTTAGACTAGTGAGGAGTTGGAGAGGGCATGAAAGTCTCAGGGATCCTCTTCAAACAGCTAAAAACATAAATCACTAAATAAACCCTAGGTAGAGCACTGCAACATTAATGAATTCTACCTTTATCCTTGATTCATTTAGTTAAGCCGAACAGAGAGAGATGATGGCATACATAAACACATGTAAACTCGAATTACAGAAGGAAAAACAATACCAAATCAAGTTGCCACAAGAATCCAACAAAGTGTTGCAAACCCTGGTCTATTCCTTTGCCAAACTGTAGAAATGAATATACAACAATTCTCAAAGCATTCACAAGAGTCCAACCTTTACAAATGACTAAAAAAATACTAGATATAGGCAACAAAAACCTCATGCTAGGCTTTAGGGGTCTAATTCATGAGTTTAGGAGCTGTTTCAATAAGATCTAAACTAAGAACTGAAAAGTAGGTAGTGGAATAGCTTGCCTCTAAAACCTGGGAAACTGATTCATTCAGTTTCAAACTACCTTTTCATGATGTATCTACCTCCATGAGTGAAATTTCAACATTTTTACATCAAATTCCATCAAGTTACATCAAATTACATCATGAGTTTGACCATGGGAGAGAGAAAAGTCAAACTGAATAAAAACTAGATGAAAAAAACAGAGTTTTTTGGCAAAAAAGTCAATTTTCCATCCTGTGCGTCGTGCCTCTGTCCCTGTGCATCGCACCTTTCTGCAGCTGATTTTGGAGGCTTTCTTGTGCACCAAATTTTCTCAAGTAGGCTTGTTGTAAATTTCTATCTGTCTACTTTCTAGAACAGGTGGAATTTCTGAATTTGGTGTCCATTTGCCCCTCCAAAAGTGAGTTCTCCCAACACTGCTTCCTGTGTGGCCAAAAAGGGGCAGAAAGGGAATTTTTGAGGTGTTTTTGACTCTTTTGGAAGCTCAAAACTTGAAAAACATTCTTGGACATTGGTGGGCATTCATATTTTTGCATAAGGAATCCAGAAATGCTAAGTTTTCCTCCAAAGGAGGTCCCTAGCAAAAGCGCGCGCCAATTGGTGTGGCGCACCAAGCAGAAAAATCTGTGTTTTTCTCCAAAAATTCAAAATTGACAAAAACTATGTCAAATTTCTTGAAATTTGGGCTGAGTGACCTACATTAAGTACTATGTTGGACCAAGGAAGCCTCAGCCAAAATCTTGAGCTTAACTTGCTCTTTCTTCCTCCTCAAATCTTTCCTCAACTTGGTCTTCAAAGTCCTTATTCTCTCTTTGCAAACTATGTTTCTTGCCAAATAATGAAAAGCCATGTGTTGCAACGTGTCCTTCTCCTTGTTAGTCTTGTCCAACAACCTCTCCAAGTGCATGTTCATCTTCTCCAACCAAGACTCCTTGTCATTCTCTATCTCTTGTTCAATGAAAGTCAAAGTGACATGGCTTTGTCATTTTGCTTCTTCAGTTTCAACATTTCTAGCTCCATTAGGCTTTGCTTATCCTCCAACTATTTGTTTTATTTCTTGTTTGTAATCTATATCATCCTCCTGCATCTTCTCTTTGCCTTTGCTTTGCTGCTTATCATATTCATACTCATTGTCTCTTTGCAGTGTTTTCCCTTGGTTTTGAAAAATGTGATTATATATGAATGGTTTGTGGATAATAGTATGGAATAGGATGGAGGAATGGAATGGGCAGAGTGTATGGGGAAGGGAGTGTGGAAATGTATGTATGAATAGGGTTTAGGGATGTGAGTAGGGTTTAGAGAGTGAGTAGGATAAGTGTGTAGGGTTTTAGGGAGAGTGTGTAGGGTTTGGTGATAGTAGGAATTAGGTATTAGGGTTTAGAGATGCCAATTAGGGTTTGAGATTAGTGGGATTAGGTATTAGGGATTTTAGTTTTGCGGATATGGGAATAGATGAATGTGAATGAAAGAGGGAAGGGGGAAATGAGATGAGTGAAATGTAGTGAAGGGGAATGTAAGTAATGCAAGGGGAGCAAATAGCAACAATGAAAACTTTGAAACCCTAGATAGTTTTTGAATGTGACTGTGCAACAAACTAGAGTTTTCCTTTTCACCTATTTACACACCATGAATGATGATCAAAACTTTTGCAATGGCACTATGGAATGCTTCACTTACTTTTTGAATGAATATTGCACAAGTTTGGAGCTTGGAAAAATGATTTGAGTGAAATTTGGGCTAAGTAGGTAGGTACGCCGCACCACTACCCAGGTGTGCCGTGCTCAATAGGTGCACTGTGCCCATTCAAATTGCAGTGTAAAACCTGCACCAGGTGCGCCGTGCTCAATAGGTGCACCGTGCCCATTCAAATTGCAGTGTAAAACCTGCACCAGGTGCGCCGTGCCAGTTGACGGGTGTGTAGCGCTTTTTGTAGGAAACTTTTGGAGGTCTTCCTGGTGTCCAATTTGGGTGTGTGATAGCTCGTTGGAAATATTATTGAGTCTACTTTCCAACACAACTTGAACTTTTTAATTTGGAGGTCATTTGCCCTGTCAAATGTTAAATCTCCCAAGACTAGTCAAAATGTGCAAAATGAGGCTGCTTAAAGGTAGAGTGTTGTTGCAGTCAACTTTTGAAGGTCTTCGTCAACTCCAAATTGAGCTCATGATAGCTTATTGGAAAGATATTTGTGTCTAGTTATCATTTTACTCATCAAGAAGGTCATTTGGTCAACCAAGCTAGGAGAAGTCTTGATTTTACCAAGATCACTTCAAAGGTGCATCAATTCTCTTGAGGCAATTGTATTTTTGACATTTCTCTAAAACCATGATACTTGTGTAAAATGTGAAGGAGGGTTTTCTTCCTTGGCCTATGGTGGACAAAAACCTCTCTCAGTTTTCCTAAATTCATCTTTTCTTGCTCATAAACATCATTGGAATAAAATCTATCCCAATGTGTGGAATAGGGGATTTGTCGAAATGAAGTGACATGAAGGGGATAAGGGGCTTCTAAATTCTTGAGAAAATTTTGGGAAGTAGATAAGGATGTTAGGAAGCAGGGGAAAGTGAAATTTCAAAGATTAAGTGAGGGGAAGAGGTCCAAAAGGGAAAAACACAGGCCTAGCCTAGAAAAATGTCAAATTGTAGCAAGAAACTAGGGTTTGTGCGAAAATGAGAAATTTGAGGGATATCAGTGATGGGAAGTGTTTAATAAGGTACATTAAGGATAGGGAAAGGTGTATGAACATCAGGATACAAGTTTTACTAATGATTTGACCATCCAAGAGAAATTACCTTCAAAACCCTAGGAGAGGGAAATGAACTTTACCTAGGCACAACTGAAGCATGAACAAGGTGTAAAATGACCCATTGGAACCTGACATGATGATGAAAACCCTCTGAATGATGGTACACTCAGCTGAATGGTGACATGGACTGACATTTGGACAACTTTGAAAGGAGTGAAAACAAACCCTAGACCTAATACCTAGTGACCAAATTTTGCTTGAAGACTCACTGAAATGACAAAATTTGACCTTGACACCTTAAAATCACTTTGTAAGAGCATGTTTGATCACTGGAGGAAGGTTTCAAATACTGACACTAACATCTCCAAGGTCAATAGGCTCAAAAACCTCTTAACCTTTACGTTGCTTATCAACAACCTATGATTGGATAGTTCTAAGGTGTTCAAGGTCAAAATCCTCCCTACGGCCAAGGTAACCTAGAGTGGGGTAGACTCAAATTCCATATGGCCAAAATCCTTACCAGCAGGGATGGGCTGCTCCAATTGGACTCACTTATCGACCTCCAATGCCTTCCAATACTCAGTTGTTGTTCTTGACCATACTATAGTTTTCAGATGTGTCTCACCTCACGAATGATCCCATTATTCATTCATCATAATAGCCTCCAGTTCCGTCGAAGATCCTGAGCGATTATCCTAAGTTTGATGGGAAAGAAAAAGAAGATCCCCAAGCCCATGTGATGACATATCACCTCTAGTTCTCTTCAAATTCTTACGTTGATGATTCTATTTGTCTGTCTTTTCCAACGAACCCTCACAGGTGCTGCAGCCAAGTGGTACATTGAGCTTCCTCGAAGTACGTACCATGACTTCAACTCTTTAGCCATGGCTTTCCTCACGCATTTCTAGTTGCCAATTCACTATGAAACTGGAACCTGTTTGCTCACATCTCTTAAGAAAGATACTATGATGCACATCTCTGATCACATCCATGAATGGAGACGTAGACGTCGCCTGATCAAATTTGAGATTGTTGATCAGTTGCTCACCGAATGGTTTACCAAGTCATTCGTCATTCCAATTGCTCATGATATAGCTATGGGTGGATGCATTACCGAAGAACAAGCCATTGCTTATGCCTAGTGCTTAGATCTTTCTTATTGTCAGTCTGGCACTTTGTATGAGTTATTACCCGATGCTCCATGGCCATCATCCGATCCAACATCATCGAAGTCACAGGCTATGCCTCCTATTAATGGAGTAATTGGTTTAGTGTCCCACACCCCTTCCAAATCTTCTTCCAAATAGAAGTTGGTCTCAAACACTGCTTCCAATAGTTCCTCCCAGAATCCACCCGGCACTGGTAAAACCGCAGAGGTCCACGTTGTCTAGTCTACCACAACGGACAAATCCTCGAAAGGTAAGAATAAGGGAAAGGCAAGGGTAAAGTTGATGCCCTAAAACAGGGACCTCCTAAGTTGTCTGCGGTTATTCTTCACAATGGAAGCCAAAGTATCTATGCCTCATTTGCAAGGAGGATCACTATACTAAGGATTGTCCCCAATGGTCTGAAGTTAGTTGTTTTCTCAAAGGGACCCCAATTGTCCTGAAAGAACCATTTCCATCTCAGCAGACTCAAAAGATAGACCAACCTCAGTCATCCGCTTCCTCACGATCTCAAGTGTTCATGATGAGTATGCCTATTAATGTGGCTACTAGATCAAAATATTATCAAACTCCTCCTTCGACAGTCGGGAAAGAGAAAGAGGCCACCCCTTCTTCTTCTACCCCGATTTCTGGCCCTTTCATATCAAGCGCCCTAACCATGATTCTTCCATTGGACCACCATCTCAAGGTGTGCTAAGGAAGTCCCCATACAATCCCAATGCTCGAGCCACTCAGCAATATAATATTGTTGAGGATTTGGCCCAAGCACCATCAGCTATGTCTGCTCTCGAGGTACTCCAAAGTTGTCCGTCTCAGTGAAAATCCTTGCTGTCAACTATTGGGGGCATTGACCCTACCGATTCCAATTTGATATGTTTTGATCTAGAGAACCACGTTCCACGCCTCCCTCATCAGATTTCCTTTCTCATTTAGCTAATCATCAATGAGAAAACCATTCATAGGACCATCATCGATGAAGGTGCTTCTACCTGCGTCATGTGAGTTGCTTGATGGAAGGCAATTCATTCTCCCACTTTGAACCAATCCCCTAAAACTTTGGAAGCTTTCGACGGGCATGATTTGTGACCTTTCGGTGTCTTACCCAACCTTGCCATTACTTTGGAGGGTAAGACAGTATGCGTTGAGGTAGAGATTGTTGACACTAATCTCAATTATAATATTCTACTCGGACGGAGGTGGACCCATGCCATGCATGCTGTAGCCTCCTCCCTATTCTGTGTGATTCCTTTTCCCCATCAAGGGAAGATTATCACAGTTGACCAACTATCCTTCTTTGTCTCTTCCTCCTCAGATGACAATGTTCTGTATGTCAACCACACTGGTGCTCCTTATGAGAGTGTGGGGGAAAGTCTTTTTAAATATTCTGCCTTGATGGGAATTTTTCCACTCCCACCTACTCATTTTGCCTCTTTCAACATGATCTCAGTCAAATATGATCCTTGGGTCATACCTTCACCAGATCTTGTTGATACATGGGGGGAGGTTATGCCACTTAGTCCCGCCAAAATCAATTACCTGGAAATTGTTTCGGCCTCAAGTTCTGTATCCTCTAATTTTCCTATTTTGAGGACTTCCCTCGATACGTATTTTCAATCCCTATGGCTTGGTGCTTTGGAATCTCCTGATCCCTTAGCCAAGAACTTTCTTGCTAATGAGAGTATCATGGATGTAATGTCTCTCGAGGAACCACCTTAGAATGATACTCATCATTGTTCCTCATTCCTGCCTCGCCCGACGGTCATGTTTACTAGTCTCGAGGAGTTCTCTCCTCAGTTTCCTTCCCTATTGCTTCTGGTAATCCTGACTCATGAAGTATGGTCGGAAGGAAATTTGGGTAATATTACCCAAACGATGCCAATTGATATTTTTGTCAAGCCTAGTATCGTTGAAAATGTCCATATCGGGGTAACTTATTCTTCAGATGAGATCAAGATCTATACTCATCTATTTCAATAATTTTGTGATGTGTTTGCATGGTCATATGAAGAAATGCCTGGCATTGATCCTAGCATTGTTGTGCACAAAATCCCGATTTATCCTCACGCGAAGCCCATTCGCCAACGGATCCACCTAGTGCACCCTAGGAAACCTGTCGCTATCAAGGGTGAAGTTGAAAAACTTCTTAAAGTTGGATTCATTTATCCGATCCCTCTTACAGATTGGGTGTCAAATATTGTCTTGGTGACAAAGAAACAAGGCACAATCTATGTTTGTGTTGATTACCATGATCTCAAACATGCATGTCATAAAGATAAATACTGCACTCCCTTCATTGATCAGATCATTGACGAATGTGCTGGGAACAAAATTTTTTCCTTTATGGACAATTTTTCTAGTTACAACCAGACTAACATTGCGTTAGTCGATCAAGAAAAGATAGCTTTTATCTGTCCATCAGGTACTTTTGTGTACAAAAAGCTCCCTTTCGGCCTCAAAAATGTCGGGGCTACATTTCAAAGGGTGATTTCCTATGTGTTTCATGATATTCACAACATCGTCTAGCCTTACTTGGATGACCTTCCCGCTCATTCTCGTAAGTGCCAAGATCACCCTGACCATCTTCAGTAGATTTTTCTTCATTGTAGACACTACAACATTCGGTTAACCCGCATAAATGTGTTTTCTGCGTTGAATCTAGATGACTCCTCGGCTTTATCATTTCCAAGGATGGTATTCGCCTTGATCCGCTTAAAGTCGAGGCCATTGTTAATTTACCCCCCCCCCCCAATCTTCATTGCACCAACTCTAGAGCCTGCAAGGAAAAGCCAATTTCCTTCGTCATTTCATACCCAATTATGATGGGCTCGGTTCAGGATTTACCCATTTTCTCAAGCAAGGAATGCCCTTTGTCTAGGATGAGGTTTCCCAAAATTATTTCGATGACCTCAAGGTTATCCTCGTAAATGCTCCTTTGTTGCATCCCCCGGATTATCATCGTGATTATTTCCTTTACCTGGCTATAGCCCCTAGCACCATTTTTATCGTCTTGGTACAACACGATGACGAAGGCAATGAACATGTTATCTACTACCTTATTCGTAATCTCCTCGACACTAAAGCACATTATGCCCATGTCGAGAAGTTTGATTTGGCTGCCATCCAGGTTGTTCAGCGCTTTCGTCACTATATTCTCTTACGCACTACTACTATGATTTCTAAATGTAACCCCATAACCTACATCCTAACTCGTCAATTGCTAGGGGGAAAGTATTCTAAATGGATTATCATTCTACAAGAATTCAATTTGGTGTTTACCACTGTCAAATCTAAGAAATCACTAGTTTTTTCCGAGTTTTTTCCCTTTTGACTCGTAAAAGAGAATAAAATGGGGGGTTTGCTTTCAAGCTCTTTTCTGACCCTTTAAACACGAAAATATAGCGAAGCCCTTATCGTTTAGAACTTGTTAACGGATGCGAAATGCCTTTTCCCTAGTATACGTTTACCCCTTTTTTGGGCTGGGATGCGCTATTTACAAAAAAGGTACTCCTTGACTAAAATGGTCAAGCGATTCTCTCGAGTATCGTTTTCTACCTTTTCGGGCTCGAGAAACACAAATGTATGAAAAGGGACCATGTGGAGTTTTCTTTTCTGTGTCTTTTTCAAACTCTCTAAACATGAAAAAGATACCGAGTTACACCTTTGTTGGACTCGTTAAAACATACAACGACATCGAATTCATCACCATGATGAACATGAGCTTCTCCTTCCTAGGGCTCATTAAACTTACTAGGTCAGATTTGTCCGAAGGATGAACTTACTGTGCAAGAATATGTTATCCCCTTGAAGCCTGGGATTAAAAAATAATTGGGGTACTTGCCAGCAATGGTGGGGGAAAATTTGGAAATCTAATTAGTTGTGTCAACAACTCACTCTTGAACATGACACTTTTTGCTTCGTGTCAGGATGGGATATCCTCCTTTTTTTCGTTGACCTTCCTGGGTTGGGCCATTCATTTTTGCCTTCCATTTGATCTTTGCCACGTCATCATGACCAACAATCCTATGGTTCCAAAAGTTTCCAAACTTCTAGTCATGTCGCTGATATGTTCAAGAGTTGTCCTTCTGCAGTTACAGTTACCCCTGATTCTCTATATCATCCAAAATCATTTTGCATCCATTTGTCTTGTGTCAATGATGTGGGATACATTATGGCCCTCCTTCAACATAGTCGCTTCCTGTCAACTTCAACTCATTATCCAAGAAGTTAACCGAGAGACTCCCTTCTAGTACCTTAGAGCTTGCATGTCCTAATGGCAAGTTCTTTGCACTTGATGACAAGTTCACATCATTGGCTTTCGATCGGGTGATTTCATGGGTGTTTGACTTTAGTTCCTATATTCACATTCCATGAATTGTGCTGATAGTACCTTGAGGACCATTGTCATTATTGGTGGTTTCTCTCGCACTTGTTAAAAGTTTAAATCATCGACTGGTAATCAAGAAATTTTCTAGGATTTTCGACATCAACACATCTATTCATATGTTATAATTTGTACTTTGATCGGGTCGTGTTGGAGCACAAGACTCTGGGCTCATATTACAAAAGTTTAGGTTGCAAGGTGGTGTGACATGATTATGTTGATATACATGTCTCTCTCAGATGGATGGCTACGACCATACCATGAGTTATCATATGTGATCCTTCTCATTATTGGATGGTTGCGACCATGCCTTGGTTTTATTATGATGCTCTTTATCGGATGGTTGCACCCATGCCTGGATCCATTTACGTGATCATTCTATGGATGGCTACATCCATACCATGATACATGTATCATTTGACAGAGTTGTCAGTTATGTATATATATCTGTACTTTCTTGCAGGTTTTCCGACGACAGACTTCAATTCCCTGCATTGATTCATAAAGCATTTCATCCCTCACTCTAGTTCAGTCTTCACGCTTTAGGGGGAATCTGTTACAAAGAATTTTGTCACTGTCCCTATACTCCCCATTCCTTGATCCTGGAGGACCTCTATAGTGAACCCTACATGCTTTCCCTTCATGAAGAAACTCCCATTGTGTCCCTCTTCATGAGCAAAACAATTCCCTTTTGCATCATTTCCCAAAAATCTTCTATTTTTCCCAGTTTACAAGACCGACGCTAATGACCCTTGTTCTCCTTGTGCTGATATGCAGGGGTTAGAACTGTCCCTAGCACCAACCAAAGCAACTGATCCTTGTTCCAATCGCACCGATTTTCTTTTGGAAAGTTTTTTAAATAAGGAGCCAAAGCTTCCAGCTCTACAAGCTTCATAACGGAATTCTGGTAAATGGTTGGGTCGGATGGAGTTGAGGATGTCAATTTGGGCTCCTCTACCCTATAAGGATGGAACTACCCCAAGAGATAATACCTTCTCCCATGAGAAGAGGAACCATCTCCCATCCATTCATGCTATATAAACCTCCCTTTTTCCCAAGCACAAGCTATAGTTAATGTTGGTGTTCTAGTGCTAATTAATCTTGGAGTAAACAACAAGCTATTCATAGTTGTAGCTCTCTAGTTGTGTGTGAGGGAGAAGTGGGAATTTGGTTTAGTGTGAAGATCAAAGGGAAGAGCCTTAAAGCTATCATTTTTGAGGCCATCATGAAATGCTAATGGAAGTGTGTGGGAACCTGGTTTTGTCGGAGGAGAAAAGCAACGTCAAGACAATGGTTTTAATATCTTCTTGATTTAATATATATGCAACTATCGATTGATTTCCTACATAATGTTTCATCTCACATGTTTATGGCTTAATGCTTCTTGACTTGTTAAGTAGGTTGAATTACAATTTGTCTATTATCACTGTTGTTGTTTGCCGTTGTTTACTTGTTTTAGGTGTTCGAAGAAGGAAACAGGAGATAGTTGGAGCAAGCAAGCAAAGTCATCACGAAACGGCACAAGTTTACTAAGAGGTAGGCCCTCTTAATTGGTTCTAACCTAAGGAAATATCCCATAGAATGTCGTGTTTGTGGCTAGACTTGTTTTTGGGCTAGAGGAATTGTTTGTGTCCGCACTTAGAATTTTACTTCACCACAGGGTGGTAACATAATTAGCAAAAAGGATGTTGGCAAACCCTTGTGAATCCAAGTAATCAAAAGTTCAATCCCCTCGAACATGTCTCACAAGCTGAACCTATAGATATATATATATATATATCTATATATATATATATATATATATATATATATATATATATATATATATATATATATATATATATATATATATATATATATATGTATGTATTTATATATATGTATTTATATATATATACATTGTAATAATTATGATGTTAATCTAATATTTTTAAATTAATTAATTATCATATTAATAGTAAGCCTAATAAAAATTTCACACCATTAGCCTTATTAATGGTTATTCTAGTATATATATAATTTTAAATTATATATACCATATATTACTTTCTTATATTTTCTCGCATGTACAACAATGTATATTCCTAAGGAGGAATATATGTTTATTATCAATACTATCAACATCCATCATGTTACTTGCAATAATTGAACTTGGGTGGGTAGGATTCCATTCCTTCCTCCCAACCACCTAGGATAAAGCTTCGTGGCATATACCATACATTACTTATATTAGAACTCAATGTAATTACAAATTATACCATATATTATTTATATTACAACTATTTAATAAAATAAATATTTTTTTTGGCCATTTATATTTATAACAATTAAATTAAATATATTAAAAAATATATGATAAATAAATTAAATAAAAAAAAAACAGTAACAGTAACAAAGAGCACCTAGTCCCCATGTAGGCCAAGGCCTTTCATGAGGCCCACATATCGCCCTACCTTTCCCAACCAAAATCTAACATCCCCCTCCATTCCTTCTACTTAGGGTCTTTCCACTACTAGGTCCTAAACCCAAAGGAAGGCCATGAGATTCGAGTGGGTGACCATGGGAGGACCAAGATTCTTGGAAGAATGAGTCATTAGAAACCTTTAGTATTTCAATCACTTTAAGTTGATAGGTCAATGTACTAGCTTTCTTGAAAATTGGAGTTTGGGTGTGTTATTTTTAGGATTAAAAATATATTTTCCCATCTATGTGTTGTGAATTTGGCACCAATATCATAATCCTCTATAGATATATATCTCTTCTTTGAGAAAATATTGTGGGAATATATGAAGGATATCTAGTAAGGAAGTCCATGGATAGATGAAAGTCAATCTCCAAAGATGTGTTGTTTGTTTCGCACCTTGAAACCAAAATTCATTAGTATTTTTCTTATTTGTGATGTGAAAATCCTTTTATGTGCAATGATGTGATTATATTACTATAATATTGTTTGGAAGAGGCACCTTTACTATCGCGAGCCTTAAAAAATGACATTTATATCTATATTATGATCAAAGGCAGTGATGACAACCCTAGACAATAATGTTTAGAATAGTAAGGTGGGAGAAATAATATGCTAATGTTAGGCTACATGAGTTAAGTGTTTAGGTATATGAAGAATTTTTTTACCTCACCATAGCATATTTACCATAAACACATATTAATGTTGGCATAGATATTTCTATTATAGAAAAAAACTTAACAAAATTGAAACATTGAATGTACTCATGAAACTCTTATGTGTAGATGTAAAATAGAAAAAATGTAGAAGCTAATGTGAATGCCTAGATATATTTATATACTCCTTTAAATTGATTTCATGTGAAGTGCATATTGGCCAAGTACCCTTCTTATCATTTATTTTCTTGCAGGACTACACTGCAAAATTTCTTGATTTAGAACTTGCAAAATATGGAATAAAAGGGGAACAGACTCATGTTTTGACTCATGTGATGGGTACATATGGCTATGAAGCCCCATAAGTATGTGAAGACTAGTAAGATCTATGATTTTTAAATTTTCACTAAATATGTTCTTGTAAGATTTTGTAAATTATTTTAAAGCATGGTCATCATTTGGTCTAAGATTTAACTATATTAAAAGAATTCTATTTAATTGAAAGTTGTAGGGACTCGAATTTTTTCATACTTAAAGTAAGTTTATCTTGTTATGAATAATATTTGAATCATGACATATATTATTTTAATTTTTCAAGCCACTCATAGCTAGAAGTGATTTTTATTGTAGGATGGATGGATCTCCTACAAGCGCACCAGGGTTGGAATAAGTGTGTTATGTGTGTATAGGTGGATTATAGGGTCCAAATCCTAAATTTTGGCTCTTATACTATGTGTAAGGATCCATCTAGTCCAAATCCCAAATCTAGGCTCTGAGACTACATGTAAGGATCCATCCTATGAGCCTCAAACCATAAAAATATTCCACAGTATTTTACAACATGTAAAAAAAACAAAAAAATATATTTAATAGCATATTTCAAATTTAACAACATATTTCAAATGTATATAATTCATGAGAAATTTTAATTAACTTAATCATAACAATTAAAATATATAGTTATAGTGGCTTGGTTGCAATTTTCCTCTTGGGACCACCCATCCAAATATACCACCATATGAACTAGGAAAGTATCTATAACTACCTAGCCCAAGGAACCTCCATAGGTTCCCTAGCCCTCTAAGTCTAAGTCCATACCATAGACGTAGTGTATTTTAGATCCCCATGCCAATACCCCTCTAGTGTCCAAAACTAAAATCCACCTCTTTGTGATAACCAAACCTATGCAGTCCCAAGTACCAAAACCCCTCTCCTAATGCCCCCTCCAAGTCTCCCCAAATCCCTTGTAAGAATCCCCTGACCAAGAATATCCACCCCAGCACTTATCTTCCCCTTGAGTCAATGCCACCAACCTCCCATAATGGCGCTTGCCATCCTCCACCTATTCCCTTATCCAAAATTTAATTCAAGGAAGAAGATTATATTAGGTCATAGAAATGATAAAACAATTAAATAATAATATTTACTTGATGGTCAATCAAATCAAAATGGATTTGTGAGAATCCTAATTAATCTAATATTAATTTAATCATAATAATTATCAATTATTAATTGTTTGTTAATATTGATTAAGGGTTAATCATTCAATTAACCATTAATCCAATCTTAACTATTAATCAAGCTTAAGACTACTCTAATCTTAACTATTAATTGATCTTAAGACTAGTCATAGAATACTTATGCATCTGTGTGAGGTGTGGCTATTTATCTAGCATATGCATACCTCATATGTATATTAATAATTCTTATAAGAATTAATCACAAAATTCAATCACTTAGTAGGTAGGTTAATAACATAATATAAGATAATACGATCAGGAAGTGGTCACTACATATAGCATCATTTCCTAGAATGTGGAGTTCCAACACAACAAGGTTGGAAACAACACCTATATTAATTATACTAGACCTATGAATGTTGCATGTATAAAAAATACAACCATTATGGAACATAACTATGATCCACTTCCACCCTAATGTTAGGTAAACTTGACAAGATGAAAGAGTAAAAATTACTTCGTCAACAATGGTGGTTTTGGGCACATAGGTTTGGTTTCATGTGGTTTTGTGCTCATGGATTGCATGTAATGATTCCTTTAAAAGGCTAGGGAATACTTTGTTGTAACGTGCTAGGAAGGTGAGAAATAAAGGCTCACTTGGTTGGCATGGTCAGGTTTTGGCCAAGAGGCTAATAGAATATTTTGATAGTTGATTTTTTCCTGGAGTGGAGATTCTCCATGATAAACATTGTGTTTATAATTTGTGTATTTTTTGTTGTTGGTAAATTTATTTTTCTCATTTAATTCCTCTTGGTAATTTTAACATGATATCAAAGCCATGGGGTGAGATCAAAGGCTAGAAACAAGTTTGATAGGTTTTGATCAAAAGATCTAAGAATAACAAGGGTCATGGATATGTGCAAGGAGGCATACAAGGAAATTCTTGCCAAGCCTCTTACTAAGACTATATTTATGTCAAGGATGTCGGCAACGTGTTTGATGGAATGCTTTAATGAGATTATTTATCATGGTTTTTTTGCTTCAGATTATGTATTGTCAGTGGTGAAATGGGTAATCTATGGAAGAGAGAGATGTTGGTTGTGTATTGAAGACAACAATAATAAATCATTTTTAAGAATATATATGTATTATAAGGGATTTGATTATTTTTTACATGTAAATGGGAATATTTTGTAATATCTGGTAAGGCATGTGTACCCCTAGGAAGTTACTACTAAATTCTAGAGTTAGTCCTAAGTGAGAGGGAGGCATGTCAAATTATTGGATACCCTAGATATAAACATTAATGGGGGAAGGGCTTAGAGTTGAGCAGTGTTGGATCACTTGGTTTATTTCGCTAGATTTGGTCAAGGGAATGAAGCGTTTAGAAGGCTTGGGAGGACTTAATTGCAATGTTATAGGGAGGTGAGTGGTGAAGGCTCACTTGGCTGGCTTGGAAGGATTGCCAAGGGACTAATAGTATATTACATTCGCTAGCTTTTTCCTAAAGTGGGTTTTCTCTAGGATAAACATTATGTTTATGATTTATGTGTTTTTGTTTTGTTAAATTTGTCTTTCTTAGTTAATTTATCTTGTTTTTTAACACCAAACAACCACATGCAACTCCTACCATGCCTTGTTTTCATCTATCTTAGTGAAATTGAGAGAGGAGGGGATGGATGGATCTGTTAAATGCGTTGTTGTGAGCCCCACTCATGGGGATTTTCATTTATGTTGCACCCAACTTGGGATATATATATATATATATATATATATATATATATATATATATATATATATCTAGATATATATATATATATATATATATATATATATATATATATATATATATATATATATATATATATTATGAGTTGAAAACGCTGCCGCTCAGGATCGGAGCTCTGGCTCGCGCGTGCCCTTCTGAGACTGCATCTACTCTCCGGCTTCACGGCCGCCTGGGCCTTGGCCTCCTGCCATGGGCCCTTCGGATTCTCCTCTGGAGGGAGTCGACCCTCAAAGAGCCTTTTCAGATTTGGTGAAATCCCTCCCTCCGCAACGCCCCAGACCTGCACTCTCAAGATTTGTTAAGAAATTGGATGTACTCCAGGAAGTTCAGTTACCTCCAGTCCTGCCTCGCATGGCGGCTTTGTCTCTTGCTGAAAAAGGTCTCATAGGTCAATTTACAGGCCTTTGGCCCTCTCCTAGAACAGTTCAAAGATGGGTTGAAAGAAATTGGTCTGACAAAATTCAAGGGAAAATATCCATTAGGTTTTGTGGGAAAGGGTATTACACATTCCATTTTGAATCCAAAGAGGATAAGGATTTAATCTTCAGAAATGGGCCCTATTTCATGGACTCCAGGGGCCTCTACCTCAACAAATGGACCCCAGACTTTGACCCTGAACTGGATGTCCCCAGTGTTGTTCTGGTTTGGGTCCGTCTCCCTCATCTCCCTCTCCACTGCTGGGGAGATGAGTCTGTTCGAGCCATTGGGAACGTTGTTGGCAAATATATTGACCATAGCGAACCGAAGGACAACATGCAGGCCTGCGCAAGGATTTGTGTCGAAGTGGATCTTGGCAAAGGGCTTCCCGAAGCAATAAAACTGAAAGTGGACGAATGGAGCCATGTCCAGCAACTGGACTATGAGCAGATACCATTTAAATGTAAGGTATGTCACGAATACGGACACTTTGCCAATAGATGTTCTAAACTTGTTGATGCAGAGAGCGGCAAACAAGAAGGCCATTGGGAAACAGTCAAAAAGAAGAAGTTTGCCCCTCCTTCCAAGCCTCCCTTGGAATCTGATCCTCCTGCTCCCTTTGCATCGCGTCCCTCTTCTTCCTCCCCTTCTTCATCTGCCCTCCCCCCTCCTGATCCGCCCCTCCCCTCCTCTTCTAATCCCTTTCTAGTCCTTTCTTCCCTTGAACCTCCTTCCGAGGACCCCTCCTTGCCCCCCTTGGTCTTATCCGAGCCTTCCGATCCTCACCCCTCCCAGATCATCTCATCGCAGGCCTCCCTTGAGCCCTCTCTTTCTAGGATAACCAGAAGTTCTTCTAAAGATCATGGAACTTCCAGTGACACTTATAAGAAACCTGGACCTGGTAGAAAATCAGCCAAGCAGCACAGGGATGAGAACACTCAGAAAGATGTAGCCATGGGAACGTAAACTCCAATAGAATCTTTCATTCTAGGGCATCAAGAGAAAGAGACAAGTCACAAAGATCAAGAGAGGCGAGCACCTCTCCGCACGCCAAATACCCAATGATGAAAATCCTGTCTTGGAACAACAGGGGTTTAGGGCACCCCTCCAAAGTCACAGCCCTAAGAGATTTAATACATAATGAAAAGCCAGATATTTTATTGATTTAGGAGACAAAACAAGACCATCAAGAAATGAGAAGAATAATAGATCATCAGAAAGTTAGAAACAATACAAAGGATGCACCAGTGATTCAAGAGGAGCTTCTGGAGGAATCGCCACCATCTGGGATCACAGTAAATGGAACTGCACTTCAATAAATCTTCATCAGCATTGGATCAGAACCGCTCTGGACAGCAGAATAGACAACCATACTGTAATCATCTATAATGTTTATGCCCCCAACCATTACAGAGAAAAGGAAATTTGTTGGGATGATCTTAAGGCTAGCATTGATGGGGAGTTAAACTTAAATATCATAGTGGCAGGCGACTTCAATCTTGTCTTACATGCCAACGAAAAACGGGGAGGATGTTTCACTCCAGATCCCTTTAGAGGCCGATTGGAGACTATCAGTCAAGAATATGAATTAGTGGATGTTGCTCCTAAAAACCGCAGGTACACTTGGAGCAATCGCAGGCTTGGCATTGGCAATATAATGGAAAGGCTCGACAGGTTTTTAATCAATATTTCGTTCCTTTCCTCCTTCTCCGTAGGTTATGCTAGCATCCTTACTACCTCAGCCTCTGATCACTATCCTATAACCCTCACCCTGGAAACTCATTGCCCCCTCGGACCTATACCGTTTAAATACAGTCCCCTCTGGAATTGGGTCCCAACAGTCAGAGAAATTGTTCAGGGGACTTGGAATCAGCATGTAGAAGGCTCACCAGGCTTCATTTGGGAAACTAAACAAAGAAGAACCAAACAGGCTATTAAGGATTGGGCAAAATCAAACTACAAGGAACCTGAGGAGACTAAAAAGAAAATCAAGAATGAATTAGAGAGCGTCCAACGAAGGATAGAAGAACATGGCCTTTCTCAGCAAAATAAGGAGCAAGAAAGTGCTCTCTATTCACAGATGAGCCACATAAATAGGGAGGAAGAATCCAAATGGAGTTTAAAGTCTAGGAAACTTTAGCTTCAAGGAGGCGATAAAAATACAGCCTTTTTTCACAAACAGGCCATTGCTCGAAAGCTCAGGAACAACGTAAGCTCAATCTTGGATAGTGAAGGCAATTTGCATAACACTTAAGAGGCCATCAGAAAGGTTTCCTCTGAGCATTACAGAGACCTTTTAACTAAAACTAAAGGAGAAGAGGATTACGCCGATTTGCTTCAACACTTACCTAAAGGAATCACTAAGGAGATGAATGACAGCCTGAATAAGGAAATTGAAGAGGAGGAAATCAGAAGAGCGATTTGGAATTTGAATCCTGATAAGGCTCCTGGGCCTGATGGATTCCCCATTTGTTTCTATAGGGCGTTCTGGGGTTTAATAAAAAAGGATCTGATCAAGATGATCAGATGGATTCAGAGAAAGGGTAAAATAGGAGGTTACACCAATGCCACCTTTCTCGCTCTCATCCCTAAAGAAAATCGGCCCACTTCCTTCTCCTGATTTAGACCCATTTCCCTCTGCAATTCCTCCTATAAAATTCTGTCCAAAATATTAGCATCTCGCCTCAAACCCCTCCTCCCCTCTTTGATCTCTGAAAACCAAGGAGGTTTCTTGCCCAACAGGAAAATCACTGATTCCATTCTTCTAGTGCAAGAGGCCATTCATTCGAGCCTCTCCAGGAAAATTGATCTGGCCAATGCCTTTGATAGAGTTAGGCATTCCTTCCTTATAGCTGTTCTAAAAAAGATGGGGTTTGAGTCGCCCTTCATTAGTCTTATCACTACTTGCATCTTTGGGCCCTGGATTTCCCCTCTGATTAATGGCAGACCTGGTGAAGCCTTTCAATCCTCCCGGGGTCTTAGACAAGGTTTCCCCCTTTCTCCCTATCTCTTTATCCTTATGGCAGAATCCTTCAGTCAAGCTCTGGATTACAACAGAAGAGTGGGTCTCATCACTAGAATCAAATTTGGGAATGGAGCCAAGAACATCAACCTCTCACAGTTTGCCGATGATACCTTGTTAATTGGAGGAGCCTCCACTACAATAGTAAGGAGGTTCAAGAAACTACTTGATCAATTTATGGGGTATTCTGAAGGCTTGGTCAATCAACTAAAAAGCTGTATATATGGATGGAATACTTCAAATCAGGTCATTCACAATATCGCAAATATTTTTGGTGTCTCCTGCAATTTGGATTGGACCCATTTCTCTTACCTGGGCATGCCAGTGAGCCTAGGACCTCTGAAGGCTGGAACCTGGGACAGTATCATTGACAAGGTGAAGCGGAAGGTGCAGCAATGGGGATCACTGTGGCTCAACCTAGCAGGCCACCTTATCCTCCTTAAATCAGGTATTTCTTCTCTTCCCCTCTATCATTTCTCTCTATACCAAGCCCCAGCTACCTTTCATCACAAAATGGAAGTTGTTCTCCACCATTTCCTATGGCAAGGAGGGAAGAACGACAAAAGGAAGTTCAACTTAGTCAATTGGAAACATGTCATTCAAACACAGGATAGAGGAGGTCTCGGTATTAGGTCTCCCAAGTTCTTAAATCTAGCCTTTGGTGGGAAGATTGCTTGGAGGCTCATAACTGGTCCCTCTTCGTGGTGGAAAAGGGTTCTGGAAACCAAATACTTGAACTTCCCCAGACAGCAGTTACTCGACTATGATATTCCCAATAGAGACTCTTCAAAAATCTGGCGATTATGCAAAAAAGCTATTCCATTCATGACTCAGAATATATCCAAAGTCCCCATGGGAGGAGCTAGTATTAATATTGGGGCTGATAAAATCCTAGGACAGCAGCCAATAAACAGGCACGAAGAAACCATCCCTATTCTAAATTTTTTCAACAACAGGGGTATCCATTATCTGGACCAAATTTCTAGCTGGGATCCACAGTCTCATATCTGGCTAGGGTGGTCCTTTCCTGTTATCCCCAGTGATCTTAACTCTAGTCTATGCTCTCTGCAGTCTCTCCTTCATAGTAAAGCTCCCATCAAGAAGAATGAGATGGATGGCTTTCGTTGGGACTTAACCGGATCGAATTACACAGTCCAAGCAGGCCACCAGTACATCTGCAACAGCACTTTCCCCATGACTTTATGGAATCACTGGAAAATGGTTTGGAAGTCAGAGGCTCTTCCAAAAATTAAATTTTTTATATGGGTCCTTCTAAAAGGGAAAATCTTAACAGCAGAGAATTTGCAAAAGAGGGGTATCAACGGTCCATCTCGTTGCCCCAACTGCTACAATGCTGAAGAAACTATGCATCATCTTTTTGTTGATTGTGCCTTTGTTGTTGATTGTTGGAAAAAATTGTCTCTCACTGATAACTTACCTTGGAACTCTCAGCACTCTATAGAGGAAGTAATCCACATTTACAAAAAGAGTTGTCCCTGGAAAAATAAAAGGAGCAATCTAGTGAAGAGATTATGGAATACTCTCCCCTATACCATGCTATGGTGTATTTGGCTAGCAAGAAACTAGAAAATCTTCAAGAACAAGAGCTCAACTACAAGAATTATTTGCAATAAGGCCAAAAATCTCGCCCTGGAAACTATTTCTGTCAAAACCCAAAGCAACATAGATGTAGCAATGTATAGTGTGGAAGAAAGAAGTTTCATTAGTTACATTCTGGACAAAAATAACAACGCTCAAAAAGGCAACATGGTGAACGATCAACGCAGTCAGGAAACTCACTCTTGGAAAATCAGGCTAAAAGAGGAGGAGTTTGTAAACTGGATACAAAAATGCAACAACTTTTATCTTTTCTTTGACGGGGCATCTCAGTCAAACCTAGGAATCGCCGAAGTAGGGGGATTGATCCTTAATGCTAATGGGGAATGCATCCTATACTATGAATGGGGTCTAGGAAATATATCAAACAATAGGGCGCAAGCGTTAGCCCTTTATCAGGGACTAACTCAGCTAAGCAGATTGGGAATAAGAACTGCAAGGATCTTTGGAGATGCTTTGGTTGTCATTAACCTTATGGTTCATCAGAAAGAGTCGCCCAATGTTCTTCTCCAACAGGTCATTCAGAGAAGTCAATTGTTGCACCAGACAATGGATAACTTGTAGTATTACCATATTCTTCGTACTCTCAACAAGAAAGCTGACAGACACGCCAACAGGGCTTGCGAAAGGACAGCAGGCAGCTTACGTTGTAATGCCGAGGAGATCCAACAGCCCTTGCCATGATCTGAATCAATCCACCCTGCATCAAATCGGATAGTTCTGACAGAAAGGAGTGGACTCAGAATTTCCAGATCTACAGCAAGATCACTATCTGCATAGGGATTTGGCACATATATTATCTCCTTAAAATTCTGCACATACTCAGTAATCTCGCCAGTTTCTATCTTTTCACTCTTGATTATCGGGCTTCTCTGGATAGACATCTGATCTTCCCGTGCCTTTCTCTGGATTCCCTCTCATTCCCCGTGACTGGTCCTCATCCCTCCAGCCTCTCTTTATATTCCCCCCCCCTCTTCCTACTCCCTGCGCCCCTCTTCCCATTTGCTTCTCTGTGCGGCCCCTCTCGGCATATTATTCCTGCCTCTGTATTGCGTCGGAACCCTGCTGCCCGCGCTGTAGTTTTTGTCCGAAACCTCAGGCAGTTCCTTTTCGCCTTTCTCTGCCTTCTTAATCTCTCCCTCCTAGCTTCTTCAATGGCTCGCAATGAGGATTGCTTGCACTCCTCGGATCTTCAAGCTGAACTGGAAGAAATCAGAGCCCAGCAGAATATATTAGACAATCAACAGAGGATTTTAGAAGCAAAAATCGACAACCAGAACCGCATCATCAACGACAAGTATCGAGCAGAAATTGATTTGTTCCTGCACAGGGTCTCTTCTCTTCATGAGCAATTCAACCATCTGTCTAACAGGTGCAGCCATGCGGAAGAGTCCATAGCGATTCTGAAATACATGATGGACAAACGCAACAACGCAGCCCCAAGCTCTTCAAGCGCCAAGCAAATAGATGGGGATGAAAAGCCGGAGGAATCCACAGCAAGGCATATTAGTCACATTAACATAGATTAGATATGTTCTGCAAATGTCAGTTTCTGTTGCTTCAATATGTAAGAGTCTATTTTAGTCAAGAATTTCTCAAAGACAGAACAAGCAGGATCAAGGAGAAAATTCTGTTTTGTAACTCCACCGATCCTGGCTGTCCTCTGCACTTAATGTACCTCAGGAGTCCAAACTCCCTTCTTTTTTTAGATATTAATACAACAACCGACTTTGTGAAAAAAAATATATATTGTATTATTTATATATATATTTATGATATCACCATTATTTATTGTTATCTATAATATATGTTATCTATATCATTTGATATATATAATATATCTTTTATACACGCTATATATAATTTTGTTATATTCATTGTTATAAAATGTATTTCATTGCTTTTAAAATATATAAAATAGTTATAATTTTTAGATAACAAGAATTGTTGCTTGAGATTTTTGGAAACCTTATTATAACTCAATTTTCAAATGAGTAGTAGGGATAGCCATAAATGGTTTCTATGCACAAATATAGGCTAACTCATTAGCATTATTAAAGGAAAATCACACCACTTGGAAAATATGTTGGTGGTCTATAAGGGTGAAAGCTTTCGCTCCTACTTTATGCCTCTATATATTGGGTCATTAACATGTTTCCTTTCATCCAAAAAAATAAACTATTAGTCAAGTAAAATTAATTTTAGATCATACTCCATGACCATATAAAATATTTATATAATATCATTGTTATATAATACATTTATTACAGGGGTGGAAATAGGGAGAGGGGTACTTTGTGGCCCCGAGGAGGACAAATCGTTCAGTTACTAATGGTGTCTTGGTCATATGACAAATAATATAGTAGAGATATATGGTCTCTACCAAGGACTTTTTCTAGCCAAAAACATTAGGTGGACACACTTGTGGTTATGGGATATTCTCTCCTATTCTTACATCATTTGGTCAAAGGCTCCATCCCAAAGGAGAAATCTATGGAAATCATCATGAAAAGAATCAGGAAAATTGTGGAAGATATCCCATCCAAAAGATAATTCCATGTCCTAAGAGACTGAAACAAAGAAGCAGACAAGTATGCTAACGAGGGGTGTAAATTGAAGATAGGTGATCAAGCCTCCTATAATTCCCTAATGGAAAATGAAGTCTAGCACTCCAAAAACTATTAATTTTCTGAACTTAAATGAACTTCTCAAGGATAGCAACAAGTTCATAGTTATGAAATATTTCACAATAACTTAGTAGTGTTATGTGTTGTAAATTTTGTGTTTTGTCGGGGTGGTTTTGTAAGGTATTAACCTACAAAACCCATGTTTTGGTTGCTCAAATATATTCTCCTCAAGAAAATCATGTATTCCTCTTGGAAAGGAGAAAACAATTGGAAAATTTTGATGAATTAGCTCTGTGATGCTTGATGTATATGTTGTGAACCATATGCAAAATTACAAATGCTCTTTTTAGTAAATAAATATAATGTATTCATTACTTTAACAATTATAAATTAGTTACCCAGATGCGGGTGCTTTCAAAGCTAAATCAATGCGGGCTCATGTCAAGCCGACATCTGGACTTGCACTTGGCAATCTTGCACGGCCTTCAATCTCCTCCCGCTGATGAAATGAATCACTCTCAGTACCGGCAGTTCTTCAAGCATTCGGAATTGAATGCGCTCCCTGTTCGAGACTCTTCGCAGGTTGTTATATTCATGGCTTCGTCGGTGGTTTCTTCTGTCATTCTTATCGGGTCTCTCTTCATCATCCTGTCCTTATTCCTGCATCCTTGTGTTGCTCTGGTAGCTTGGTGGCTTTTCTGGTGTAAGCTCCTTACCTGGCTTTCCCACCTTCGATCCTGCTCTGTCTGGCCCTATTCATCTTTTTCCTCAGGTCTCTTTGTTCCCCTGACAATGGTGCGTCGCTGTGGTTGCTCTCACTATGGAGACAGCAGTGGAAACCACGGATGTTCTCAGCCTGCTCCCCAGAACATCATACCTTTGGCTTCAGCTTCCCAGTCCTCTGATCATGGTAAGCCCTTCCCGCATAATTCATTCCAAACCACCCGCTTTAAATTCCACAGTCGTCTCAACAGACCGATTCTCTCAGCTAGCATTACTGTCATTTTGGCTGAGGAAGAAGACAGGCCCAGTGTCTCTATCCATACCTCACCCTCGCAGTCTCAGGATGATAGCGTGCTCCAGGGAGAAGATGTAGGAATTGTGTTTGATTGTGGTGACTTGCAGGCTGAGGGGAAGGTTCTTGATGTCC
Organism: Pinus tabuliformis; assembly: GCA_031772625.1. Lineage (NCBI taxonomy): Eukaryota > Viridiplantae > Streptophyta > Pinopsida > Pinales > Pinaceae > Pinus > Pinus tabuliformis. The sequence goes on from CM062808.1 coordinate 921,950,741, forward strand.
CCAAACCTCTAGAAGATAATGCTTAGGGCAAGTTGGCTGCGGTCGATCTGGCGAACCCATCAAATTGCAATCTGTGCTTGGCAGCTCCTCCAGGTGGCAGCGACACGGGCGCTGGGGACAATGTCGATGATACATGGATGGGCATTCCTTGCCGGGTGGAGAAGGATGCTCGGGACCCTCTGCAAAATGCATGATGCCTCCGGAACCTCGCCTGATGTCGCAGTTTCCCTTCTGGTTCTTCTATCCTATGTGCTATGTTATTCTGGCTTTTGTCAACATGTTTTGTATCAGGTCTTGGCTCGACATAGATATCAGCTCTTATGGTCATATGCTTTTTATCAGGTCTTGGCTCGGCAAGTTTATCAGGCCTTTGTTTTTGTTCAGTTTTGCATATGGTTATCAGGGCAGCACAGAAATTATCATGGCTACAGTTCTCATATGCCCTGTACTGTTGTTTACCATCTTGGCCAGTATTTTTGTATGTACGGATTCTGGGAATTATGTATTTGGTCATCTCAATCCGGGAATTGGGTTATCTGGTTATCTGGTCATCTAGTTATTTGGTCTTATGTACTCTGGGTCAGTGTTGTTGGATGGCTTCGGCTTCCTCTGAGGTCTTGACCTCCATGTAAATATTTTCTCTTTATTAATAGAATTAGCCTTTACTTAGAAAAAAAACAATTATAAATTAGTTATATAATCTATTATATAAATTAGTTATATCATTATTTTATAATATAATATATTTCTTATTATATAATATATATTCACATTTTAAAATAAACATATATACGAAAGGAAAGGAAGAATGTCACATGCATCTAGTTTTTTTCTACAACTATATGTCATTTTGGTCACTGTCGCCCTAGATGAACTCAACTCTGCAACTCATGGTATCCCTACCTTAGGCCAAAATGTGGTCATATCTACCACTTCGAATGGGATAGGCTCATTTTTTTGGCCTCTTTGCTCAAACGATTGTATACTCCCAGTGAATCCTTAAAAGATCCCTGTAGTGGCGAGAGAGTTGTATTTAAAAATGACCTCTTTTCCTAGGTTGACACCGTTTTTGAAGGTGCTTCTCAAAACACTCACGATTCCTTTTCTTACATCACATATGAATGGATCTTCTCGATGGAACCGATGCAAAGAATGTTGTTGTAAATAGAAAAAAAAATGTTAAAAATAGCATCAAGAAAGAAAATCCCAATTTAGTTTGTCCTTGAATTAAATTGGGAATTAAATTGTAATTCCATATCTCATGACAAGTTGTAATATTTAATTAAGTTAATTTGACTTAGTTTTCTTAGTTAATTCGAGTTGAGGGTCAAACTAGAATCATGTAGAGTGTCTCCTACAATTAGGAGCAGTAGTTTTGTTTATTTTGAGTTTTAATTATTTAATTCTTTCTAACTGAGTTAAAGTCAGTTGACCTAGTTCCAACTAATGGAGGAGTTAATGGGAGATCCAGTAGTGGGGTGTTTCTTGTAGTAGTGGGGTGCAACCTGAAGTATAGTGTGTGTTGCTTGAAGTTCAGTGTGGTGTTACCTAAAGTGCAATGTGGTGCTTCCTGAGTGCAATGTGGTGTTTCCTGAAGTGCATTGTTGTGTTGCTTGCAGTGATCAACCAGTAAACTGAATATTTACTCATAATTAACTCATGAATTTTAGATCAAAGAAATACCCAGTTGAGATTGGAGTTCAGGGACATTGTACTATCAGTTGTAAAATCATCTAAATTGAACTGATGATGCATGCAATCAGAAAAAGGCCTATGAGGATTGGAAAATTAATAATTGAGGAAATTCCTAATTAAATATAAGCTAATTCCTTGAGGAATAGCGCAAGGAATTAGGAGCTTGGAGCCTTGGAAATTTGGCTAAGTATTGGCCAAAGGTAGTCAGTCAGGTAGATGATAGAAAATACTTGTGCAGGTTGAGCTCAAGGTTGAGCAAAGCATGTTCTATTCATCCAGATTCTTTGACTAATGCAATATACATATAGCAAGGGTTTTTAGCTGTGGTTTACCCCATAAAATCTTTGTGTTATGTGTGATTGAATTCTTTCTCTTATATGCTTTGTTATTTCATCGATCAATTATCGTTTCCACTAATGAGTAGAGTAGATTCAAGTTAATTGTTTTAGCATATTACAATATGTAGTTTGAATCTACAAGGAATTTCTACATGGTATCAGAGCTACATTTGTAGAAATTTCTACATGGTACCAAAGCTAGATTTGTAGACATTTCTACATGGTAATAGAGCTAGATTTGTAGAAATTTCTACATCGTAGCGGAGCTAGATTTGTACAAATTTTTACATGGTATCAAAGATAGATTTATAGAAATTAAAACATGGTATCGAAGTTGAAATAACAATAGAAGAGAATAATTCGAAGTTATCCTTAAAGATTGGTGGAGATCTAGTTCAGGGAAGATCCAAAAGACCCTATGTACAAACTTCTTAATGGAGCTAGAAGGATGCTAGTGGGCAGATTAGTGAGCCAATGTTTAGTGACACAAAAAGGATTTTTGATCATTGATATTGGTAGATTCATGAGGAGCAGAGATATTTCCCACAAGGAGATCAAGACTCAAAGGGAGTCTAGTTTCAGAGGAAGCATCCCTATGGAAGCTAGTGCTTTAGGATATTTGGAGATTAGACTCATTATTAGAATAGTCGCAGCGGTAGAGTAGCAGCAGCAACAGTATGAGTAGATCAGATTTATCTCATTCATGCAAAGCCTTGAGGAGCAAGGTGGAGACAAGAGACTTGGTGGTTGAGATGGAGCATGAATTACCTCTCAATATGCAGCCTCAGATGCAGCCTTAGAAGTATCCTTAGCAAGTTATGGAGCATCCACAATTGGAGAAGCAGAGAGGAGACTAAGTGGAGATCTCCACTCAAGTAGAGACCTACAATAGAGGGAAATTTCGATCCAAGTTGGCAGAGGGAGCACATGCATCCATACCTCCAGGTGTGAAGTGGTGCAATGTGAAGCAATAGTTCCAAGAGTGCAGAAATTTAAGTAAGATCCATTGAGGTGTTTTATGTCTCATGGATCATTACCTTGCTATGGGTGCCCATAGTATTTAGTAGCAGGAGGATAATTTTTATTCAAGTACTGAGGAGTGCAGAGTAGAGTTGATAGTAGAGTAGGAGGCTCAATAGTAGAGTCAGAAGCAGCACATTTTTTTCCAGTAGATAGTTGCTGACATAGTTGATTCAATTTATTTTGTTTGGAAGCTTTTTGGGTTGCAGATGTTGTAGTAGAAACAAAAACAATGACAATATTTGCATGCAAAACATTCCAAAGGTACTGGGTCGGGATAAAGTTGAATTCCTTTCTTGTTGAGAGGTAGTGTTGAAAATAGAAACAATAAATGTTAAAAATAGCATAAAGAAAGAAAATCCTCATTTAATTTGTCCTTGAATTAAATTGGGAATTAAATTATAATTCCATATCTTATGATAAATTGTAATAGTTAACTAAGTTAATTTGACTTATTTGGCTCTATTAATTCAATTTGAGGGTCTAACTAGAGACATGTAGAGTGTCTCCTGCAATTAGGAGCACTAGTTGTCTTTATTTTGAGTTATAATTATTTAATTCATTCTAACTGAGTTAAAGTCAATTAAATTAGTTCCAACTGATGGAGGAATTAGTCGGGGGTCCAGTAGTGGGGTGAAGTCTGCAGTAGTGGGGTGTTTCCTGAAGTAGTGGGGTGCAGCCTAAAGTACAATGTGTTTTTGTGTGAAGTGCAGTGTGGTGCTTCCTGAAGTGCAGTGTGGTGTTGCTTGAAGTGCAGTGTCGTGTTTCCTCAAGTGTAGTGTGGTGCTGCCTACAGTGATAAACCAATAAAATGAAGATTCACTCATAATTAACTCATGAATGTCAGATAAAAGAAAAACCCAGTTGAGATTGGAGTTCAAGGACAATGTATTATCAGTTGTAAAATCATTTAAATTAAATTGATGGTGCATGCAATCAAAAAAGGCCTATGAGGATTGTGCAATTCATAATTGAGGAATTCCTAATTAAATAGAGGCTAATTCCTTGAGGAACAGTGCAAGGAATTAGGAGCTTGGAGATTTGGAAATTTGGCTAAATATTGGCCAAAGGTGGTCAGTCAGGCAGAGGATAGAAAATACTTGTGCAGGTTGAGCTCAAGGTTGAATAGGGCATATTGCATTCATACAGATTCTTTGACTAATGCAATATATAGATAGCAGGGGTTTTTAATTGTGGCTTTCCCTAGAAAATCATTGTGTTATGTGTGATTGAATTCTTTATCTTATATTCTTTGTGATTTCATCAATCAATTATTATTTCCACTAATGGGTAGAGTAGATATAATTCAATTGTTTCAGCATATTACAATCTGCAGTTTGAATCTACAAGGAATTTCTACATGGCATCGGAGCTAGATTTGTAGAAATTTCTACAAGGTATCAAAGCTATATTTGTAGACATTTCTACATGGTATCAGAGATAGATTTCTAGAAATTTCTACATGGTATCGGAGCTGAAATCACAATAGAAGAGAATAATTCAAACTTTTCCTTGCATATTGATGGAGGTCTAGTTCAAGGAAGATCTAGAAGACCCTATGTTTAGACTTCTTAATGGAGCTAGAAGGATGTTAGTGGGTATATCAGTGAGCCAATGTTTAGTGACACAAAAAGGAGTTTTGATCATTGATATTGGTAGATTTAGGAATAGATATATTTCCCACAAGGAGATCGAGAATTAGAAGGAGTCTAGTTTCAGAGGAAGTGGCACTATGGAAGCTATTACTTTAGGAACTTTGGAGATCATACTCATTATTGTAGTAGTTGTAGCAACGGTGCGAAAGAAGTAGCAGAGCAGTAGAAACAATAGTATGAGTATATCATATTTATCTCATGCATGCAAGTCCTTGAGGAGAAAGGCAGAGACAAGAGACTTGGTGGTTGAGAGGGAGCATGAATTACCTTTCAACATGTAGCCTCAGATGTAGCCTCAGAATAGCCTCAGCGAGTTGTGGAGTAGCCACGTTTGGAGAAGTAGATAGGAGACTAAGTGGGGATCTCCACTCAAGCAGAGAACTCCAGTAGGGAGAAATTTCGATCCAAGTGGGAAGAGGGAGCACATACAATAATAACTCTATGTGTGAGGTGGGGTGATGTGAAGAAATAGTCCCAAGAGTGCAGAAATTTGGGTAGGATCCATTGAAGTGTTTTTTGTCTCATGGATCATTACCTTGTTATGGGTGCCCACAGTACTTAGTAGTAGGAGGATCAATGTTAGTCATATACTGAGGAGTACAAAGCAGAGTTGACGACAGAGTAGGAGGCTTAGTAGCAGTGTAAGAAGCAGCACAAGTTTTCCCAGTAGACGGTTGCAGACAGAGTTGATTCAATTTATTTTGTTTGGATTCTTTTTGGGTTGAATGTGTTACAGTGGCAATAGCAACAGTGACAAGAGTTCCATGAGGAACATTCCAAAGGTACCATATCGAGATAAAGTTGAATTCCTTTCTTGTTGAGAGGTAGTGTTGAAAATAGCAACAAGAAATGTTAAAAATGGCATCAAGAAAGAAAATGCTAAATAAATTCATCCTTGAATGAAATTGGGAATTAAATTGTAATTCCATATCTCATGACAAATTGTAATAGTTAACTAAGTTAATTTGACCTAGTTGTCTCAGTTAAGGTGATTTGAGGGTCTAACTATTTTCATGTAGAGTGTCTCCTACAATTAGGAGCAGTAGTTGTGTTTATTTTTAGTTGTAATTATTTAATTCACTCTAACTGAGTTAAATTCAGTTAAACTAGTTCCAACTAATGGAGGAATTAGTGGGAGGTCCAGTAGTGGGGTGCAGCCTGAAGTAGTGGGGTAGAGCCTACAGTAGTGAGGTGTTTCCTGAAGTGCAGTGTGGTGTTCTCTGAAGTACAGTGTGGTGCTGCTTGAAGTGCAGTGTGGTGTTACCTATAGTGATCAACCAGTAAACTGAAGATTCACTCACAATTAACTCATGCATGTCATATCGGAGAAAGAACCAGTTGAGATTGGAGTTCAAGGACAGTGTACTATCAGTTGTAAAATCATCTAAATTAAATCGATGGTGCATGCAATCAAAAAAGGCCTATGAGCATTGAGCAATTCATAATTGAGGAATTTCCTAATTAAATGGATGTTAATTCCTTGAGGAACAACGCAAGGAATTAGGAGCTTAGAGGCTTTGAAATTTGGTTAAGTATTGGCCAAAGGAAGCTAGTCAGGAAGAGGATAGAAAATACTTGTGCATGTTGAGCTCAAGGTTGAGTAGAGGATATTGTATTCATCTAGATTCTTGACTAATGCAATATACAGATAGAAGGGATTTTTAGTTGTGGTTTTCCCTGGAAAATCATTGTGTTATATGTGATTTAATTCTTTCTCTTATATGCTTCTTGATTTCATCGATCAATTATTGTTTCCGCTGATGAGTAGGGTAGATTCAAGTCAATTGTTTTAGTATATTACAATCTGCAGTTTGAATCTACAAGGAATTTCTACACATACAAATATAGTACTCTGTTTTCTCTTCATCCCAAAGTTTTTTTCCTTTCTCTACAATATATTTTTCATAAACCTTTCTACATCTCAGTAAGCCTTTGTTCCTTCAGGGTGTAAAACTCATATGCATCCAGATCCCCTTCCTCACTGACTCCATAGGGTGTCTTCCCACATACCATGTTGGCATCGAATAAAATGCCTTTGTCAAAGCCTCACTTTGAGGCTCCTCAAACATGGATAGAGAGTGATTCAAAGATGTTTTTTTATATTCATAAAAAAAAGCATCAACAGAAAGACATAAATTTATTGTGTTTGGGAAACATTGAATGGTTCATCTCTTAACCTATTTATTCAAGGTAGATTGGAACTAATTACAAATTTCCAATGTCTACAATTTACAGGGAAGTATATGTTAGATCCCTTGCATCTAATAAATCATAGTATTATAAAAAAGTCATCATTAATCTTGAATAGCAGGCTTTGTGGGTAAGAAAATAGTGTTAGGACTTCAAATTGCCCCATAGTATCCTTCAAGGATGTTGTCCAAGGGAATCCCACTATAGAAAAAGGCAAATATTTGTCCCATACAAAACATAATCAAAATTTTCCCTGAAATCCATATATAGTGGACCAAATGGAGCAAGCTCCATCCATGGAGGTCAAAAACCCACAGGTATCCTACTTAATCACTGCACTAGATTCAAAAGCCAGCATACGCAAATTCAATGACTTTTGGCCAAAACCTAAAGCATTACATCAATGGTTTTTCACTTCTTGGACATCTAATCGTGATATTTACCTCTACTCCAAAGCATTTTTTGTTGTCTAACTCAACACACAAAAGGAACTGGATTCCTTTCTAAATGACGGACCATGGTTCTAGAGTAATGTCGGGTTATCAATTAATCAATGGTTTCTTGTTTTTGATACAACATCCATGGTAGTCACTTTCGTGCCAGTGTGGGTAAGACTTCCAAACATTTCCATTCCCTTCTAGCACCACATTTTCTTGAAGAGATTGGAATAAACTTGGAAATTTAAAAAAAGTGGACATGGAGAGAATGGAATAAGGAATATTCACCTTTGTTAGGATCTGTGTAGAGATGGATCTCAATAATGGATTACCATAGCACATCACCTTGAAACATAAAAATAATTCAGTGGACATAAATTCTAGACTGAGCACATGGATTTTAGATCCTGCATGTGCTTTCAAATAGGTCATCTTCATAAAACTTGCCCTCAAATGAAGACGATACCAACAAAGAAAAATAAGAAGCCAAATAGACCAAACGGGTGGCAGTTTAATGACTCTCCTCATTTGAAGGATGAGGATTAAAACCAAATGGCATGGCCTAAAAAATATGAGGACAAAATAGAAGGTGAGGTTGTGGTTCAAGATGTTTCAGTGTCTCCTCCCTCGTCAGGTCCAAATCTAGGAAACCAATAGCCTCCGATAGGTCAAGGAGGCACTAAACGAGCACATGTTTTAAAATCTTCAAATTCATAAAAAGAGTCTCCTCATCCAAATGGGGGCCAAGAAATTATTTTGGCTATAATTGATCTAGATCCTGAAGGATGGCAAAAGGTGCAACGATGGAAAGGAAAAAAAGGAAAAAAAACAACCCAAATGGTCATCCATAAACATATTTTTTCTATTTTTTTAATGTTATTTTTTGGCATATGCTTGGAATTTTGACTTCTCACTACCATAATGATCATATTTCTACTCTCTCATGTAATGCTTTGTTCTTTTTGTGATGCATATTACATAAACATTTTGTATATACAAAGTGTAAATTTTATTTGTATTAATAGAAATTATGGGTTTTTTCTACCGGAAAAAATATAATATATATTCCTAATTGAATATTTATTAAATTTTAAATCCAGGTTCTACAAAACCCTAGACTATTTTTCTACAAACCCTAAGAATTGTGGCAGAATTCCTCTTTCGAACCAATCTTCCTATGGCTAATAACAGTGGAGGGAGTGGTAGTCCCTCTTATAGAAACATAACTCCTAAAGGAAATATCCCATAATATCCTACAACTGATATTCCCAATTCTTTAAGCCTAAAGATAGATGTACATTAGGAAAACTAGCATCATCCAACCATCCATGTTGGGAAACATGGACAAGGGAGTTGTTTTCCTAAAGCAGCGATAGAACCCAAGTTTGAGGTCCAATCAAATCAGATTGATGAATACATACAATACATGCGGGACCAAGCAATTATAGGAATTATTTTGGTTATTTGTTCATCTAAAAAACTTTATCCAATTCAGTCTATAACAAATGGAAAACTAAAGGCCACATCAAGCTCTATCTAGGGCCAATGTCTTTTTTACTATTGTCTTCACCAATTTAGAAGATTAGAAATGGGTGTTTGAGAATGGGTCATATTTTTTATTCTGGTTGGCTTTTATCTACAATTATGGATTAAGCATTGCATTCCTAACAAGGAGGATTTCACTATATCTCATGTATGGATTAGGATGTACTCATTACCATGGAAGTTGTGTGTTATGGAAACCAACTCACAAAAATATAGAAAAGAGAGATGAATGCTTTAGAAATAAGCCTCTTCGAGGGGGCAACCTCCTTTACATTACACAAATGAACAATTCTTTGATGATACAAATGAAAAGACCTCCTTTCTATATATAGGAGTCTAAGGGGTCATAATATAATAAGAGCCGACATAACAATAATAATGTAGGGGCACAATAATAACAATAGTTGGCTTCTATGGGGTACAATAGTAACAATATGGGCACTACAAGGGTACATCAATATAATAAGGAGGTTGTACTAATAACAATAAGGGGTTACACTAGTAGTATAGGGGCCTAACATGCCCCTCTCCTTCAAAAAGTGTTGTCCTCAACGCTTGAGTAGTTCTTGATGCTTCTGTATAAAATTCTTGTCCTCCCATGTGGAATCTTTAGCGGGTAAGTTCTTCCACTTGATGAGATACTCTGAAATTGATTGATTTCGTAGTTGTCGAGTTCTTGTTTCTGTGACTACTCCAGGTTCCAATATGATTTTTCCTTCCTCTTAAATTTCTGGCAATATTGTTTGAATTGGGATCTTTTGAAACCTTTGAATAAGTGGCCATACTTCTTCATCCTTCTTCCATTCATCCCTTGCTTCATTTATCCAATCTGGTTGGATAATAGAAATAGCACAAAACAATGCTTCCACATCCTCATCCTTTCTTGAGAGTGCATCTGCAACAAAATTTTGCTTCCATTTTCTATAGATAATGTCAAAGTCATAACCCAACATATTTGTGACACATTTTTTCTGTTCTTCTAAAGATAATAGTTGTTCTAAAAAGTATTTAAGACTATCATGATCCATTTTTACCTTGAAGTGTCTTCCCATTCGGTAAGGTCGCCATTTCTTAAGTGCATGTAGTATTGCCAACATTTCCTTCTCATAAATAGCTTGCTTGAGATGTAGCAGTAAAAATACCCAATCACCTACATCAAAACATTTTTCACTATGATGTTGATCTACCTGTTGTTTCATTCGATTTTGCACGAAAGTGGTGTTATCCTTTAAAATTTGGAGAACTTGTTGTTGATGCTCGATTTGATCTTTCACTGCTTGAACCTTTTTCTTCTTGATATGTCCTTCTATCTTTAGAGTTTGAGGAGTGGTAATTTCTTCCAATCCTTTACAAGATATGGTCAGATTCATTTCTTGATGCTCGATGTGATCTTTCACTTCTTGAATATTTTTCTTCTTGATATGTCCTTCTATCTTGATAGTTTGAGGAGTGGTAATTACGCCCAATGAATTACAAGATATGGTTGGATTCATTTCTTCTTTCTCGATGTGATCTTTCACTTCTTGCACCTTTTTCTTCTTGATATGTCCTTCTATCTTGAGAGTTTGAGGAGTGGTAATTCTTGCCAATGCTTTACAAGATATGGTCTGATTCATTTCTTCCTTCTCTTCATACTCTATGTAAAATAATTTCTTCTCAACACACTTATGACCTTTAGTGCATTTGCTATCACAATTGTAACAAAGCCCTTTTTCTCTTTTTTCTTCCAATTGTTGTGGTGTAACCCTTGCAGGTTGTGGAAGGCTAGGGGAAACAACACTTCCATCTTTATAATTGTGAGGGGTAGACTTCCTTGTTGCCATAATTTTACTTTCCACTATGTAACAAAGCCCTTTTACTCTTTCCAATTGTTTTGGTGTTGCTTTAAAGAAGGTGTCGCTCTTTGTATCCTCATAATGTGCTGTCATTTCCTCCGTGAAAATTGACCACGTAACAAGTTGTTTACGAGAACAAATCCCTTTATACCATAAAAATTGATCTGGTTCTAAATATGAAGATGCAATACATACCTTTTGTAATAGTGTTACACCATGTAGATCAAAATATTTCTCCATCTGAAGTATCCAATTTACCCAATCCTTGCCATCAAACTTCCTCATATCGCCTTTTCTTGATTTTAGGAGCTCGATCTTGAAACGACTATAACTCTATAATTTTGGATCTTCCAGTTCTGAAATCATGACTTGCAGTAGCCATTTGTGTCCTCTTTCCAATCCCACCAGTCTGATCCAAATTGAATTCTCCAAGGAAGAGTTATGCCAAATCTCCCATGGTGACCTGATTATAGACCTTTTCAAAAGAGCAAAATTGTATGAAGTGCCACATGTCACTGTTTTGACCTTAGGATCTCAAAAATATACATAGGAAACTATTCAATCTGATGCTCGAAACAAAAGTTATGAGAAGTTTCCCCAGGTCACCTGTTTTAAATGTAATTCGGGGGTCTACAAAATCCCTAACTTCCTTAGACTATATCTCTAAAAATATAACGAAATAGGATCTAAAATTCGAAGCCAAGGTTTAGACCGTGTTCATCTCAAATGGTTATTTTTCTTAGCTTCTGAAACTTCCTAGTGAAATAGTTATAGAAAAAATCCCACGATGACCTGTTTGGAGCAGCGAAACCCTAGAATCCATAGCTCTGATACCAAATGTTATGGAAAAAGATAGAAAAGAGAGATGAATGCCTTAGAAATAAGCCTCTTCGAGGGGCCAACCTCCTTTACATTACGCAAATGAACAATTCTTGGATGATACAAATGAAAAGACCTCCTTTCTATATATAGGAGTCTAAGGGTTCATAATATAATCAGAGCCGATATAACAATAATAATATAAGGGCACAACAATAACAATAATGGGCTTCTATGGGGCACAATAGTAACAATATGGGCACTACATGGGTACATCAATATAATAAGGGGGTTGTACTAATAACAATAAGGGGTTACACTAGTAGTATAGGGGCCTAACATTTTGGGATGAAGTGACCCTAGCTAGAATAGGGAACACCCTCAAGGATTTTGCTAAAATATCTTAAGAGACTAATTAGGTGAGGTATATATCCTATGCCTATGCATGAACATTTCTGAGCCTCTCCATGAATTAGTAGATATATATTACCAATACAAATTTTGAAAAAAGACGCTTGACTATGTACGTATTGCTTTCTTATGATGGAGGTGTCACAAATACAATAACTTATACCATACTTCTCCACTCGTAACCGTAAATGAGACCCTTGAATAAAATTGAAATCAAACTAATGATGTATTTACCATGGTGGAGTGTAACCTTCAAAACCCTAACCCCCCCCCCCCCCCCCTTACATCAAGATCCTCTGGAAAATGGAGTGGAAGTGAATAGATATGCGCCACTTGCTTCGCTGGAGTCATTTGATGAAAATTCCTTTGAGCATTTACCTAACATTGAGTTGAAATACCTATTGGGTCCCCCCTCCTCCTCAGACATTCCTCTATTCTCAATGGAATCCTTGATGCCGCTACATGTAACCCCTTCATACTCCAATACACATCCCCCTAACTCCTCAATCTGACTAACCTTTCCACCCATATTCTTCCACATCATGTCTGGGGGAGTTGAATCTCTTCCAGGCCAAGCTAAGGACATTGATTTGGATGCACTCAAATTTCCATAAATAGTGAAGGCATGGAAAGGTAAAGATCCTTTCACCCTCCTAAAGCATCAAGTCTACTTATTGGGGTGAGCTTATTTGAATTATAAACATGTCACAGCTAGATTAAACTCAAGGGAATAAATGGACCTTTAGTGGTCCATAAGCATTTGTTAAAAGACACAAAAAAACTACACGGGGAGGAGAAGAAAATATACCGCAAGAGTATTTTTCAATTGTTAGATGAATTTGGACACACACTAATTAATTTGGGATAATTCAGGGTTATCATAGAACAATTCCATGTATCCAACAAGTCTTAACCATGAAAATGATCGCATGGAAGGGCATTAGCAATAGAGGAAAGAAAAGGCTCTTGGGAGATAAATGGTTTAGGGAGAAACAATCTATAGTGATGATCCAGGAGAATAAAATATCATATGAGGTTCAATCCAGAATAACCAATAGTTGGAGGTTAAAATGCCAAGTAGTGGCCTTAGATTCCCAAGGAAACGCTGGGGGCATGGAAACTATTTGGGATGACCAAGATATCAGATTCACCAACATGTATGCCTCATTCTGCATTTTGACCATACAATTTCAGATCATTGGTTTTGAGGAATATTTCCATCTCTCTAATGTTTATTTCCCTAATATCTCACATGATAGAATGGTGTTCCTAAAATCTCTTATCTAGATTGGAAACTTAATTTCTCGTGCCCCATGGATTATTGGGGGGAAATTCAACAATATAAGGTCTCTTGCTGAGAAGAAGGGTGGAATCCAAAGACTAGAGGCAGACACAACATTCTTTCATGGAGAAATTGAATCATTTGGCCTCGTTGATGTGGAAATAATTAATGGCATTTATACTTGGAATAATTGGCAAGGAGGTCATTAGCAGGTTGCATTAAAGCTAGATCAATTCTTAATTTCTGAGAATATCATGAGCTAAGACATGTTCATTAAGGCCTTTATTCTCCCTTTCCATGGGTTGTACCACTAGGCCATATGTGTTTGATTTTAAAACCCACCCATGAAACCATCTTTCAGGTTTGAGAAATTTTGGCTTCTTCATCCCGATTTCCAATCAAATATCTAGAAATGGTGGGAGGAGCTAGGGAAAATAGATGGATGAGAAATGTTATCTCTATATAAAAAACTTAAACACATCAAGTAGAAATTAAAATATTGGAACAAGAGGAAGTTCAACAACATTATGGAGGAAAAAAATAAATTGGAACATAAAATGGTGTAGATCCAACAAGAGGTGATATTATATGGAAGATCTAATAACCTAATTAAGGATAAGTTAGAGACTCTATAGGAATTGGAGGAATAATGGAAGTAGGAAGATTTTTATGGAAACAAAATTATTGCATCTAGTGGCCTGAGTAAGAGGAGAAAAACACATATTTCTTCCATAATTCAATGCTATAGCATAAGCACCATAACAATATCTCTTCGTTGAAAGGGTTCGAAGGGAGAAAATTAGAATCTCGTTAGGATATTTCTTAGGAATTTATTTACATTTTCTAGAATATTATGTCTAAGCCTATACTTGAAAGAATGATGGAAATCCAAAAAATAACTTAATATTTACATATATGATCACATCTAAATAGAATGAGGCTCTACTCATATAACCTATGATGAAGTGGAAATGACAATCAAAGTTATGCCCCAAAATAAAGCTTTAGGGACAAATGGATTCACTATGGATTTTTTCAATCTTGTTCACCAATTATAGGAGATGCTGTTTGGAGAGTAGTGGAGGAATATAGACATTCTAGGGCTATACTTAGATCTATATATTCCATGTTCATAAACTTGGTGCCTATTAGCCTTGTCGGCAAATGGCCCAAAAACGGATCCAAATATGCTCTTTAAAGTCTCCACAAGCCAGCAAAATCATGCCAGTGGATCCAAATATGCTCTTGAAGTATTCAAAATCTTCTTAAGGATCATTCAAAGAACAAAACCATCGCATGCCAAGAGCCCTTAGAAGGGCAGAAAAGCACTATCGAGAGGCAAAAAAACTAGAGAAAATAGTGAAAAACCAAGTAACTGAGAAATGCACAGTAGCTGTCCGATCTGGCCGATCAATGGTCCAGATCTGATCGGCAGGTCATAATTGGTGGTCACAATGTTATGCTCTTAACCTGCAAAATGATACCCAAATACAGAATATGCGAAGAAAAGATACCCAGAACACAGAATAGCAATGATTTTATTATTCAGAGAGTAATGTTCACTTGCCTCTTCGAGGGGGCAACCTCCAATAGAGCAGAGCTCGACTACAAAATAAGACACGATGCTCCTTGCAGGGAGTCTCTATCCTTTATATATGACTCATACATGCAATACCACGGGCCAATACTGTGGGTTTTATTAATACCATATATCTAATACTACGGCCCATTTGCAACTAACTGTGGTCCCGTCATTAATTGCGGGTTAACCATTTACAAATATTAATATGGGTTTATTGACTCTTGACTATGACATGATCCCATGACATAAATAAGGGGGTTAGGGTGGGACCCTAACATGCCCTCCCCCTTAAGACTAGCCTTTTCCTCAAGGCTGAAGCTGCGGAAACTGCTGAAGAATAGTGGCTGGTTCCCAAGTTGCATCTTCCGGAGAGGTGTCTTTCCATTTGACGAGGACTTCCTTAATCATGCGGCCACGCAGTTGCTTGTCTCATGTGTCTAGAACCTATTTGGGTTGAAGCCAGATTGACACTTCTTCGTCCAATTCAGGTAGACTGGTTTGAACTCGGCAATTGTTCCCAATCACTTTCTTGAGGCACGATACATGGAAAACTGGTTGGATTTTTGCAGTAGGTGGCAAAGCCAACTTGTAAGCCACTTCTCCAATCCACTGAAGTACTTGGTATGGTCCATAGAATTTTGGAGAGAGATTTTGACAACCCTTGTCTTTGAGTGATGTTTGCTTATATGGTTGCAGCCTCAAAAAGACCCGATCCCCTTCTTGAAATTGGCGCTCTGAGCGATGCTGGAAATTTATCTTTGACTGTCAGTTTATTGAGGGCCCTGAAGTCAGGACACATCCGCCACTCCCCATCTTTCTTGAGCACCATGACCACTGGGGATGAATAAGGACTAATGCTGGGACGAATGACACCTGCTTCCAAAAGTTCCTTGATTATTTTTTTTATTTCATTCTTTTGGGTGAATGGATATCTGTATGGTCGCACATTTGGGAGTTTGGCCCCTGGAACCAAGGTGATGCTATGATCATGTTCCCCTCACGAGGGTGGAAGCTCATGAGGCTTGTCAAAGACCGGCAGATGGTTATTTAAAATCTGTTTCATTTCAGGATGAATTGGCAGAGACTTGGTGTCGACTACCTAGATGGCATTAAATTGAGCTACCACTCCATGATGGCCCTTTTTTAACAATTTTTCCATCCTATGCGAGTTGATGATAGAGGGGGCTCCCGCCTGGAGTCCACAGAGGGTATGTGTGGAGTTGTTCTGCTTAAAACTCATATATAACTCCTGGAAATCCATTGTGATTGGCCCAAGAGTGTGGAGCCATTCAGCGCCGAGGACAATGTCGCAACCCCCCATGTGTATGGCAAACATGTGGGTGTTCAACTGATAATCCCCCATTTGAAGTTTGACATTTTCACAGCGGCCTTCACATTTCATTGTGCCCCCATCCCCAATTTGGACTTGGAAGTTAGAAACTACTTGTACAAAAAAATGCACTGCTTCTGCGACTTTTTTATGGATGAAATTATGTGTACTTCCACTATCAATCAAGACTACTACTGGGCGATGTTTAAGAAAACCTCTGATTTTGAGAGTTTGAGGGGAAGAAATCCCTGCCAATGCATGCAACGAAATAACTGGTTCATCAGAGACATTGTCCTTTTGGTTGTCTTCTTCTAGCAACTCATGTTCCTCAAGTCATGGATCTTCCTCTGTTGAGCTGTAGTCAGTGGCATCTATTTGAAAAAATTTAGGCTCCTTGCATTTATGACCTGGGGAGTACTTTTCATCACAGTAGTAACATAGTCCTTGCTTTCATCTTTCGGCCATTTCCGCAGGTGACACCTTTTGGACCTTAAGTGTTTGAGTCATGTTGTGAGCTTGTGGGGGGCGACCTTTAGTGTAAAAATTTGGGCGACTGTATTGGGCTGCTAATGCACGTTCCACGTTACAGGCTACCTTGCAAGCCTCTGTCCATGTGGGAGGGTGGTGCAGTAAGACTTGAGCTTTGATGGCTTCTTTAAGACCCCTGATAAAACATTCCGTGTAGAACACATCTAAGAGACCCCAAGTGCGGAAGGCTAAGGCTTCAAAAGCTGTAATATATTCATCCACTGTACCCGTCTGTCGGAGCTTAGTAAGACGACCCAAAAAAGAGTCCTCCTGTTCAAAGCGGCTTTGAAGAGCTTTTGTAAATTGGTTCCAAGTCTTAAAAGGTCCATTGCAACGTTGATGCCATTCCCACCATTGCCACCTTTCATTGTCCAAGTACATGCTCCCCAACATAAGCTGAGTCGCATCATCTAAGATACGATTCAGTTTGAAATACTGGTCCATTTGTGCTATCCATGCCGACGGGTGTGAACCGTCAAATTTATGCATATCCAACTTGGGAGGTCGCTGACTGGGTGGTTGGTGGGTGTGCCAGACGTGAGGAGAGTGGCTAGACTCACCCTCATTGTATTCATGGCCATTATACGCCTCCTCGTGGGCTTGCTCCTTGCCCTTCGGGATTAATTGTTGGACCTGGATACATAGTCCATTAAGCTGATTGTTGAGGGTTTGCATGGATTCTTCAAGTTTGTCCATCCTTTCATTGGCCATCGCTTGGGCTCTAGTTTCTACCATACACCAACCTGATGAACAATTGGGACCGCCGAAAAAATTTTCACTAATAATTGAATGGTACCACCGTGCTCAGCTCGTCGTCCTGATTCTGATGGGCTAGATCACCAATAAGCGCCCCGGAAGATCTCAGACTCTTTTTTTTTTTTTTTTTTAAACTCCTAATGGAGTTTTACTCCTTCCTGACCAATACTGCAGTCGCCAAATCCTCAAAATGTCAATGCAGCCAAAAGTCCTGCGAAAATTATAACCCAATACAGGAACCCTTCACAACAACTCCGATCTGGTGGATCTGAGAGATCTGAATGGCGGATCGGATAGCTCTGGGCTGCGGAACAGACTGCTGTTGCGGATCGGCTGGATCGAATAGATCGGAATGACTGATCTGCGAACTTGAGACTGCGGGATTGATGTCTACTGCTGCTACTGCACTCCTTTGCACAAGCGGATCTGATATAGATGATGTGCGATCCCCCGATAGAAAAGGGAACTATGGTCTTGAGGAGGGTCAGGTGCTACAGATCGCAATATACATAAGGGTCTGGCAGTAGTACTCGGCCCAATGTTTCAGGGCTCTAACTAAGGAGGATCTACCGTACCCTTAGTCGTACAACCCGACTACTCTATCGTACGGGCGAGTAATCTCTTCGAGTGCTGTTCTCGGTGTACTGTAGCCACAAGATGGCCGACGGTTTATCTATGGCGAGGTTTCAAGGGAGCCTAGGGGGCTTCTGATATACCCAGAGGGTACGTGGAAGACAGTCCGTGCTCGGTTCTGTCTAATGCGCTACTACTCGAAGGGGTACCCACAGGGGTTACAAGGGAGTCCAACAGACATGACCACCTCTTGTATTTCCTGCGTGCATGCCTCCCAAAATCCGTAGGTTTATGTGCTCAACTACAGATCCCATGGTTTAAAGACGCCAGAACACGTCTCTAGCCGAAAAAATTTTGTGCTAAGAATTGGAGATCCCACCGGCCCTGGAAAGTGCTCTGATACCACTTGTTATGCTCTTAACCTGCAAAATGATACCCAAATACAGAATATGTGAAGAAAAGATACCCAGAACACAGAATAGCAATGATTTTATTATTCAGAGAGTAATGTTCACTTACCTCTTCGAGGGGGCAACCTCCAATAGAGCAGAGCTCGACTACAAAATAAGACACAATGCTCCTCGCAGGGAGTCTCTATCCTTTATATATGACTCATATATGCAATACCATGGGCCAATACTGTGGGTTTTATTAATACCATCTATCTAATACTACGACCCATTTGCAACTAACTGTGGCCCCGTCATTAATGGCGGGTTAACCATTTACAAATATTAATATGGGCTTTATTGACTCTTGACTATGACGTGATCCCATGACATAAATAAGGGGGTTAGGGTGGGACCCTAACACACAATCAGTAGTTACAATTATCAGTCACAATCGGCATAGGTAGACAGTGGCAATCGGTGCAGACTATATGGAAATGGCAACGACAATCGGCGATTCAACGTGGACGTCACAAGATCGCTATCAGGGATTACAAGGAGCGCTAACCATGGGCCTAGGGCATGAGCGATATGCGATTAGATCAGATCACATCGCTATATCACATCGGAGAAACCTTAAGGGGCGAGGCCTTTACACATATATGTGTGTGACCCAATGAGCCGGACCTGACGGTATTATACATAATATTTCATAATATATCAGGTCCGCAGGAAGGCCATTTTCAATGTATTTTTGTAGTTTGGAATATTTTATGAAATACAAAGGGAACCCTGGAGCAGCACCGATGTGATAAGACCTGGACCCAAAAGGGTTCGGGAATGAAAATATATCATTTTTTCAAGTCTGCCAAAGCCAATTTTTCATGGTTTTTAGTGTTTTTTAACATTTTCCAAAAATACAAAGGGAAGCAAGGGACCAGGCCACTTGCGATTTCTGATAGTGACACTAAGGGTAGACCCAATAAAGGAATAAGCCATATTTAAGGACTTTTGAAGTCCGAAAGAATAGAGATGGGCGGGATTTTACAATGTGCAGTGTTTTCTGTGTAAAAATAGGAAAACAATCATTATAAACATTTAAAAGGAAAACAAAGGCATGCGGACCCATTCCATCACTTAACAGAGGCCAGGAGACAGAGACGTGAGACAGAAGCATAGAATGGGAGAGGCGATAGTGTGGCTCATCCAAACAAATAGAAGCGATCATGGAGCGGACAACGCAGCTCATCCAAACAAACAGAATGGTCATGGAGCATCGCTTGCACGAGTGAGCTCTTAAACAGCGCAACAAACTACTCAAATGCAGTTACTCTTCTGTCAGAAGAAGAAACCTCTGAGCCATGCTTTCCCAATCAGGGCATCAAATGGTTAATGGGATAGAGAGAATAGATTAAGACTCCGAGCCTTTGAGAGCTTAGGAGCATTGTAAAAGGCCTATAAAAGGCTAAAAGCTAAATGTATGAAAGATAACTGTCATCTTATCTCTACGTTGATAAATTATATTTGCAAGCTTCTTTTACTTTCTATAGCTGGCCATACATATGTGTTTATATATGCATCTGCTGGTATAGTCAGTATTCTCCATCTATCCATTGAATTTGCAAACTATTGAGCATTAGTGGTCTAAAGCCTTGCAAAGCTGAGGGTGTTCATGCATGTCTTGAGTAAAAAAAGAGTTGAAACGGTTATCTGACTTCATCCAAACCATTATCCATTCCAATAGTTCAGAGAAAAATATTGAATATTATATGTTACCAGGCATCTCTGAGTTGCAACCTAGGAGAGTTTCCTGGAGTGATAACATAATTTGCACCACTGCCGGGGAGAGGAAACTGAAGCTCAGCTTCCCTGGGAGATGACACAGATCCAACTTTGATGATAGACAAATTATGGGCACTTTTTTGGTTGTAATCATCTATTTGGCGACTCTACTAGAGGCTGAACCTCTTGGTGACTCCACTTCATAGTTCTGGCTTAGTTTGTGAGGCATACTCGGAGAAATCCTCAGAAGCCACACGCTGACCCAGTAGCTGACCCTAAAAAAATCATCAAAGAAAGAAAGGTGTTGCAAAAAGGAGTATCAAGTTCAGGTAAACCTAAACAATATTATATATCTCTTCAAGAAAGGCCTGTAATAGAACAAATACATGTTGAGAGTATAGCATCTAATACTATGAAAAAAAAAATCTCAGAAATTCATAAAGCTCCTTATTCTTCAGGTTCTCCTTTTCTTGTAAGCCCAAAGGAAACCTCACCTCCTATCCATCATACTCCTTTAGTCTTGTCAGTCACTCCTCAGCACTCTATCATTCAAACTACCAGTACCCTTATAGCCACCACAGCTATGGTAGGTCCACAAGCACCCACCAAAACGGAAAGAATCATAGTTGCTAGGTATGGACCTCTAGTACTACCCACTCCTTTGAATGCCATGCCTACTGGAGAATATCATAAATATAGGCCTAAGTTTTCTGGGACTGAAGGTGCTACAGCTGAAGAACATCTTGAGTCATTCTATAGCTATGCTGATAACCTCGAAATTAGTGAAGATGATGTCTGGATGAGAGTCTTCGTCCAAAGCCTAGATGGAGAGGCTAGAAAATGGTTCAAAGAATTGACCCCAAGATCTATAGCAGATATTGAGGCTTTATATGATGCATTCCTAAAGCATTGGTGGGATAAGAAGGATCTCCTCTACTACCACACTAAGTTTGGGAACTTAAAGAGGGAAAATGGTGAGTTTCTTTTTGATTTCAATAAGAGATTTAACTGCATGTACAGAAAAATACCAGCTGAAGTAAAACCCACAACTACCTATACTAAACTCACCTATACCAGTGCTTTTGACTCTAACTTCTATCTACTATTGAGGGAGAGACGATGTGCTACCTTGGCTGATATGCAGGATGCAGCCTTGGAAGTAGAATCAAACATCATGGCTGCAGAGAAGCTCAAAGGGAATGTTGATAGAAGGAGACAGAGGGGCGAGTCTTCATCATTCTCAGATCCAAATATAGATAAAATGACCAAGATGATAGAGTCATTAACCTCTGATATCTCCAAATTAAAGGTTGAGCAGCACCCTGGGAAAGTAAGAGTTCCTGATAACTTTGCTCCTAGAAATCCAAATCCATATAGAAGAGCTAATGAGCAGTTGCAGATTTTGCAAAGAAGCAAAGATGCCAATGAAGACTAAAGGGTGAAGACCCCTTCTCAAAATGCAGTCGTGGAAGAAGAGCAGTTTGAAGAAGATGATGAGATCCATTGTATGTGTTATCATTGAAAATTCTGTTTCCAAAAATTTTCTCAGATTAGCTTAAAGCCCAAGTGTTTTCGCAGCGCACGAATCCTTTAGCAGTTTCGCAGCGCAGCCTGTTTTAGTGATTTCGTAGCATGCTACGAAATGGGGGATTTGTTCGAATCCATAGTAGCTGTCATGCAAAATAGCTCTGGGGCGGATACATTTTACAGGTGGCATGTTCTCAAGAAGTCATCATCAATGCTTGTCATTAAGTTTGGTCAGTGTGAGTTTCTTAGAAAGGGTGCAATAATGGGTTCATTGATGGATGCATGACCAATGCCTATCATACAGCCATTTGGGCAGCAATCTTTGTTCAACAGATATGTGGATAGCTATTACAATGATGCTAATGGATCTGTTGGTTCTTCATATCATACAAAGACACTTAAACTCACCCCAGCATGCAGAGGCATAATTTTGTACCTATGGAACCATCATGGACAAAGAATATTAACCTCAATGTACTTATTTTCTGTGTCTTGGTTTATAATGATGCGCATACAAGATACAAATCATCTGTGTGAAGTTGAATAATGCTTCTTATCCTATGGAGCAGTGAAGGAAGTACAGTAGCAAACGGTTAGAAGTTATTGTAATGGCTATGGAAAACATTTCTGGCGTCTCTACTAAAGAGTTAAAATTAGAAAGATCCAGAAAAGACCACAAAGTTCTTGGGAGCTTTGATGATAGTGTGCCAAAAATTACATCTTTGCAAGGTGTGAAAAAATCATCAATGGAAGCATCAACAACTTCTAAACAAAATTCTAATAGTCAACAAATAATCGATCATTTATCTCCATCAGTGCCTTCTATAGCATTGTCTGACACATCAAAAGTTTCAAGTGCGAAATCTGTTGTTGAAGTTTCTCAGGTTCCCACTGAAACATTGAATGTAGACTTGTCAGTTATATCTCCAACTAAGAAGCGTGGCAAATAGAAACAACATGAGACTCTGAAGTTGATTGAAATGCATGGGAATATGGAAAATAGGTTTAAAACAGAGAAGGAAAAGGTAATCTGGGAAGAGATTTCGGCATCTTTGTTCGAGCATGGAGAATGCACGTAAACTGTTTGACAATATCAGCATTAGAATTTTCTCTTACGGAATGCAACGATTAAATGCCATGTGTCAAGTGGTCTTTATAAGGATTTGATTGCCACAAGGCCGCCATTATTAGTGACACCGGGATAGAGATGTGGCACTTCTGATGGCCACCTGCAGTAGTGAAATCACCAGAATCACAACGCCAGAGGCTCCTTATAATGATGATGTGTTGACCGATCACGTTTTGAAGCTTTAATTGAACTAGCAAATTTCAAACCTCGGCTGTGGGATTCTGGTATAGTGTGTGATCTATGTGGACAAGGTCGATCCTTGATATATGGGGACTGGTATGCTTGGTGTTGTGGTTATCATTTGTTCTACTGCAAATGCACAGAGGACCATAAAAGAAAACTGAAGCTGTTCAAATGGGTACAAGGATGCAATTGAAGGCATTGAGGGAACTAAAGAGACAATTTTGACACTTACTGCAAATATGTCACTTGCCACGAATATTCCTTGGTCGCCAAACCTTATTAATCGCTACAAAGGGTCAATTTGGAAGCGGCTTAGGGTTATCAATGATGCTCGGATGCAAAAGCACAAGGCTGGACAAGTTCATGGCGTGCCTTTGTCAGGATCACTGTTAGGAAAATCTGATTTGTTTCCAGAGATGCAGACGTACAAGGATGATCCCAAAAGAAGCGGATTGAGGATTTTTCACAATCACATAAGGGATTGCGTTCTTTAGCTGAACATGCTCCACATGGATATAGGAAGAAAACATTTTTTAAAGTGCTTATTAAGCACACTATTCCTCTGTTACGGGCAACATGGTTCATTATTGTAGGAGGGCGTGGTTTATATTATTCTCAAGGAAGTTTGAGTTCGGCATTAGAGGGCCAAGTCTCCAAAATACTCAAGCCATTTATCCCTAGGATTATATCAGCAAGCACGGAGGCCGAATTCTTTGTTTACACACGTTTAAGGAGGTTGAATTATAGCCTGTAGCAGAGGTTATTGTCATCAAATTAAAGAGATCGTGTTACTTGTTGCTTCAGATTTAAAGAGGGTTTAGTTGAATTCCTGTAACAGGGATCAATTGATTTCAGTTGGTAGAGGCTGAATTATTTAAGAGTAATTATGCTAAGTTTGGAGAGGCCAAGTTGGGTTTTTCCTAAAGCAACTCGCTTATAGCCAAATTTACCATTAGAAGCAACTGAAGGGCAGTTCGATTTCAAGCCATTTGTCACCATTAGAAGCAAGGTTTGAATCAGTTAGGAAGAGGGCTGAATTTATGTCTGGAAGGTCAAAATTCTTCAGCATATGAATCTCAGGAGGGTTGTGAGTTTCCCTTAGAGGCCAAGACAAGGCGCAGGCAAACGTGTGGAGTTGTGGACAAAGGATGTTATAGATTATTTCCAATGCATTCTAGATGAATCCTGTCAAAATGATGGCACTGTTTCAACGCTATACAATAGAGAGAGCCTGCAAATACTCTTGGGTGTATCTGATCAACATCAAGGAGTTGAATCTTCCCAAACAGCTACTGACAGTAAGGAGTTTAGAGGAAGACTGTGTTTTTTTTAAATCACACAGTAGTTTCGTAGCGCGCTACGAAACTGCTGTAGGTGATGTTTTCAATGCAGAATAAACAGTTTGACCGGGAATGTTAGAAGAGAGACACCTATACATCAATACAGCCTACAGCTCATCTGGAGACATGGTGTTTGGTAGCAGCGTTCCATACTTAGGGTTATTAAAGATTTGGGAACATGCTGCTACATTTTCGGAGGTTGGTAGGAGATAGGGACCGTGAAAATAGGATACTCATCTTTACTAACTAATGAGCCATCTACACAACTAGCACCCAAGGCCAGTTTGTTCAGTGAATGTTCCTTCAACATATCTCAGCCACAACAGAACATGTACAGGTGTCAAAGCTCAAGAAAGGCATCATGCATACGAGGAGATAGAGTTGGACTTTCAATGTAATTAAGACTCTATGTATTTACAGCACAATACCTTATGTATTTAATAAGTTTGTTTAGAAATAGATAAGGTTAATTAATGGTAGATGATCGAGCTCTCCCCTCATGCTTGTTGAGGAGACTCAAGATAGTTTTAGTTTTGGTTTTCCTATATATAGTGAAAACTCTGATGTAAGGAGGGTTGGAGATTTATGAAAAAACAGAGTTTTTATCAGCTTATGTAAAAAGACTTTTTTGACAGTAATATAAGGATTACTTTTTCTTCCCAAGATTCATCATGTGTTCAATGCTCAGAATATGTGTGGTTTTGTCATTATCCTTTATATATTTTACAGCTCACTAAATATGCAATCACTCTGAATTCACCTAGTGCTCAGACTTCCTGTGTATATTTATGGGTTGAGGTTCTTTTTGAGAGATGTTTTGAGTGTTAAACATTATATGCCTTGGCTTCTATGATTGAGTGGTTTATAGTTTACTGCAGAAGTATTTGACTCCATGAGCCCAATGGAAGAAGTGTTATTTTGTTGTTCCAACCAGCTTATTTTCATGTACTGTTTGAAGAGTTAGCCATCTTTTCTTGTTCTTAATCCATATTCATAATCTGTGAGAGAGCCCTCTTTGACTAAGGAGGCTAAGCCTTAGTCTAAAGCCTGGTTTGAAATAGTTACATGATATCTTGCTAAGTAGCAGCCCTTAGTACCTGATTTTGTGATAACATTTTGGTGCGTCTGCCGGGAGCCTGAAGTCTATTCATTCCCGAAATTTAGAGGCTGAACTTCTGAAGGTAGCAGGAGCTCAGACATCTTTTTGAGGCTGCAACACTACCTTGGCGACTCCACACATCGAATAACAAATTGGAAGGTGACTCCACTGCTAGAAGATAAGTAGCTTGATGAAGTTTCAAGATGAATTCCACTGCAAGAATGAATGCCAGGTATGCTCCCATGAATCGGTCTCATATCCCTGGTTTTCCAAATCCTATGCCGGAGGTTGATTGGTTAGAGGATCTTCCAATATTCAAAGATGAAAAGAAAGATGATGTTGCTCTCCATTTGGTTAAATTCCATATGCATGTACGCAGTCTTAAGGTTCATTTCCCTGAAGATTGTCTCATGAGGATGTTTATGGCCACTTTAGAAGGAAAAGCATGGTCTTGGTATAAAAGTTTGGAAAATGGTTCATTATCTTCTCTTGCTGATTTTCATGATGTGTTCCGTGAAGTGTATAAAGAATGTTATCCTTCTTTGTTGCTGCTCAAAGATTGCTGTAGGCATTCTTTAAATCTTATTCAATACTTGGAGGATTGTTATGGTGATGATGAATTTATGGATGAAGAAATTTTAGAGGCTCTCCATAACAATGCATTTCAGCACCAAGGAGAAAGTATATCATCTCAGGAAACGCAGCATGAAGAGCAGCAGGAGTTTACTTGTGAAAACCATGTTTCATCCTTCGATATTGATGTAAAGATGCAGCAGATTGGTCCGGCTTCAGATCATCATGATTATGAAATCGATTGCACACAGCAAGAAGAAATATTGGAGGAAATTTTCTCTGACCCACAGGCAGAGAAAAAGCTTGCTCAATTTTGTAATTCCTTGCAGCAGCTTACTTCAAATAATGATCATAGTAGTGAGGAAAATTACATTGTTTGTGAGCATCATTTAGATAGGCAGTTGGATAGCAAATCAAATAAATTTGGTGTGGCTGAAGATAAGTTGTCTAAAGATACAGAAAGTTTTGAGAATCAACAAACTAACCATGTGTTTTTTGACCCTATAGCTGAATACATGGAAAAGATTAACTGTTCAGGCGACTTCCAGTTATATTTTCATGTTGAAGAACAGTTACACCTCATGCTGCCTCAGTTACTTCAGTATCTGATTTATTTTTGTTTCAAGCACAGCCAAAGAAATCAAATGTCAGATAAGATAAATGATTGGCTACATTGGAAATATCATGTTGCTTGAGCTACAAGTGGAGCTTGCAGCTGATAGGGTAGGTAGGTATAGGTAAATGCAAATAAGCTCAAGGTTAACTGAGCATTTCTTTTTTCAGTAGAAATAGCTTTCTTTCTCCTACAGTTATGCTGGTCAAGCGAATTTCTGTTTGTCAAATAAATTTTATAAGGCACTGGAACTGCAGGTTCTTAGTGCACCACAAGGGCACACTATCCCAAGTGGAGCCACTGTTATCATTGAAAATTCTGTTTCCAAAAATTTGCTCAGATTAGCTTAAAGACCAAGTGTTTTCGCAGCGTAGCCTGTTTTAGTGATTTCGTAGCATGCTACGAAATGGGGGATTTGTTCGAATCCATAGTAGCTGTCATGCAAAATAGCTCTGGGGCGGATACATTTTACAGGTGGCATGTTCTCAAGAAGTCATCATCAATGCTTGTCATTAAGTTTGGTCAGTGTGAGTTTCTTAGAAAGGGTGCAATAATGGGTTCATTGATGGATGCATGACCAATGCCTATCATACAGCCATTTGGGCAGCAATCTTTGTTCAACAGATATGTGGACAGCTATTACAATGATGCTAATGGATCTGTTGGTTCTTCATATCATACAAAGACACTTAAACTCACCCCAGCATGCAGAGGCATAATTTTGTACCTATGGAACCATCATGGACAAAGAATATTAACCTCAATGTACTTATTTTCTGTGTCTTGGTTTATAATGATGCGCATACAAGATACAAATCATCTGTGTGAAGTTGAATAATGCTTCTCATCCTATGGAGCAGTGAAGGAAGTACAGTAGCAAACGGTCAGAAGTTATTGTAATGGCTATGGAAAACATTTCTGGCGTCTCTACTAAAGAGTTAAAATTAGAAAGATCCAGAAAAGACCACAAAGTTCTTGGGAGCTTTGATGATAGTGTGCCAAAAATTACATCTTTGCAAGGTGTGAAAAAATCATCAATGGAAGCATCAACAACTTCTAAACAAAATTCTAATAGCCAACAAATAATCGATCATTTATCTCCGTCAGTGCCTTCTATAACATTGTCTGACACATCAAAAGTTTCAAGTGCGAAATCTGCTGTTGAAGTTTCTCAGGTTCCCACTGAAACATTGAAGGTAGACTTGTCAGTTATATCTCCAACTAAGAAGCGTGGCAAATAGAAACAACATGAGACTCTGAAGTTGATTGAAATGCGTGGGAATATGGAAAATAGGTTTAAAACAGAGAAGGAAAAGGTAATCTGGGAAGAGATTTCGGCATCTT
Organism: Pinus tabuliformis; assembly: GCA_031772625.1. NCBI lineage: Eukaryota > Viridiplantae > Streptophyta > Pinopsida > Pinales > Pinaceae > Pinus > Pinus tabuliformis. Next base: position 921,978,716 of record CM062808.1, read on the forward strand.
TGTTCGAGCATGGAGAATGCACGTAAACTGTTTGACAATATCAGCATTAGAATTTTCTCTTACGGAATGCAACGATTAAATGCCATGTGTCAAGTGGTCTTTATAAGGATTTGATTGCCACAAGGCCGCCATTATTAGTGACACCGGGATAGAGATGTGGCACTTCTGATGGCCACCTGCAGTAGTGAAATCACCAGAATCACAACGCCAGAGGCTCCTTATAATGATGATGTGTTGACCGATCACGTTTTGAAGCTTTAATTGAACTAGCAAATTTCAAACCTCGGCTGTGGGATTCTGGTATAGTGTGTGATCTATGTGGACAAGGTCGATCCTTGATATATGGGGACTGGTATGCTTGGTGTTGTGGTTATCATTTGTTCTACTGCAAATGCACAGAGGACCATAAAAGAAAACTGAAGCTGTTCAAATGGGTACAAGGATGCAATTGAAGGCATTGAGGGAACTAAAGAGACAATTTTGACACTTACTGCAAATATGTCACTTGCCACGAATATTCCTTGGTCGCCAAACCTTATTAATCGCTACAAAGGGTCAATTTGGAAGCGGCTTAGGGTTATCAATGATGCTTGGATGCAAAAGCGCAAGGCTGGACAAGTTCATGGCGTGCCTTTGTCAGGATCACTGTTAGGAAAATCTGATTTGTTTCCAGAGATGCAGACGTACAAGGATGATCCCAAAAGAAGCGGATTGAGGATTTTTCACAATCACATAAGGGATTGCGTTCTTTAGCTAAACATGCTCCACATGGATATAGGAAGAAAACATTTTTTAAAGTGCTTATTAAGCACACTATTCCTCTATTACGGGTAACATGGTTCATTATTGTAGGAGGGCGTGGTTTATATTATTCTCAAGGAAGTTCGAGTTCGGCATTAGAGGGCCAAGTCTCCAAAATAATCAAGCCATTTATCCCTAGGATTATATCAGCAAGCACGGAGGCCGAATTCTTTGTTTACACACGTTTAAGGAGGTTGAATTATAGCCTGTAGCAGAGGTTATTGTCAGCGAATTAAAGAGATCGTGTTACTTGTTGCTTCAGATTTAAAGAGGGTTTAGTTGCATTCCTGTAACAGGGATCAATTTATTTCAGTTGGTAGAGGCTGAATTATTTAAGAGTAATTATGCTAAGTTTGGAGAGGCCAAGTTGGGTTTTTCCTAAAGCAACTCGCTTATAGCCAAATTTACCAGAATTTGTGCACTGAAGGGCAGTTCGATTTCAAGCCATTTGTCACCATTAGAAGCAAGGTTTGAATCAGTTAGGAAGAGGGCCGAATTTATGTCTGGAAGGTCAAAATTCTTCAGCATATGAATCTCAGGAGGGTTGTGAGTTTCCCTTGGAGGCCAAGACAAGGCGCAGGCAAACGTGTGGAGTTGTGGACAAAGGATGTTATAGATTATTTCCAATGCATTCTAGATGAATCCTGTCAAAATGATGGCACTGTTTCAACGCTATACAATAGAGAGAGCCTGCAAATACTCTTGGGTGTATCTGATCAACATCAAGGAGTTGACTCTTCCCAAACAGCTACTGACAGTGAGGAGTTTAGAGGAAGACTGTGTTTTTTTTAAATCACACAGCAGTTTCGTAGCGCGCTACGAAACTGCTGTAGGTGATGTTTTCAATGCAGAATAAACAGTTTGACCGGGAATGTTAGAAGAGAGACACCTGTACATCAATACAGCCTACAGCTCATTTGGAGACATGGTGTTTGGTAGCAGCGTTCCATACTTAGGGTTATTAAAGATTTGGGAACATGCTGCTACATTTTCGGAGGTTGGTAGGAGACAGGGACCGTGAAAATAGGATACTCATCTTTACTAACTAATGAGCCATCTACACAGCTAGCACCCGAGGCCAGTTTGTTCAGTGAATGTTCCTTCAACATATCTCAGCCACAACAGAACATGTACAGGTGTCAAAGCTCAAGAAAGGCATCATGCATACGAGGAGATAGAGTTGGACTTTCAATGTAATTAGGACTCTATGTATTTACAGCACAATACCTTATGTATTTAATAAGTTTGTTTAGAAATAGATAAGGTTAATTAATGGTAGATGATCGAGCTCTCCCCTCATGCTTGTTGAGGAGACTCAAGATAGTTTTAGTTTTGGTTTTCCTATATATAGTGAAAACTCTGATGTAAGGAGGGTTGGAGATTTATGAAAAAACAGAGTTTTTATCAGCTTATGTAAAAAGACTTTTTTGACAGTAATATAAGGATTACTTTTTCTTCCCAAGATTCATCATGTGTTCAATGCTCAGAATATGTGTGGTTTTGTCATTATCCTTTATATATTTTACAGCTCACTAAATATGCAATCACTCTGAATTCACCTAGTGCTCAGACTTCCTGTGTATATTTATGGGTTGAGGTTCTTTTTGAGAGATGTTTTGAGTGTTAAACATTATATGCCTTGGCTTCTATGATTGAGTGGTTTATAGTTTACTGCAGAAGTATTTGACTCCATGAGCCCAATGGAAGAAGTGTTATTTCGTTGTTCCAACCAGCTTATTTTCATGTACTGTTTGAAGAGTTAGCCATCTTTTCTTGTTCTTAATCCATATTCATAATCTGTGAGAGAGCCCTCTCTGACTAAGGAGGCTAAGCCTTAGTCTAAAGCCTGGTTTGAAATAGTTACATGAGATCTTGCTAAGTAGCAGCCCTTAGTACCTGATTTTGTGATAACAGTATGGAAGACAAAGGAAATGCCCCTTTTTTTTACCTTAGCTACCTATGAAAAGTCATTATTCAATGACCAGATCAGCCAAGAGTGGGAGGGTGAAGCTGTTCAACAAACTGAAGATCAACAAAGATATAATCTGAGGTCGAAGATGAATAATGCCAAGGAAACTCCTGTTCAAAGAGCTATTGTCCCTATAGTACAGCAAGATAATAAGAAGAAGCAACTAGCAGTTGATCCTATCATCCTCAAAGCTCCAACCCACGAGGTAAGAGGTCCTGTCAAGTCTCCTTCTCCTTTCAGTTTTGAATCAGAAATCCAGAAGCTAAGAATACCTATGCCTCTAATTGAACTAGTGAAGAATGAATCCTTCAAAAGATCCATCCTCGAGGCCCTTGAGCCTAAAGCCGTCCAAGCCTCCACTGACTATGTAAATTTGCAAGATGACAAACCAGCTGTTATTCTCAGCCCAATGATTGAAAATTGTGAGGATAGCTCCCCATCATTCTATGTCTCTCTGAATATTCATGATAAAATAATTGGCAACTACCTTCTAGACACTAGAGACAACCATAATCTAATGCCTAAGGATATCATGGATAAATTGGGTCTTGACATTGCCAAGCCTTATCATGACCTGTTTTCTTTTGACTCTAGAAAAGTAAAATGTCTAGGATTAATCAAGGACCTAGCCATCACTTTGTCTCAACTGCCCATGAAGAACATGATGATGGATATTGTGGTAGCAAATGTACCCCCCAAGTTTGGCATGTTGCTTTCCAGAGTCTGGATCAAGAGATTAGGTGGAGCATTGCAAAATGATATGTCCTATGTTATTGTCCCAGTTTTTGGAGGTGAAAATAGGAGATTGTACAGAGAGGCCCATTTGGCTTATATTATCAGCGATGAAAGGAATCCCACTAATCATCCCATCTATGCTATCGACACTGATTTTGGAGATTGTTTTCTTTAGATCGAAGAATCTCAGTTGGCCTCCACGCAACTTAAAAAACCAGTTTGCTAGATCACAAAGGAAGAAGGCCCATAGATTTGGGATATGTTCTTTGATGGGGCTTGCTCTAAGGAAGCTGCAGGGGCAGGTGTAGTCCTTGTGTTCCCCACACAGGAATGCATTCATTTAGCTTTCATATTAACTTTTCAGGTCAACAAAACTTTCCAAGCAAAGCATCCAAGGCTGAAAGCATACAGAGATGAGGTGAAATATGGACCATCTCTGCCTGACAATGTCAAACACTAAAAAGTTTTTGAAGAAGATGATCAAATTAATAGGCTTTTACAAGTCTTTGATGAATTTGATAAAATTCACATTGACCAAGAAAACAAAGCCATTGAAGGAAATGACATGGAAAGGAGAATGAGTAACCTGGTAGAAATACAGCAGATCAAAGAGCAGTTGGTTGAGAAGTCAAAAGTCCATCAGAAGAAGAGCAAAGAAACCTTTGACAGGAAGGAAAAAGTGGACAATTTCCAAGTTGGTGACTGGTTTCTCAAAAGGGATGCATTAAAGGAAAAGAAGGACAACCATGGTAAATTTGATGCCTTATGGACAGGACCACTTGTCGTTGCTCAAGATCAGATGAACAATACCCTTATTCTGCACAGTCTGGAAGGAGGAGATGTTTTTGATGGCCCAGTCAATGGGCAGTTCTTGAAACTTTATTTCATTTAAGGCTTTAAAGCCTTGGTATTGTAAATATGTTTTTTCCAGTTTTTATTTCATTGCAAAATAGACTCCATGCCCAATGGAACACTAGAAGGAAGATTTGATTTTGGTTTTATAGGAAAGGCATTGTTCTATAGTTCTTGAAACCTCACAGGGAGGCTTTCATCCCTAGAAGGAGCTAGTGTTAGCCTTGTTGGAAAATGGCCCAAAAATGGATCCAAATATTCTCTTTAAAGTCTCCATAAGCTAGCAAAATCATGCCAGTGGATCCAAATATGCTCTTGAAGTCTTCAAAGTATTCTTAAGGATCATTTAAATATCAAAACCATCACATGCCAAGAACCCTTGGAAGGGCGGAAAAGCACTATCTGGAAGCAAAAAAACAAGAGAAAACAGTGAAAAACCAAGTATCGGGGGCTTAAACTGATAAATGCACAGCAGTCGTCTGATCTGGCCAATTAACAGTCCAGATCTGATCGGCAGGTCGCAATCGGTGGTTGCAATTGGCAGTCACAATTGGCAGTCGAAATCAGCATAGGTAGACAGTGGCAATCGGTGTAAACTATATGGAAATGGCGACGGTGATTGGTGATTCAACGTGGACCATTAATCAAGCGTGCAGATCGATAGCCCACATCGCATCACAAGATCGCTATCGGGGATTATAAGGAGCGCTAACCATGGGCTCGAGGCATGAGCGATATACGATTGTGATCAGATCGCATCGCTATATCACATTGGAGAAACCTTAAGGGGTAGGGCCTTTACACATATATATGTGTGACCCGATGAGCTGGACCCAATGGTATTATACATAATATTTCATAATATTTCAGGTTCGTAGGAAGGCCATTGTCAATGTCTTTTCGTAGTTTGGCATATTTTATGAAATAAAAACAGAACCCTGGAGCAGTGCTAATGTGATAAGACCCAGACCCAAAAGGGTTCGGGAATGAAAATATATAATTTTTCAGGTCCACTAAAGCTGATTTTTCATGGTTTTTAGTGTTTTTTAACATTTTCCAAAAATAAAAAGGGAAGCAAGGGACCAGGCCACTTGTGATTTGTGATAGTGACCCTAAGGGTGGACTTGATAAAGGAATAAGCCATATTTAAGGACTTTTGAAGTTTGGAAGAACAGATATGGTGGGATTTTACAGTGTGCAGTGTTTTCCATGTAAAAACAAGAAAACAGTCATTATAAACATTTAAAAGGAAAACAAAGGCACGCGGACCCATTCCATCACCTAACAGAGGCCAGGAAATAGAGACCGTGAGACAGAAGGACAGAATGGGAAAGGTGACAGCGCGACTAATCCAAAAAAATAGAATCGATCATGGAGCAGACAACGCAGCTCATCCAAACAAATAGAATGCTCATGGAGCATCACTTGCATGAGCAAGCTCTCAGACAATGCAACAAACTACCCGAATGCGGTTACTCTTCTGTTAGAAGAAGAAACCTCTGAGCCATGCTTGCCTAGTTAGGGCATCAAACAGTTAACAAGATAGAGAGGATAAATTAAGACTCCGAGCCTTTGAGAGCTCAGGAGCATTGTAAAAGGCCTATAAAAGGCTAAAAGCTAAATGTATGAAGGGTTCAACTTCTAGAGTTTGTTGATACTTTGCTACTCAAGCTTCTCATCTTCATTCTAGCAATTTAAGCTTATTTTGTTGTTATATGTTCAATGTCCATTTTCTCTTCTGTTCTAAGCTTGCACTTGGATACTCTATTCATGATTTCTTCTGTGTCTAATGCCAGATAATTGTCATCTTATCTCTGCATTGATAAATTGGATTTGTCATTGAATAGGTTACTCATGTTTCCTTCTGTGTCTAATGCTAGATAACTGTCATCTTATCTCTGCGTCGATAAATTAGATTTGCAAGCTTCTTTTACTTCCTGTAGCTGGCCATACATATGTGTTTATATATGAATCTGCTGGTACAGTTGGTATTCTCCATCTATCCATTGAATTTGCAAACTATTGAGCATTAGTGGTCTAAACCCTTGTAAAGCTGAGGGTGTTTATGCATGTCTTGAATAAAAACAGAGTTGAAACGGTTATCTGGCTTGATCCAAACCATCATCCATTCCAATAGTTCAGAGAACAATATTGAAGATTATATGTTACCAGGCATCTCCGAGCTACAACCTAGGAGAGTTTTTTGGAGTGATAACAGTGCCAAAAAAAGAGAATTTGGAGGGATCCCAATGGTTATAGGTTGATCAAAATATACAATGTCATTTACCATGTTATCACCAAGATAATAGTGAATAGACTAAAGTTATTCCTCCCCAATATTATCTCTCCAGAATATACAAGGTTTTTAGAAGGAAGAAAATTTTTGGATGGTATCATGGTTTCTTATGAAACTATTCATTCTTTGAAATTAACAAAGAAACCTAGGATGGTGATCAAATTGGACCTATCAAAATCCTATGATAAACTGAACAGGGAATTTGTATGTGGAATTCTAAGGGATTTTGGGTTAATAGGAGAATGGATCATATGGATTTATAATATTATATATTCCACCACATTCTTGATCTTGGTTAATGGTTCTTCTTACCCTCCTTTCTAATCCTCCTACAAGATTCAGCAAGGAGATCCTTTATCTCAATTTCTATATATTTTAGTAATGGATGGATTAGGTTGGTCAATCAAAGTGACAATAATTGAGCAAAGGATAAAATTTCTCCAACTCTATAGGGAGGATTTACATCACACCCACCAGCATTTTGTGGATGATGCCATGGGACTTGGTGTCCCAATGCTATAGGAAGCCCATGATTTCAATCATATATTGGATTAGTTATCTCTAGGGCATCAAGTATGGATATTAATTTATTTAAATCTTAGGTTTTTTCTTTAAAACCCCTGTGATTGTTTAGAGACATGTGTTACAAATTCTAGGGATCCAGATTAGCAAACTTTCGTCAAAGTACCTAGGTGCTCCTCTAGTTGAAAGCTTGCTCAAATGGAGTCTATGGGAGGAACTTATCACTAAATTTCATAACAAATTTAATGACTTAGGCATTTAGATCTATGAATATTGTGGGTTGATTGGTACTTCTTAAAGTCATCCTTCAAGCCCTACATGTTTATCTTTGTTTAGCTATGAAGGAATTTTCGTTTCCAAGGATTTTATGCATGGAGAGCACATGACCATAATGATTTATATCATGTTATTACATTACTAGGCATATACAAAGGCCATTACAACAGGAAAGGAGAATCATAGGCCAACAGGAAAGATAAATGCAACGGCAGATCATGTAATTAAGTGGTTATGAGTTGTAAGAATCCATGAAGAAACATGTCACACAATGGAGAAACTAGCACAGTCGACTGTGTATCATGGATTATCTAATGTCTTCTTCTAGGGTTTGTGGGATCTTCTCTGAAAACATCATTGAATTCATTGATCAATTTATCATTACTAGATTTTTTTTGCCATTTGCCCTAATGTTTGATAATGCATCTTATTTTTCAGGCAATGCTATGACAGAATTTTCTCTTAAAAGAGGTTTTAAGCTTAAATACTCTACTAACTATTATCCATAGGAAAATGGTTTAGTTGAATCTACAAACAAAAATCTCATAAGGATTATTAAACGAACTATTGACCAAATTTAGAAGAACTGGCATAAGTCCTTAATATTTTCTCTATGGGCATATCGAATAACTCAGAGGGCCTCCATTGGCACTTGTCCTTTTAATTTGGTCTATGGGGAAGAAGTTGTCCTACCTAAAAATATAGCTATTCCCTCTCTAGCCCTAGTTCAGTTCATTGAAGAAACTGCTTCCTCTTCTATGCAAGTTAGATAGTTACAAATCCTTAATCTCGAAGAGGAAAGGGAAAAGGCTAGAATCACACACACACATCATCAACAGTTAGTCAAAGCTTCCTTTGATTCAAATTTTGTAAGTTCAAAATATTTTCAACTCAGAGACCTAGTATTGAAATGGGATAAAGCCCACGAGGAAAAAGGTAAGCATACCAAGTTCCAACAAATGTGGCTTGGCCCATTTCAGATTGTGGAACAAATAGGCCCATCAACCTTTTTATTGCAAGATTTATCAGGCAAGAGAGAATCTCTACCTGTTAATGGGCAGATCTTAAAGAAATATTTTCCATAGAAGATGATCTCTTCTATTTACTGTATATTATTGCCTTTATTTTATTTTTCTAGAAAGAATAATACAAGTTGAAGAACATTTACTTTTGGCTTTACAAATAATAGTCTCTTTTTTATTTTTGACTTTTCGCTTGTATAAGTAAAGATTGTTATGAAAATGAATTTCACACATAAAACATAGGGTTAAGTTCTGTTGCTCTAAAATTGCTTGTTCTCTGCCAAAATTATTTGATCTTTGATGAAACTTAACTTTAGAAACGAACCTTGCCTCTACATCAGTCAAGAAAAGTATCAATAACAAAGCAAAGTCTCTCTACAGAAAAGCATCTTTAAACTCTACAATTGTCATCCAGAAGCTCTTAAGGAGCCAATGATTCTCCCCATCTATTCAGTTTACATTTTTAGAGTGTAATTCTAAAATATACTTCAACTTAAAGGATAATAGGTCTAATCAAGAGTCAACTTACCATCATCATAAGGTTATAACTAGCTGACATTACCAATACTGCATATCAAAACAAGGTAATGGCTTGAGATTGTATTGGTCAAAATACAAGGGGTCTCATTAAGAGTCAGCCTGTTTAGTTAAGTTCTAATCAAGTGAATGGCATTGTCAATTTTGGTCACCAAACCAAGACATTGTCCTTTAAGGGGTAAAAGATGAAATTTTGAAGAAAAAAGAATTATTTTAGGAAATAAAAAGGTAGTAAGTATATAAATATGAGCTTATCTTTAAAAATTGTATTCTAACCTAGGTGGGATATTGAATCATTGCTGGTTAAAAGGTAACCTTGTCGAGGCTATGAACATCTGCTGGTAGCAGAGGCTCTACCTATGACAACTGAGTATACCAAAAACTGATTGGTGAAGAGCCTCCCTGTTTTTATCTTAAAACCAAGTAATGATTGATGTAGACAAAGTGACTTTCTTATGAGAAAAGGATAATCAAAAGAATGATAGTTAAGTGGATGTTGTTTTATTATTCAAAGAGAAGTATTACTTGCCTTATATTTCATGTAATTTTTATTTTCTAAACCATATTTATTTTGGAAGTTTTTAGAAATTTCAAAAAACTCTTAGAGATAATTAGTGAATCGCCAATTGTTGTGCTATTCAAAAACCCCCCATTTGTTAATAGTAGTAGTCAATGTTACATTTATAAATGGGGACCCTTTAAAAAATCCTTCCAAAAATAATTTTAGCATTTAGACATTTTCCTTATTAAATTTTGGAATAAAACAAGTTATGAATCAAACACCTTTTCAAAAACTAGTAAATGTCTTCCTTTCCCGCATATCGCATGACCAAGTGTGATTGAAAGCCTTGCTAATCCACCAAATCTATTGAAAAGTGATCAAGAGAGGACTCCACACTAAAACACTCTGAAACTAGTATGTTTCTTATATAAACTAAGTCCTAAGGCATTTCTTGTTAAAACTAAGACCCACATCGCATATCGCTATTTTTAGAAGGCGCACCTTAATGAGTTATCTTAAAATGTGTGAGATACAAAATTTTGATGACAGCATATCCCTTATCGTATAGCATTTCGGACATTTAAAAGAACACCGCAAACTTACCATCCATCGAAATTGCAAAATGCGATTGAGACCAAACCCACTCTCGAGATAATTTACAAACGAGTATTTAGGTTCACTTCTTAATAAAAGGGGATTTACATAAGAAAACCTGACAAACGAGCTATGTTTTGGAAACAATAGTAAGTGGCCTACATCTTGCGTCTCGCAGAAACAAAAGAAACGATAAGGAAAGCATACAAACATAATGCGATAATGTAGTCTGCGATATTTCTTCGCAAATCGCAAAATCGGAATTTTCACAATTTAAAGGCTTGCCACTCTAGAAGCTTCCTTCTTGACTTACGATGTGGACATTAATGAGAAATGAAGCTAAGAGATAACGAACCTTTAGTGGGAATTTAATAAAGGTTAATGGCATTTATATGTGAAAATTCGTTCAACGTAATACATATCTTCTCACTTGCGTTCTAATAAAACTCCTTTCTTATCACCTTTTGCGTTATCTGTATTATTCCATATTACACTCATTCTTACTCTGTATATCTGATAGTTTGTGTTTTTGTCCATTTTCAGGAAAAATCCACAGAAGGAGTCTTTGAGAGCAACGGAAAAGAAGGGCAAGGCAGTTGTATCTTAGAAATCAGAAATGACTCCTTTATTCACAGATACCACGTGCAGTAGAGAAGGAGGAACCTCTACGTGGGAAACCATGTATGATTTATTACAAGAAGAGGAACCAAGACCTCTGGAAATAAAGGTCACAACTGACGGTCGTGTTTCCTTAGATGCCTCCATTTTTTAGACGACATTCTCATTTCTGGTTTGCATAGCCACATGCCCAAAGATAATCCCTTCTATAGATATGGTCAAGGATTATTGATGAGGTTGATATCACAGACAGAGAATTTAAGAATAGCATCCAAGAGGTTATGGGATCTTTTTCACCAGATAGCCTACAACTTATGTAGAACCTATTAGATCCCTAAACACTCTACAACAAACAATTCCATAAGGAGTTTTCCAAAGAGAATGAATACCCAAAAGATGTCACCTGGACCTGGTCGAATAATGAAGGCAAGATCAAAAATTACAAAGCAGGTATGTACTCTACTGCATCTATTTCTCCTTCCCATAGTTTTGCAACAACCATTCTATGTAGGATGTTTGGAAAGCCCGATAGCACTAAATTTTCCCCAAAATGGTTTCCATTAATAGCTGTAGTCATAAACACAACAATAATGAATTGGGCCCAAATTTTGTCTGATAATTTAGCAAAGGCGATAATGGATTATAGGATAAAAATGAGTATATATTTGAGGGTTTACCCTCCATTTTTTATGAGTGCCTATGTGATGGATGCAATCTATTTTGGTTCAAAATTTCCTATCATGGGATGGAAGTGGACTGTGAAGGATCCACTTCTCATTCATATATATCATAAGGATATGTGGGAGTCTCAGTTTCACCCCCATTTTTACAAAAAATTTCATGGAGTCATGTTGCCTATCCATAAACAAGTTTACAACCAAACTACCCCTAGGTTCTCTAAGGAAGTCAAAGTAGATATCCTCCCAGTCGCCAAATGGTTTTGGGAGGAAACATTCACATATATTAGAGTATTTTGGAGCATTTCCTCACTGCATGTCCTCCCATACTACGTCCCCGGCAAATTGATGGCTAGAGAGATACCCTACCAGACAGCAAGTGAGGGTGGGTTGAGCAAAGGATTAAAGGAAGTGAAAAAGGCCATTTGGCCTACATTTACATTGCAGCATGGAGAATTTTCACTGCACGATCTTGGGCATGAATTCAAATAAGTGGAAATCATGAAATCTCTAAAATTACCTAAATTCCCAGGAAGGCAGTATGACCCAAATGGCACTACCAAAGACTTCACTACCATGGTGAAATTGAAGGTATTCAGTCATGAGTAAGCTTTAATGCTTGCTTGCCCTAGTCACTGCATTGGCTAAAAGTAACGTTCCAGCGATGAATAAGACGTCTTCCTATAGAAAGAAACATTCACAGATGTGAAGCACATGGCATCATTAATTTTTGACCCATAAGACCTTGAAGCCTTTCATGAATACAAAGAAAGGATATTGTTAAATGTCCCATTGGACCAATTACAGATTGAGCCAATAAGGGAGCCAACTCCTAGCGTAAACCTAGAAGAGAGCTCCAGAGAAAACTCTAAAGATGATTCTGAAGTAGAGTCCCAAGAGAAGTCTACCAGGGCGTCAGAGAACTCAAAGCCATAGTCACGGAATGGGGGATGTAAGAGTAAGGAATCAGAAAAGGATGCCTCCGAATCTACAAAAAAGGTAGTTGAACAAACCTTAGCTAAAAAACAGGTTGAAATTCACTCCACCTCCACCCAATCAACAAAACCCTCGGTGATTTATTTAGATAAATAATGGGAGAATTTTAATAAAAAGCTCCATACATAGGGATAAGCACTTGAGCCACAGACTCCACAACACAAAGCAACTCAAAAAATTACAGTAAAGAAAATTGTATGTACTCAAGAGGTAGAGCACATTCCTACCACTCATACCTCTAAAATTGTTTTGAGAATTGAGGAGATTCCTCCTTTAGATGTGCTCTATATCCCAACCCACAAATCTATCATCAAAAGGCAAAGAAAGAAGGGGAAGTTGGATGCTACAACTGCTACTACTCCTAATAATGAACCGATGGATATTGTCTGGAAAGATTCACCCATTGACCCATCTGAGAACCTTACTAGACTGTCGCAGTTTGCAGGAGCCTATGCTACAATGACTATTGATAAAGAAACAGAGGTACAAATGTTGCTCAGAGAAAAGGAAAATAAAATTCTATTGTTGGAACAACAGCTAGAGCAAGAAAAATCTAACCAACAAGTGGAATTGCAAATAGCCAAGATCCAACAAGAATTCGAGCAGATGCAAATAAAACATCAAGCTAGCTTAGCAGAAAAGGAAGCACAGATACAAGAAATAATAGATAAGTATAAGGACATTCTGAATATTGACCAATTTATAATTGATGCACTCAGCCTTAACTCCCAACTAATGCACCAAAAAGAAATTCTATGCCAGAAGGTCTCGTAGTTGAATCCTTATTGCGAGACTAGTGACAAGTTAACGAGTCAAGTTGTTGATATGAGACTTGAATATGATGAAGTCTTAAAAAGAGTTTCCGACTTCATTACTTGGTAGAATTCAGAGGATGGGAGGAAGGTCAATTTTCCTATACTGGAGGAGTCACATAAATAAATTTTATTTGCAGACTGGGATTCTCGTCTTAGAAAAGCAGAAAATGAAATAGTGGTCACAACAGCAGCAGAAAACAGTGTTATTGAAAGCATCAATGAAAATTTACACAGTGTAAACCTTGTGGCAGAGTTTGTATCAGGTTTTCTTCGAAATGTCAAACAGATCGAACAACAGTGGAGGTAGGCAACAAGGGGAAAGGGGAAGCAATTAGGCAAATGACTAGGTTAAACTGGGAAGCATACTGGCAATATTTAGTTAAACCTTACAGCCAGTGGATGACCCTGTGATGCCTAACCTCTTCCACGCAGAAAATGGTGCCAGCACTGACCAATGCCGTGTTCACTGGGTAGTTCAAATCTACAATTGACTAACCTACATAGCTCAAACTAATGATGGACATCTGCGATCTCAAATATGAAATGCAAAGGAGTTAGTCACCATGTTTTATTTCTATTTTTGTTTTCTTTTGCATAATTTGAGGAAGGTCGTTTAAACCTCCTCAACTATTTTCGTAATAATCTATTCTTAGGATTTATAATTTAGTATTTAAACCCCTCTCATGCATTTAGAGAGGGGTCCAGAAATTTTATTAGAAACAATCTTCGAAACATGCACTTATGTCCCTTTGAGGAAGTTCTGGTGAAAAGAATGGAATGTGATTTATTTTCATTTTATCTTGCATATTCTACTAAAATTGCACTTTTGTACTCTTAGATGGTGTTGGATTGATTGGAACTAGGTCGATATTGCTGAAACACATGAGAAGAACTTATTACAAATGGTAATTTTATCTTGTGAATTTCTTTTTATTTATGTATTAAGTAATAAATTTTTCTTCAAATTGTTTATGTATGAAAGTTTAAAGCATGGTTACCATTATTTTACTTTTGTATGGTGATGACCCAAATTTTATGTTGAATATGTGAATAATTTCTTATGCGATATATATTTCACAATCGTTTCGGCTAACTATTTATCTGAAATGATTATTATTAAAATGATTTCACTTCTTATTGCAGTTGAATGATCTTTATTACCAATTTCTTTAGGACATTATTGTAGATCGCATGTTTCAATTTTATTCCGGGTATAGTCATAGCTAGATAGTGTTTAAATTAGGATATATGCATGTGATTATTAGTTTAGATTAGATTACTTTTAGCTTAAACATTCCTCTGAACTATCATATATCACCCCATCAGCACTATCATAATTTATATTGGGAAACTGGTCCCATTATCCCCAGTCGTAGCCACTACACCAAACGGAAAAGGAGTTGCCAACCAAGGTCTGGACCGGGTGGTTTTCCCCCATGTTGTAAGCAACGATTTTCGAGGCTTCAACAGGAACCTATGTGTTAAAATTCCCCTTTTACAAGCTATCAAGGATGTTCCCATACACAACAAGTAAATTAAATAGGAATTCCTTAAAAGGCCTAGGAGAAAGAAGAATGGTACTCATAACATAAATATCATAGGATATTTAGTATATCTTATGCTTGGAAGGATGATTTCTCCTAAGAATTTGGATCTAGATAGCCCTATAATATATTTCCACAACAACCAAGCCCCAGTCCATAATACCTTCATCTATTTAGGTGTTTCAATCAACACCATGACCAAGGATAAAATGTAGAAATTAAACCTCCAAGATTCAACAAAGAAAACTACTATTGTACTTTAGCTTATTGATAGGTCAACAATATATCCTGAAGGGATTTTATAAGATGTTATGGTATCCATTGATTCTTTGGAGTATCCTACTTATTTTTTAGTGCTTAAAAAAAAAACAATGGCTATCCACTCATTTTGGGAAGGCCTTGGCTAGAAATAGTAGATACTTACATCAATTATAGTGCAAGCAACATGACTGTTACCAATGGCTAGTCCCAAAAACAACTTGTATTTTATCTTTTTGCTTAATCATCGAATAAATAAAAATTTCCAATATGGGTGGAGGAAAAGCAAGAATAACAAGATTATATTTATACCTCCACCTATCATGTTTTCACAATTAATAAATTTATAATCAGTAGATAGGCTAATTGAGATACCTTCATTTATAATTTTCTATAAAATCAATACCCTTTTGTTATTAAGTGGCCTAAATTTTGAATAGCAACATAAATTATTTGGAAATCATAGAAAGTACATTTTGGAATAACTTTTCATTACAATATCTAAAAAACCTAATACCAAAACTATAGAAATTTTTCCCTCTAAAACCTTGAAAATCAACACCAACCTTAATATTGATCAAAAGAAAAAATTTCTAACAAATTTTGAAAAATCATGTTACATAATTTCCATGGACTATAAGGAGATGAAGTGCATCCATCCTTCCATTTGTACCCACCAAATTTACAAAAAATAAGATCGAAAAAATGTTTGACAACCTTAGAGAAGTATGAATCTTGCAATGAAAGACATCCTAAAAGAAGAACTACAAAAACCCTTAGAGGTTGGGTTCATCTACCCAATACCAAATATTGAGTGGACATCACCCTTAGCCATTTTCCCTAAGAAGAATGGTAAATTGTGAGTCTATGTAGAATATAAGAAGCTTAATAAATCCACCATGAAAAATATTTTTTCATTTATAGTTTATTGACCAACTTTCAGATGTATTTGTTGGAAAATGTAAATATCTTTTGTCTTCCTAATTATAATTGTACTTATGGCATCATATATTTCATGTGAAAATCAAAAGAAGAAAAAGGATTTTTTTTTTCAAGCATGGGTTTCATGCTCAAGTCAAATAGTTATTTAGGTAAAGCATGTTCTTCATGCTTCTAGGGTTTATTGAGTCAAAATTTTATTTGTCATAAGTCAATCTATTGTATTCAAGTCAAGTCCCATTTGATCTTTCGAAAGAAGCAAGAAAAATAATTTTCCTCAAGTCAAAATTGTCAATTTTGTCCACACAAGACCAAGTCAGCCTTGAAAGGTACCCATTCGACCTCCTGGATGTGTATAAATATAGTGCAACTCATCCTCATTTGGATCATCAAAAGAAAGTTCAATTTATGTGCTAATAAGAGAGAGAAAATCAATGAAGAATTCAAGTAAAAGAGAAAAAGTCAAAAGAGAGAGCAAGGGTCAAAGGAGGAAGAATTTTTCCACATGTATGAAGATTATGTCACAGGTGCACATGTACAGGTCTATTGTAGAGGGGAATATTTCAAAAATACTACAGGTCTGAAAAAATTGTTGCAAGGACCGAAAATCAGAAGTTTGGATAGATTTGGAAGGCTTTGACTATTGTTAAATTGAGTTGACTTTTACTTGTTGAAGATCTTAGAAGGATGGATGACAGTGGGTCTTGTGGGAGGTCTTGGTCCTAGATTTCCGGTCTTATATTTCTCACTTTGATATTATTCTATGAGAAGAGAATATTTGGTTGGGTTTCCCCCTTTTGTGGTTTTTCCCTGGCTTGGAGCCTATATTTTGTGTTCATTGTCTTCTTGTGATCTTCATGTTTATGTTTTGGTAATTTGATCTTACTAAAGTTGACAAGCCATGAAGCCAAAATGTTTTTGTAGATTTTTTGCCAAGACTAGCAAGTCATGCAGACGGATAAATTATAGATGATCAATTCCCATATGAAAACTTATTTCCCATCTCAATACATAACCCCTATTTTGCTAACATATCCAATTATCTAAAAATATGGAGATTCCCTCTATAAATTTCCTACAAAGAAAGGTGAAAATTTTCCAAGAAAAGTGCATCTTACTCTTGGATTGCAAGATTTCTATTCAAGCTTTGACTAGATCAAATCTTAAGAAGGTTTGTGAGGGAGTATTAAGTGCATGATATAATCCATGCATGTCATGATGAAACATGTAAAAAAAACTTGCAAGCTAACTACTTTTTTCCTACCCTACATAGGGATGCATACAATTATACTTCTCACTATGATGAATTTTAAATAATAGGGAAGCGTATTAAAAGAAGTGAGATGCCACTACAACCAAAAGTATCATTAGAACCTTTTGATAAATTGGATATGGAATTTTTGGGACCTATAGATACTCCTTCAAGAAAAAGGAGATATTTCTTCGTTTATATAGATTACTTGACTAAATGGGCTGAGTTCAGGGTAATTAAATTAGTCATAGAACAAAAGGTATTTGATATTTGAGAGAGAACATCTTCTATAAGTTTGGATTCCCAAGGTAAATAGTTAGTAATCAAGGTACTAAATTCACTTCAAACCTCATTCAAAATATCATGGAGCACCATAGGAAGTCCACTCCTTCCCACCTATAGGTTTTTAGACAAGTTGAAGTAACCAATAGGGAGATGGAGAACATCCTCATAAAGAAAGTTGGCTTAAAAAAGAGAGATTGGGCCAATAAATTAAAAAAAGAAACATGGGAATATAATACCATATGGGAGACCACCACAGGATTTTCCTCCTATGAGATGATCTATGGTAATAAATCCATGTGTCCCATTAATTTTGTGTTATCCACCTTAAGGATAGCTTCTAAGATGGACATGAACTTTTCAAATAGGAAGAATGAAGCAAATAGATTAATGAAATATATGATGATAGGATGAAATCTCTCTTCCAAATGGAGATAGTCCAAATACAAAGAAAATTTTGTCATGAAAAGTGCATCAAACCTATAATTTTCAAAGAAGGAACCTAAGAATTTGTATATGACTATGAATTCAATGATTTCAAAGGAAAAATCATGACTAGATGGCTTGGGACCACACATAGTTGAAAAATTTTAAGATAATGTCTTAGCAAAAAATAGAACCACAGATGAGGAACAAATCCCATTATTAGGAAATGGTTTTAGACTTAAAATTTTACAAGAAGCCTTTTACAAAGGAGGAATTTGAAAAATTGGTGAAGAAGTAGGATTTAGATGTGATTGATTGCTCTCAAACCATCTTAATCTTAAAATAATAAAGAAAAAAAATAAAATTCCCAAGTGAAAACCCCAATGGATCATCTAAGACAAACTTCTAGATGAAATTCTCTTGGGAGGAAACTTTAATTCTATCAAAAATAAAAATAAAATAAATAAATTATAACAAGAAATCATTTTTAGAATTTCCATAGTAAGATAGTGATGAAAACTAGAATTAAGAAAACTACCCTAAGAGAAAAAAAAGGAAAAAAAACATATTTTTCTTTTGCACGTGTCTAGATATATCCATTCAAGCCAATACCTACATAGTAAAATAGCTTCAGTGAGCATACAGGAACAACAGATAAATCATCATAAATGCTCAACTTAACTTTAATACAAGAATCCAAAAGCATACCTCTCTGCCTAAACCAACACATCTCTTGTTAAGAGATATTAGTACCTTGCACTTCTCTTCCTTGTCAACATTACCTCTACCTCTATCTACACTTTCATTTCTTGCCTTCACTTAGTTGAAAATGGACTGCATGCAACCCAGCAAGTTATATAAACCATATCTTCACCAATAATATATCTAGTACCACTCCATACCCCTTTTTTCTCTAATTGACCCTTGTGCACCATTCAGAGATCAAAACCAAAGAACTTTAGTACAACAAACAAATTTTATCACTAGTAGTAACAACATTAGCAACAATTGAAATAAATTACATCCATCACCAACAATTAAAGATTTACAGCACAACTATTGTACAGATCATCACAACTTAGAATTCGAATAGCCACCAGCTACTTGGTAAAATGAAAGCATCAATTTCAATCTCCAATTCTATTCCAATTCATTTCATCTTCATTATATCTTACATCACAATTTCAAACATCTTATTATCACAATTACATAGTTTTCACGTCATTTTATTCCTTATACCATTCAACCATTAAATACCTTTTCAATCCAAACCATCCATTTTACCCCCATAATACATGTCTTATCATCACACGTTGTCCATTCATCTCTTTACCTCTAGAAATCATTACTCATTTAAGAGCATATATGTAGGATTTTTGCACTAAATCTAGAGATATACAAGAAACCTATGTGAAAATTATATTGTAGTTATTGGTTATTAATCTACTACCTTTGAAAATTATTTGTCTTCTGGAAATTAATTCACAAAAAATAATGAAGTAAAACACATTTTCAATTTCATAGTGTTAATATTTCACAATGTTCATTGTTGTAACAATCACTTAAACAAATTCTTCTTTTAGTAGAAATCACTTTTCAATTTATTTTCAATCACCCAATAATAGAAAGAAATTGTAAATAGAAAAGTAAGCAATATGCACAATAGAAGATAGCCTAGATCAATGAGACACGAAGATTTATGTCAAAGACTAGGGAGAAGCCCCACAAGGGGGGAAACCCAACTAGATTTGTATTCTATTAGATGTTCATCAAATGTTCAATAGAGAACCATAGTCCAAGTACATCCAACAAACATAATCTAATTCAAAGCCTTGCCTTCCAATTCAACCAATCAAATATGAGAGATAAAAGTCAAAGTAGCAATTCTGCAATTTTGGTCGTGTCAAAGTTAATGGCATCCCTAACTAGTCAAAGTCAATGGTAAACAGTTCTCAGAGAAATTTGGTCAACCATTCAAATAATGTGGCCTCTTCTCCTTAATGAAATGCAATCAAAACAGATCCAAAATTCCTTTAGTAATTTGGTGAAGGTAAACATTCAACCTACGGTCAACCCCAGCTTCATATCTGCAATCAAATATGGTCAAAGTGCCCAAAATAATTCGGTCAACACCTTAGTAAATGTAGCATCCAAAAATATATCAAAAATTAGTCAAACCAAGTCAAAGTATCCCCCAAGTCAACACCATCCAAATAAGGTTGAAAACATAAAGTCAACGCAGTCAAATAGAAGCTTTACTCCTTTCACACACGTGAACTAGGCCCTTCAATTTGTATATGTGAGTTAGGATGTCAAATTTCTCTCTCTAGGCCAACTTGTAATTTTCAAGTTCACTTAGACCATCATTAAAAATAATATTTTTCCATGAGAAAAAATAATTTTTCCAAGTGTGAGAGGGGTCTCCTTAGGGTTTACTAAGCCTCTCCAATGGGGAAATTACTCCCTCGGCTGCCAATTTTCAACACTCCCTCTTAGCTAGGGAGGAATTTCCATCTGCATCATAAGTCTCATCTTAGATGTACATGTCTCATCATTACTACATCATCTCTCATCTCATCTCATCTCATCTTTGTTCATCTGCTAAACAATGATGTCTCGGTCTAAAGAAGATAATCTTCATAAGGGAGATCAATCTCCAACTCTATATCCAATGAAAATATGGAAGATACCACTTACCATGAGAGGTAAGGATCAGACACATCCTATTGTATGTTGATCTTCCCACCTTGATCCTCAAGAATCAAGTGGTAGAACACCTGCATCCACTAACTTGGGGGAGATACCACTTACCATGATAGGTAAGGATGAGACACATCCCAAGTCACTTGGAGGAGATACCACTTACCATGAAAGGAAAGGATTACACATGTCCCAACTCTCCTCACCCATTGGCCAGATGGGTGGCAACCTCAATAAGCCCAACTTGTTGGTAGGATGCATATTGTGGTATACACAACAGCAAGGGAGATAACACTTACCATTTCTGGTAAGGATCAAACACATCCTACTTTGACAATAGGGAAGGTACCACTTTGTTACAGGGAAAAGTGTCTATGCAAAACTGCTAATCCCACTAAGGCGTGGTAGCTACCTTAGAAACAAACAAAGTAAAACTACTTTCGTTTTCCTTTATGAAAGATAGATGAGAGAAGAATAAAGGAGACCAACCTCTGTCTTGCGCTTGGCTCCTTGTTCGATTCCTCTCTCTTTTGATAGTCCTTTGCTACATATTTTCTGGTATACCCAGCTTCACAGAGTACCTGTAGAATCAAAGCAGCATAACACTATACAAGAACATGGATCTACTATCATAAACAATCTAGGATCAGATGTAAATTGACCATACAAATGCATAAAACATAAATGACACAAGAGTATGGAGGAAAACTTGAATAGCTTTATTGATAATCAAGAAAGATCCAAGAGAGTTACAACCAGTTGTTCTGACCCAGCATCATCCTCTCAGCAAGTGAGCCCTTCACCTCGTGCAAAGCTTAGATCACCCAACACTATGATGTTGCCTCAAGAAACCAACAGCAATTCCTTACAAGAAGCAAAATTCCAGCCTCTGGATCTCTGAGATGAGGGATCCATATATAGATGTCTGCAAGGGAGATGAGTCAGCTTGTAATTTGATTAGTGTCTTCCTTTTGATAGTTCTTGCTTCCACTTGGAGATTGATGATCTCTTACTCATCCTTGGTCGAATTCAGAGAGGCAAGTGTCACAGGAGAAGTTTCTGGAAGATTCCATGTTTCTCCACCTCGCGGATTGGCACTGCCATTTGTCTCTTCTCGCCCATCGCACCCCATAGAAGGGCTTTTTGAAATGCAACGCACCCACTGAGTGTACTTAGGTGAGATGCAACGCACTTTACCTATGGAGCAGGTGAAATGATCCTGTTTTGACCAATTCTGAGTAGTTTTTCATGGAGAACTTCTCGGAGAAGCTGTAATCAGTTGACCTTGTTCCTTTAGGGGTTGGAACAACACTTTTAGGGACTTAGGAGCCCTTCGTTTATGGACATTTTGTGCTTGGGGTTGCACTGCCCAAAAATGTCTATAACAGTTGCCCCCTAAAGCATGAGGTCGTTAATCTTTTTTGATGTCGGGTGAAATGCTTTATCATGAGGATCCGAAGTTCTTTCAAGTTGGGAGGAGACCTGTAATAAGATACAATACAATACATTATCTTCATAATATTTTCATGATCTAGCTGAGGTGGGCATTCCCATGCTCAGCTTTATAAATTCATTTTCATGTACATAGGACAGACAATCGTCTGAGTGTAGACTGATGATTCTGGAGGAGCCATCATCCCATAGATTGGATGATTATCTGCGCAGCAATGATGTACATTTGATGTCTTTATTTTCCTGAATATATATCGCAGCCCAGATGGATGAAACTAGATCTGGGGTCTTCAATCTCATTCGATCTTCACTCACAGTATAAGTCGATCCATGTGAGGGATGTTCTGGAGTTGAACATGGAAAGACATCGCCTGATTACCAGCCAATGATGTAAGCTGTTAACAGGCATGAGAGGAATCACCGGTAATGATAATGATCCTCAAGGTACTACAGTACAATTCAAGTGGTGTGAATAAGGGACTTGGCGTCAAACACCACGCAAAATCTTTTGGTCGAAGGCCATTGATGTAAACCTATCACCAGAATTGAGAAACTTGCCATTGATGCATGCAAGCTTCAAAGTACTGAAAGGGGTGTCCCTAGATCGACTTCTTGGATAATGAGTTGATGTCGACAAGAAGTGATCCGTCATAGGAGGGCCTTAATGAATCCCACATCAATGACATGGAACGGAGCAAATGATTTTAATGGAGGTGAAAACGATCTGGTGATATAAGGTTCAGGGTGGTGGTCATGAAAGAATGGAGCTTAAATTTATTGCAGCTGGTGAGACACAGGTGAATTCTCTGAGTGACTTCTCTTGAACATATCGGAGACACTGACATGATGGATTGGTAGCATTAACCCCAAATGTGGATGGTGTGATGTGACCATGGTGATGTGACCGATGAATGAAACAACCCAACCCGACTTGGATGCGGAGTGAATGTGTCATGTTCAAGAGCGACTTGCTACCAACAAAGTTTCTTCAAGTTTTCTTCCCAATTTTTCCCCAGTCAATGCTGACCAGTACCTCTTTATTTTTGTCAAGCTTGAGGAGGATAACATATGCTTGTTCTATAATTTTCCCTTCAGGCAAACCCATCGCTATGTTTTAATGAGCCTAGCGATAGTGAAACTCGTTCTTGTCTGTTATGGACAAGTTTGTCGCTATTAGGTTTTAACGAGTTTAACTACAAAGATAACTCGGTCCTTTTCAATTTTAGAGAGTCTGAAAAGGGACGTAAAGGAAACTCCAAAAATCCTTTTTCGTCATCTAATCCCTTAAGTCCGAAAAAGTATAAAACAATACAGAAGGGATGAATTTTCGATACTTTTAACGAACCGAATAAAACAAGCTCTCAATCTTTTTGTGTAATAATCCCTCAGGTCCAGAAAGATTAAAATCTAAAGGAGGGATAGCACTTCCGGTCCCTTTAACGAGCTGGAGAGGCCAATGGCTCGGTAATCTCTTCATATTTTACGAGTCAGTTGAAAAGAGCTTAAAGGAGACTCGTCTTTGAGGAATGAGTGATAAAATTGGGTAGCAGCTGATTCTAGGTAAGGTTTGGAATTTTCCAATCATGGCAGTGTTACAAGGATGGCTAATAGGATCACTCTTCGCAGTTGTTCCTCAAAAGGGGTAAACAATCAAATGGAGGTGAATGATCGACCAATACAGAGTGGAGGTGATGATGAGAACACGACCAAGGCTTTAAAGGCTGAAGTACTACATTCACGATGGTTATTTACCCAGAATTAGTTCATTTTTTATTGATCTTAAACGCTGGGGGAAAAATTTTCTCATTGCTTATGTTTATTTTTTAACGAGCATGAAGTCTGCGTTAAAATTGCTCGATTTGACGGTCATTTTTTGACTTTACCATTAATAGCTTTGTTCTTTCAAAGATTGTACTGCATGCTCAATTGCTTCATCAAACTAGTTAGAAATGAACAATATATGTTTGAAAAATGAGTTAAGACACTAATATTTTACACAAATTATGTAAAAGTAATTTCAAAAGTGCTTTTACCTCTCATTTTACCATTTCATTTGAACTTTGGCTTGTTGGAGCTTTGGAGGTGCTTTTCCCCCTTGATTTTCATCAGTTGATTCTGGGGATTCTGTGGATAATTTTCGGTGCCGTCTGGACCAGGTAGGAGCTAAACCTGAGCTCTTTCATTTCATCCTTTCCATTTTGCATTTTGAGCTTTATTTCTGGTTTTTCTGATCCTCTGGGGTTTGAAAAACTCACCCTGGCTCCATTGCACCCTTTATGCATCAAAAGGTGCGTTGGATGTTAGCCTGTCCACTGGCCAATTGACATGCAATGCACCCAGAACACTGCTGTAGGTGCGATGAGCGCAAGGAAAGAAATTTATGCACAGCTTTTGGATGGAAATTTTGTCTGTTTCTCACCAAATCAGGATCTAACTCTTCTCTTGTTTGTTTTCAGAGATTCATTGGAGCAAGATGACCATTACATGGCGAGAATGTGAGCATGAAGAATATGACATGCTTGCTTTACACGATCCGGTTACAGTAAACGCACTGCGGAACTATGGCCTGTTGAAGTTTTTCCACATGATTGCACAGGCGGTGACTTGTTATCACGAGAATCATTAGACTAGGGTACCCCCTAGCGTTTTGAGTTTTGGGTCATTTGACCAATTTTGTCTTGGTTACAGAACATTATGTGTAAACCATAAACAATTATATATATACTTTTGATTTTCGGAGTTTTATTTTGGTTAAGTTGCATGATCCTGACACAAATATTGATGAGATGCTTCTTTTTATAAATGTTGCAAATGTCTATCTAACACATAATTTGCTAATGAGTCAGTTAATGTGTTTAAGCTTCTGGAAATATGCTGATATTGAATAAAATCAAATTGCCTTTCCAAAATCTTGACCCTTAGGAACATGCGATAGATAGCTGGATTTCGGACGGAGTAGATACCCGTGAGCTGTAGTATGATGAGCTGTGAGTCTAGCCTGACAACCAGCCGACATATGCCATGTGTGATGGCATCAGAGAGAAGTTCTATCAACGCGCTATATTCAGCGATGTTATTCGTTGATCGACCAATGCATACCCCTTTGAAACTTACTAACTCGCCACTTGGATAAAAAATGGCCCAAGCCACAGAAGATAGGTTTCGCGAACTACAACTCGCTCCGTCGGCATATCCAAAAAATGATTCCAATAGGTTCGACATCTGTGACAAATGTAAAAAATGGATTTACTTGACCAAAACAAATACTTTAGCAAAAACAAAAATGTAACAAAAGCATATATGTTACCATACTGAATCATGCATAGTAACGCTTAAGGTACAACCCGTTACAAGGTTGTGCCAGTGGAATCCCGTCATAATCCATTAACTCATAGGCTCCTTTTGCTAACACTCGCTTAACAATATAGGGGCCCATCCATAAAGACTTGAATTTACCTGCTCCCAATTTATCGGATTCTTAGTCATAAAGCAAGACCAAGTCAACTTTTGAGAAGACACGGGGTTTGACATTCTTGTCGAACTGCACCTTGACTCATTTCTTATGGGCTTCTTTAGCCAAAGTGGCATCACGACAGGTTTCATCCAATTGGATTAGTTCCAAGAAACGAGCCTCCTCTTCTGAAGTTCCGGGGAGAAGGTCGATTGCGAGTTTGAGGGACGAGATTTCACACTGAACTGGTAAGATCGCTTCTAGGCCATACACCAATTGGAAAGGTGTAAACCTGGTCGCATTCCTTACTGATGTTCGGTATGCCCACAAGGCTGAGTACAGGATCAGGTGCCAACTTCTTTTGTGAACTCCAATCATCCTTTGCAGCATGCGCTTCAGGACCTTGTTGATTGCTTCAACTTGTCCGTTGGCTTGTGGGTAATATGGAGTAGAGCTGTCATGCGACAACCCTAATTTGGTAGCTAATTCGACCATCATGTGATTGCAAAAATGCGATCCATGATCTGTGACTATAGCCTGTGGGACGCCAAATCTGGCGACTACATGATTGAAAAAGAAAAGGGCAGTTTTTTCACCAGTGTTATCTAATGTATGCAACGCCTCGGCCCATTTAGTAAAATAGTCAACTACGACTATGATATACCCATGCCCCCCGGTCGAGGTGGGGTTACATGTCATGAAATCGATGCCCCATTTGGCGAATGGCCCAACAGCAACTATTGGTTGCAGAGGTGCGGGTGGTCTTCTGGTTTTGCTATCGAAAATTTGACAGGCATGGCAACTTCTGACTGCAGTTATCCAATCTTTGAACATTGTTGGCCAGAAGTATCCTGCTCGTAAAAAAATTTGCCCCATAGCGTAACCGGATTGATGCCCCCAAACGCTCCTGAATGGAAATCATTTAGGACTTTTTCGGCCTCCTCATGGGTGAGGCACCTCCTCAGAACTGTATCGACACCACGACGGTAAAGTGTATCACCGACGATCATGTAGTATTTTGATTGGTATCAAATATGTTTTGTTTGGAGCGGGAGGTATTAGGCCTATATTTTTGGGTTTGGAGATAAATGATTATATCTCCATACCACGGATTGCTTGAAGATATCCGAAACAAAGATTCATCCACGATAGTTTCTTCGGATGTTTCATCGTTGGATGACGATGGGAGATCACATAATAATTCTATGAAAACAAGTGCTTTCTTTGACTTGGATTTTACGAATTCCAGATCAAACTCTTGTAGAATTGCTATCCATTTTGAATATTTGCCCCCCAAAAACTGTCGCGACAATATATAAGTCATGGGGTTGCAATCTGACAGAATGGTAGTTTTTCGAAAGAGGACATAGTGTCGAAATCTCTGTATCACTTGAACAGCTGCTAGCGCTAGCTTTTCAACATAACAATATTTGCTTTCTGTATCATTTAAGTTCGTACTCAAATAATATATAGGATTTTCAATTCTGTTGTTTTCTTGAACTAAAACCATTGTGATGGTTGTATCCGCTGCAGCCAGATACAGGTTAAAGTATTTTTGATAATTGGGAGCGTACATTAATGATGCTTTCATTAGAGATTCTTTTAAAGCATCAAAGGAAGCTTGCGCAACCTGATCCCAGATGAAGGGCACTTCCTTTTTCAATAGACGTGTATAACCTTTAGCAAGTTCGGCGTAATTTGGAATGAATCTCCTCAGAAAGTTTGCTTTCCCTTGGAGTTTCTGAATCTGAAGCAAATTTGAAGGTGGAGGCAAATTTATGATTGCCTAAACCTTACATGGGTTGAGACGAATCCCGTCCTTTGAGACTACAAAGCCAAGTAAACGACCAGAACTGACACAGAACACACATTTGTGTGGATTGAGTCGTATCTTGTAGTGTCGGCAACGTAGAAATATCGCTCTTAGATGCTGCGGATGATCAGTCCGCTTTTGCGAATGAGCCGGAAGGTCGTCGAGATATGGCTGAATGATGTTTTTGATGTCATGGAAGGCATAATTCATTTCCCTCTGAAATTTTGCCCCTACGTTCTTTAAACCAAGGGGTAATTTTCAATATCCGAATGTGCCCCATGGACAAATAAATGTAGTCTTTGACTGGTCCTGTGGGTGGATATTTATTTGATTATAGCTAGAGAATCCATCCATAAATGAAAAGATTTCACATCTGGCACACTCATCAATTATCTGGTCAATGAAGGGTGTAGGGTAGTTGTCTTTTGGACAAGCTTGATTTACATCCCTATAATCGACGCACACTCTAATCATTCCTTGTTTTTCATAACGGGAACAATGTTTGACACCCAATTGGTTAGAGGAACCGGGTAAATGAAACTAGCATGGAGGAGCTTTTCAACTTCCGCCTTGATGGCAGTGACTTTCTTGGGGTGCACCTGTCATAGTCGTTGTCGTACTGGTTTGACATCTGGATACATCTTGATTTCATGTTCAACGATACTCGAGTCAATGCCTGGCATTTCATTATATGACTAGGCAAAGACATCTCTGAATTCGTGAAAAAGAGCATTGTATATTTCCAGTTCTGAAGGAGAACAACATTTTCCAACATAAATATTCTCTACAACATCTGTTTTGGTCGAGATATTTATGGCGATAGTCTCTTCAATGTTGGACAAGTTTCGCTTGGAATCCACCGTGTTTACAGTATTTGATAGGAAATCAAAAACCAAGGGATGATGAAGGTCATCAAGAGTATCTTCTTCACAATCCGGAAGAAGGGAACGATGGTGGTAATCTTCCCATGGTGCCCCTTCAATTACCATTGATTGAACAATTCCTTCGTCGGTGTAATGCACTCGTGACCAAGGATCTGAAGGGGTGCCATATTCCTTAGACCTATCTATCCAAACGCTTGATCAGCGTTGATTTTGGTTTGCCTCCCATGCTAGGAACATTGATTGCTACAATATTTCCATTTGGCTTGGAGGCAATACCTTTGTATGATCCATGTCTATATTGTTTTCTGAGATCCTTTTAATCGAAGATATCATATTTCAGGTTCCTACTGATGCTACTTCCGCCAGATTTATTGGAGGTGGAAGGGAAAAAGTTCCCATTAATATAGGGTCTTTTAGTAGGCCTACTCCAATATTTTGAAGCGAATGGAGGCTTCCATGGATCATTGGAATGCTTCCCGTAACTTGAGAACCATTGGGGAGGAAAGTTTGTTGATCGACAATTGTAATCCCTCCTTGAAAGGGAAATGAAATCTTCCTAAAATAGGTCGACACAACAGCTGCCATAACATATATCCATGGTCTTCCCAGTAGGATGTTGTAATCGAGGTTTCCGCCGATTACTTCAAACATCTATTTCTACTATTTTCCCCCCTAGTTCAACTTGCAAGTTACTTAGAATACCATATGGGGTATATGTTCGTCCGTCGAATGCTTTTAATGTCGTCGAAGATCGCGACAAGGTTGGAGATCCTAAAGTTTTCCAGCAACTCATTGACATAATACATGTATATGCCCCCTCATCAATAATTGTTCGATGAACAGTTTTGTTGAGGGCTTTCACTTGAACGAGGAAAGCTAGTTGAGCTGGTAACTGAGGATCGTATCCTTTATGATTGAAGGATACAAGATTGGAATCCTTTGGGTCTATCCCACCGATAGTTGATAATAAAGCCTGCTTTTGGGATGGGCAATTTTGTAGTACTTCAAGTGTCGACATAGCGGATGGCGATTGGGCTAGATCTTCCACTATATTATAATGTTGTGCTGCTCTAGCACGAGGATTAAATGTCGACTTGTGTACTACTCCCTTTGGCGGTTTTATTGTCAGTTCAGGAATGATGGGCGGCGCAACTTCTGTCGAAGTTGTTGTCGAACTACTAGGTTGATCTTTATCCTTGTTGTTCGACAGCTATGGATTCCCATAATCTTTGTTCCTTGTTGATATCAAAGCATCATTTTGTTGTTTGGAAACCGACAACATCAGCACTTGAGATGGGGAAGCATTTCCACTATCAACCAGATTTGTTCCTGGATTTGGAAACGGATCAGTTAATACTGCCGAGGTTTTTGAATTCTTGAATAATTTTTTAAGCTCAACTCTGTGTGGACAATCTGCTGTCCAATGATCCTTATCGCATATAAAGCATGGACGATTTGGTTTCCTATTTCCAGAAGGGTTTGTAGAAGATTTTTCAAGTGATGATTCCTCTTGTTTCTTATTCTTCCCTTTGTTCTTCTTCTTGCCTCCTGGTTGCTTGGTTTCTTTGCCTTTATCTGTCGAGACGGCATTTACTTCCAAGGCAAGAAGTTATTCTTTTGCATTTTGACTGGAAATCTTACGAGCCTTTTTAGATATAGCCTTTGTTGATTTCATGTCTGTTGCGCCAATCACGCCATCGCAGGCATGAGAGTCATTGTTTGATTTAGGAGGAGGAGGGACTGAGAATTTCGGTCTGGGAGCATCAGGTATTTTATCGTAGAGCGTGCCAGACTGAGTGTAAATCAAGTCTAAATATTGTGCACGAGCGATAACTCGCTCTTCGGTGAGGACTCCCCCTTTTGCCACATCTTCTGTAATGGAAGGTAACAAAGACTTAATAAACCATTCAGCTAAAAGCTGATCAGGAACATACGTTTTTACAATTCTACGACGACGTCGCCACTCATGAATATGATCAGATATGTGAGTGGCCATTGTTTGTTTGAAATTGGTAAGAAGTTTTGTTCCCATTTTATACCTTATTGGTAACAGAAAATGGGTTAAAAAGGTTGTGGCTAGGGTACTGAAGTTGTCAAATGAAGCTCTGGGCAATTCGATATACCATTTTGCTGCCGGAACAGTTAACGTCCTCTGAAAAAGGCGAAGCCTATCGAATCATCATTTAGGGTGTTTAATGAACACCACAGATGAAAGGTCATCACATGATTTGACGGATCTTCACCTAGATTTCCATTAAATTTAGGAATATCTGACGAAAGTTTATGCGGAATCACTGGCCACCAAGGAGCGTAAGCGATTGGATTGTTTGTTAACCGATTTAGGTCTGGTAACTCTAAAGTCGCCACGAAGGGTAACTGTTGATTCAGGTTAGGTGAAGCATACCCAGGATAAGATGGAATTGCCTGAGCAGTTGGTCTTTGCATACCAGCATAACGCATTTGATGCTGGTAACTTTGGTAAGGCTGGTGGGCATAACCATTGTAGAATGGTTGATTTTGACCGTCTTGAATATACGGCTGCCCACTATTTGCAAAGATTTGTTGCTCAGATCCTTGGTATACTTGTTGGAATTGCGGTTGTTAGTATTGCACCAGCCATGGTTGTGAAGCCATGTGTTGTTGCCCGATACTAACTGTTTGACCAAGATGAGGGGTAATTGTACCTGTTTGGGCCTGTGTCATTCCACCAGTCGGTGATTGTGGTTGAGTTGCAAGGTCAAGAGGTTGTTGCATTACCACCTCAGAAACCTGAGGTTGGCATACAACAGGCAGCGCTTGTACTTGCGACACCGTCACAATAGCTGGTGTAGTTGGTATATTTGACATAGGTAAACATTGTTGCATCGAATATACAACTCTCGGTTGTTGAGGCAGTATCGGCACCCAACCGCTAGACGTAATTCCAGCATAACTTGAATTTTGTTGTGAACTCCCGTATGGCTGTCCTCCCAGAGGAGACAATGAAAGGGTATACTACCCCCCATACGGCAGTAATCTGGTACTTAAAGGAATGGTTTGCCCTTGAGGACCGGACTGCCCAAATTGACATCCTGGAGGATCAATTTGTTGAGACTCAACATAAGAGTTTCTGGATACTATTCCGGATGAACAAACAGGAACGGACCATACTGTCGAAATAGCCCCTGGGTGGGCTCTTTCTAGCGATTGAGAGCTAGTTGGGACAGATGGTATATCAGCGAACATTGTTGGAGTGACAGCAGGAAGTTCTATCGTCGCTGTGTCGGATGACACAGTCCTAGATGTCGACAGTTGTTCAGACATTTCTAGTCTATCCAAAAGATTACCTAGCGATTATACAGGAGCCTCTGCTAGCGGTAGACTAATTTCTGATGAAGAAGGATACAAAGTGATCCCGACTCCAAATTGCAATGGAGTACTAGATGGAGGATCCTCCACAATCTCTTCTATAGCAATCAGACCAGGTGGAAGAGGTAGACCGTCAGGTCCGTAAAATATTTCTGGTGCCGAAGAAGGTATGGAATCTGCGGCAACAGATGTTTGGGGAACAACACTTTTTGAACCGGTTGTGGATGAAACTGGTTCGGTAACACAAGTGTTTACCTTCAAACTAGGATCAGAGCTACTGTCCCTCTGTGGCTGCTAAACTTCTTCTGTAGAGGTAGGGATACCAGAAATGTTTGGAGTAACCAGAGTCTCTGATGTTGTTGGAACACTTGTTCTAACTTTACCAAGAGATTTGGAACCGGTTAAACGAGTTCTCTTTGTCCGTAATAGTTTCGATTCTGGAGACAAAGACGGTTGACTCGTAAGTCTCCGTGAACAACAAGGTTTCAATTGACTTTCTTCCACGATTGCGGATTACTCGATCAACTAAAAATCAAGGGGAAGTGTGTTTCCGAATTAGATGAATTTTAGACGCTTTGACACAACTTTTTTTTTCAATTTTTAAGAGTCGAGAAAAAACAAAAGATGACTCTAGTCGCCTTCGATTTTTAATGAGCCTGAAGTGACAAGTGCTCAGATGGACCTTTTCCGTTAAGGAGTCTGAAAAGGAACGAAAGGGACTGCTCCAGAAATCTAGGCAGAGGGATTACCAAACCAATCACAAAACTGCAGAATACTTTTTATGGTACGGCAGTCAATCTTCCCGAATGTTGTGTTCAGTGCATTGGATTTGATGGGGCGGCAAACACGGCTTCCTATAGATAAAGGATTAAGCCTATTGTGGTCTCCCAAAATATACTCGACGGTACGTGGGAGCACAAGTCCGTACTGGCACTTATCCTCTCAAAGTGGAGGAATCACCCAACCAATAGTGAGAACAACAGTTACCAGGCTTTACGACGCCGGAATACGTCTCTAGCCTAGACTTCTAGATGTTGTGCGTTAGGTTCCAAAGCGTTGTTAGATTCATTAAATTTATTTTATAGTTGATCTTGCTTAAGAAATTTTCCTTTCAGGGTCACCGCGTGATGTAGATGTAAAATTCCTAAAATGCAATCTAAGATGATAAACAGTCTTTTTATTTTCTTTGTGCAATGAAAATCCTAGCTACTAAGGAAAGAGAGACAATATTCTTTCACAAAGAGCATAGAGCACACACTATATGCACTGTCCTAAATCAAACCAATCAAACAGTCTAAATGCAAATGCACATGCATGTATTTGTTTTCAGCCTTCTTAATATGTGAATGATAAAAGAAAGCTAATGCGCAAATCTGAATTATTTTCAAAGCGACAATTACTAACAAGTTTCTTTTCAAAATCAAAAATGAAGATAATGACAACACTTTATGATTTGGAAATGAAAACTTTCTTTCGACACTAGAAAAACTACTAATTCAGATGAAATACAATAGTAACAGGGTAATCGACTATCAAGAGCAATCAGACTCTCTTCTATGACTGAAAACGACACTTGCGACACTTTCAAATCAAGAAACGACAGTACAATTACGTTACTTTTTTGCAAAGGAGAACTGAAAATGACTCAACAAATACACAAAAACATTTACAGTTCTTTGCACAATGGAGGTGGAATAACAGCAAGGAAAGGGGTTTCAAACAG
This sequence comes from Pinus tabuliformis, assembly GCA_031772625.1. Lineage (NCBI taxonomy): Eukaryota > Viridiplantae > Streptophyta > Pinopsida > Pinales > Pinaceae > Pinus > Pinus tabuliformis. Next base: position 922,012,000 of record CM062808.1, read on the forward strand.
AGGTGTACTGACTACAGGCAGCAAAATTCTTGAATAGATCTGAAAAGAGTGAACAGGAACCAAAATTCAGGAACAATGCCTAGTCTGATCAGCGCACCTGTAACACAGTGAATCTGAAATGCAGCGCACCTACTACACTCAGGAAGTGCGCTGGGCCAGAAACGAGACTTTGCTTGGGTTTCGGGTCACAGTTTGCAGTTTAGTTCAGGGATTTTGGCCGAGCAAGTGTTAATCAGTAAAGCAACAACAAGGGTATATCTAAGGAGGTTACTAGAGCCACCACGAGGGCAATTAGAGAGTTTGTAAATCAGTTGTTTAATTCATAAACAAAACCTGGAGATTGACTAAAGTGGCATTTATCTACTTTGCATTTGCATAGCAAATGCAGTTCGAAAGCTACCTAGCTCGACTTCAGGCTCCGTCTGTAAGTTTATAAAGTAAACAAATGTAGATAGACAAACAACCTAATCGCTCCCCAGTGGAGTCGCCATTTTTTTATAGGGAAAAGTGTCTATGCAGAACTGATAATCCCACTAAGGCGTGGTAGCTACCTTAGAAACAAACAAAGTAAAACTACTTTCATTTTCCTTTATGAAAGATAGATGAGAGAAGAATAAAGGAGACCAACCTCTGTCTTGCGCTTGGCTCCTTGTTCGATTCCTCTCTCTTCTGATAGTCCTTTGCTACTTGTTTTCTGGTATACCCAGCTTCACAGAGTACTTGTAGAATCAAAGCAGCATAACACTATACAAGAACATGGATCTACTATCATAAACAACCTAGGATCAGATGTAAATTGACCATACAAATGCATAAAACATAAATGACACAAGAGTATGGAGGAAAACTTGAATAGCTTTATTGATAATCAAGAAAGAGCCAAGAGAGTTACAACCAATTGTTCTGACCCAGCATCATCCTCTCAGCAAGTGAGCCCTTCTTCACCTCGTGCAAAGTTTAGATCACCCAACACTATGATGTTGCCTCAAGAAACCAACAACAATTCCTTACAAGAAGCAAAATTCTAGCCTCTGGATCTCTGAGATGAGGGATCCATATATAGATGTCTGTAAGGGAGATGAGTCAGCTTGTGATTTGATTAGTGTCTTCCTTCTGATAGTTCTTGCTTCCACTTCGAGATTGATGATCTCTTACTCATCCTTGGTTGAATTCAGAGAGGCAAGTGTCACAGGAGAAGTTTCTGAAAGATTCCATGTTTCTCCACCTCGCGGATTGACACTGCCATTTGTCTCTTCTTGCCCATCGCACCCCATAGAAGGGCTTTTTGAAATGCAACGCACCCACTGAGTGTACTTAGGTGAGATGCAACGCACTTTGCCTATGGAGCAGGTGAAATGATCCTGTTTTTACCAATTCTGAGTAGTTTTTCATGGAGAACTTCTGGGAGAAGTTGTAATCAGTTGACCTTGTTCCTTTAGGGGTTGGAACAACACTTTTAGGGACTTAGGAGCCCTTGGTTTATGGACATTTTATGCTTGGGGTTGCAGTGCCCAGAAATGTCTATAACACACTTACCATTTTTTGTAAGGATAAGACACATCCTATTTTCCATGGCTCACAAGGAGCACCCTCAACCCCAAGAGCTCCTCAGCTCCATCCCCCCCCCCAAATTGATGGAAGTCAAAAGAAAAGGGGGAATAACTATTGAGTGTTATCAATCAGTTGTGAACCCTTATCGGAAGGTTCACATCCACCATTCCAAGTTGCTCTTTGAAGACTAAGAACTTCCCTTTTGACAAAGGCTTGGTAAGAATTTCGGCTATCTATTCATCAGTTGAGATGTGTTGTAGCCTTATAGCTCCTCTTTGCACCATATCCCAAATATAGTGATATTTAATCTTAGTGTGCTTGTACCTAACATGGAACACAGGATTCTTTGAAATTTGGATCCCACTCTTATTGTCACAGTATATCATAGTCGTGTCTAGTACATGCCCAAACAACTCTCCAAAGAGCTTCCTCAACCATATTGTCTCATAGATAGCCATGTTAGCATCAACATACTCATCCTCAATCATGCTAGGGGAAAAAAATTGCTTCTTTCCCATCCAACATATCATGGCAGACACAAGGCTAAAACAACAACTTGAGGTGCTCTTTTTATCAACAAAATTTGTAGCCCAATCAACATCATTGTATCCACAAAGTCTCAATTCTCCAACACTGTATCTCAATCAATGATTGATAGTCCCATACAACTATCTCATAACATGCTTAAAAGAAACCTAGTGTGCATTTAATGACTCCACCATATATTGGCTCAAAGTGTTGATAGCGAAACATATGTATGGTCTAGTGTTCAATAACCCCCAATTGTTGTCTCATCCTTACGAGATCAAACTTTGAGATCATTTTCCTTACTAGATCAAACTTTGAGCTCATTTGCTTCAAAGGATGAGACATGTCCCAGTTGTTGTACACTTCAACAACCCCCAATTTTTATATCATAATTCCCTATGAAATTAATTATTTAAAAACAGGGAACCCTTTTTAAGTTTTAAAACACAAAAATAAAATAAAAACATTTTTTAGTTTTCAATAAAACAATTTGTATTTATTTCATAAAAAAAAGCCAAATTTTAATAGCCCATGAGACCAAGATTATACTTAGACTTTAAAAGCCTTAAGTATTAAACACATATGGATTATTAAAATAATAATAAATAATAATGAAAAATCAGAGTTTTAGTTGGATTTTTCAAAAGTCCAACTATCGGAACTATAATCCTGACTTATCCTCCCCGCATCGCAAATAACACAACACTATAGGCAAAACCCCGATGGCCTTTCCAATTGCGATTGCGATATACGGCTCGGACCTGGTGGGAATATCAATGATAATTCATATTTCATCGCGTTCGAGGGATCATAGTAGCAATGGCTTAATGCTCCTCTGTTAAGTCCTATTCCAGGGGGTCAACGTGTCTGTGTTCGACACTCGAATTCCACTTGAATTCCTGTGTCCTTCGTGTCCCCATGTCAGTGACTTAGGTAAATAGTCAGTTTCTAGTAACATTGCCATTTGCATATAAGCTATTTCAGATTAGCCTTTTTATTGTAATGGATAAGTCAAATCTAATATTTAGAAAATAGTATGTATTTGTATATTGATTTGGAAAATTTTGAATGAAGAAAGGTGAACATCCCCCTGAATAGTGAAAATTTCAGGCCTCAACACATAACCAACAAAATTTGTGAAAAGATTACCAGATACATCTTACTGTTCTTTAAAAACCTCCAGATACAAATCCAGCAAATGGAAACAAAGCCCTGCAGAAGCTATACTAACAACTTAATTTACATTTTGTCTGCAGAGCAGCAAACGCAATGAGGGAACCTGCAGATTTTATATTTTGTCATATGAAACAAAACCAAATAGCACATGGATATATTGAAGATTGCTTTGTTGCAAAAGCAGTGATCATACATGGTAATTTTTTATACTCAATCACTGGATTTGTTCACAAAAAACTACTTAGTTTTTAATAAGACAATACTCAGTCACTCGATTTGTTCACACAAAACTACTAATTAAGGCATTGTGTGTTTGGAATACAACTGAGTATCATATTTTGAAACTTACATTCAGAGTGCACACTCCACCTATGAAACTAGAAAAACACAAAAATATTATCATGTTTCTTTAAGCCATGAACATAGGAAAATAAAACACAGTTTTGTTCCAAAAATACCATGAACAACAAACACTAAGTTAATAATACAACACTATTTTGTTGTATTTAACCACTGTGGAATAACTTATCCATCCATGAAAAGCGGACCCGAAGATAAAATTTCCTTAGCTTCACTGGATTAATGTACAGCCCATGAAAACGTTCTACACTATATAACACATTCTACACTATCCTTATGATCGTGTTTGTTTCATTTAAGCTGCATCAATCAAAGCCCTTAGCTTTCATTTCCTTCATGAGATTGCCTGCTATTTGCCCTTGACCTGATTTGCGAGAAAGTCCAATTAAATGTATATAGTTCATCGAATCCAGTGTGTGATTCCTTCCACTGTGCTGAATCAGGAACGAATGTGCTCGGTCAAAACCTCTGATCTGGTAGAGTCCCTCAAGAATATACAGGTAAGTATGATGCAAAGGCGTAAGCCCTTCTTCTTTCAATCTATCAAAGAGCTTAAGCGCACCTTCGATTTTCCCTAAATTGCAGGCAGCACGAATCATTATATCATATGTAATTGCATCTTGTTTGCAGCCCATATTAACCATTCTCGTAAGAAATTCGACTGCTTCTGCAAATTGTTTCCTATTACAAAGTGCACTCAAAACAATATGAAAGCAAATGGGATCAGGAGGACAGTCTTTCAACATAACAAAAATCTCCTGTACCTTATCCATCTGGTTGTTCTGACAGTACACCTGGATAAGTGGGCAATAAGTCTGCATTCTCGGAACACAACCTCTACTCCCCATCTTTTCCAATACCACTAAGGCTGCATTGGCATGATTCTTTTGACAGAGAACCGCAATAAACATTTCATAAGCGTCTCTTCTGGGACTATGCTCCAGCTTCTCAAGCATTTCCATAACTTCATTCAGCATATCCGGATCATCATGCCAGGCAGTGGCGAAAGAAAATGTTTTGGCAGAATAAGTGTTGTACACAGCTGATATCTCTAACAAAACCCTCTTCAGGGCTTCAAAGTCTTTAGAGCGGCCGTGAATATTGGCAAGCCTGTCATAATTTGAAGGGGCGTGTTTGAACCCTGGTTGTAGTTTCGCCCATTGGAAAAACCTGAGAGCCGACCTTGGGCAACTTATTTTATCGACAGAGCGGAGGAATTGCAGAGCGGGAGGCGCCAAGTCCAGGAGGAAGGTGAGTGAGCAGCCCGCGCAATTCCTCATTTCGAATTTCCAATGGCAATAACTCTCCGCGGCTACAATTCCAGCTCGGATCAGATCTGTCATGGGATGTCAAGATTGCCACCTCCAATCAGGTTTTCTGTCAGGGAATGTCAGGATTTCTAGGGGAGGGTGGTGGAGAAGGAGGGTGGAGGAGCTAGGGGAGGGTGGTGGAGGGCGGAGGGATTGCCGACGGCTGGAGCCGGACGATTTTCTAGGCGGTGACAGAAACCGGGCCATTCCTCCACCTAGGTAGACTACTCCTTTTTAATACATGTATCAGAAAATTTTTAATTTATTTTGATTGTGATATGAATTGTAACAATTATTTTAATTAACTATTTAATTAATAGAATTAACTAAAAAAAACATTTCTTTAAGTATGTGATTAATCTTTATTACCATGTACTAAAGACGACCATTTTAGATCACATTCAAATAACATGTCAACCCAGGAAATATATAATTTAGGAATTGAATATAATTCAATCAAAAACTTATGTAACTACTTACTAAGTGCTTGATTGTTAGTATTTAGATCAGTAAGGAATCATATCTTGAGAGTTATCTCCTTGATCTAATTTTTTCATTTTATTTCGACTCCTTCATGTTTTCTTTTAGTAAATCAGCTCTTGATTGGGAGAAGGATTCTTCTTTCCTTCGATCAAGATAGGTTAGATTAATTGCATACTAGTTAAATCATGCGTGTGCTATCTTAGAAGTCCTCTCTTCAAGTCAAAGCTTTAGATTGGTTTGGTTGTTCCGTAAAAACAACTTAAGGGTCATTCTTATGTCCTTATTAGCTAGAAGAATCGATTCCGATGTCCCTATCTATTAGCAATTAAAAACATATTTAAAGCTGATAGCAATTGGGAAAGGGTACCTGGACTTAATTTAACCATTCAGAGCCACTATTCTAAACAGAAAAGGTACTGATTTAATGTCTGGATCGATTGGTTATCCCCCATGTTGTTGTAGTGAATTTTGAGGCATCAACAAAACATCAGTGCCCCAATTAGTTATTGGTACTCAGAATGATTTTCAAAATCATGTCCTATAGCTTCACCACGTAACTACTTAAAATTATTCTCCACCAGTGTGGCCATGGAATTGCATTCCACCATTCCAAATATTTCCAACAACTTGGCAACATATTTTCCTTGAGAAAGTAAAATCTCACCAAGTCTCTACCACACCTTTAAGCCCAGTATGTAGTGCATCAAACCAAGGTCTTTCATCTGAAACTCAGAGGCCAACTTCCTCTTACATTGGAGGATAAGAGGCTCTCCACCTGTCAAAAATAAATCATCAACATATAATACTAGAATCAAATGCATACCTTGGATGAATTTGAAGTAGATATTTGGATCACCATTGCTTCTAATAAATCCAAGCTTCATCAAATAAATGTCAATGTAGTCATATCAAGCCTTAGGGGGTTTCTTCAATCGATAAAGAGATTTCTTCATCTTGCACACATGATTCTTCCTAACATACTCCTCAAAGCCCTATGGTTTCTTCAAGTATACCTCTTCCTTGAGAATATGCAGAAATGTAGTCTTCACATCCATCTGATGAAGTGGCCATCCTTGGCTAGAAGCACGAGCAATGATAGATCGAATGGTATTATATCGGGCAATAGGTGCAAAAATATCATCATAGTCCTCTCCCTCTTCTTGAAAATGTAACTAGGTTTGGTCTTCCCAATTATTATTGTACTTGTGTCATGTAAAATAAAAAGAAGAAAAAGAAATTATTATTGTTGTTGTTGTTGTTGTTGTTGTTGTTGTTGTTTTTATTATTATTATTATTAGTCAAATCATGTTCTTCATGCTTCTAGGGTTTATTTAGTCAAAATAAAATTTGGCACGAGTCAAGTAAATGTATTTGAGTCAAAGTTCTAGTTGGACTTTTTGTAAGAAAAATATTTATTTTTTAGTAAAAAGAGTAAAAAATGTCACCACAAGACTAAGTCAGCCTTCCTTGGGAACAAGTCATCATGGGCTCTAAGAGCCACCTATTTGACCTGTTGGATGTTTATATATAGAGGGAAATTAGACCACTTTGGAGACCATTCATTCACTCATCATGTACAATGAATTATGTGCTAAGAAAAGAAGGAAAAACCAACAAAGTCAAAGGAGAAATAAGGAGGCCAAAAGGAGAGAGAAGATGAAGAAATTTTTTTCCCTAGTTCTGTGAATTTTTTTGAGATACTGTAGGCCCAAAACTTCATGGGACGAAATTTTAGGGGGTTGAAAATGCAAGAGCCGAAATATAAAGAGTTAACAAAATTTTAGATGTTTGACCAACGTTAACTTTGTTGACTTTGTCTTGATGAAGAAGTCTTGGAGGAGGGATGAATTGGGTTCTTTGTGGTAGTCTTGGTCTTGGTCTTGGGTCTTGGATATCTTACTTTGATTTGATTCTATATAAAGATTAATTTTCTTGGGTTTTCCCCTTTGTGGGGTTTTTTCCCTGGCTTGGAGCCTAATTTCTTTTGTTATTGTCTTTTGGAATATTCATGTTTCATGTAATTTTGGTAATTTCTTGATGAATAAGAATATAAACTTAATAAAAATCCAACATTCACAGGTAATTATCTTGAAATATAAATCAACCCTAATCTACAAGCCTACTATTTTCTTAGCATGGTATCAGAGCTAAGGTAAAGAGAAGGCAGGCAGTATGAAGATCACATCTTATTGGCACGTTTGAAGGCTCTACTATAATAGTCTCTAAACACTCTTATAACAGCGACATATTTGAATATCTTCTTGCAGTTGTTAGACTTCGAGATCATCATTATTATAGTAGTATCATTCAAGGTAATTCTTGGAATAATATCAACTTGGAAGTACTCCTATAATATCCTCTTCTCATTTTACAAAGAAAATCTAAACCGAGAAGAATATTTCAAGGCCTTTGTTGTAAAAAATAAAAAGCAAGAAATATGTACATGTCTTGTATCTATGCATGTGATCTGGAATCATTAATCCAAGCAAGTGATCCAAACTCTGTAAAAATATTTGTAAGATTATTATGAAGAGATCCAAATTTATGATACTACTATGACAAGGCTAGAAAGTTATGAAAAGGGCAGTGAATTTATATTTATCTATAACAAGGAAAAAGGAACAAATTTGAAGTATTCTCACCCAAGCAATAGGATAAATGTGTTTCTAAGGTAGAATGGTGTATATAAAAATGAGTTTGATGAAATACCTAATTTCAGAGATTGGAAAATTTATTTTTATATATTCTACATCAAATAGCAAAACAAGGAAACCAGAACTTATGAAAAAACCAACCATTCTATGATGACATTTGAATTTAATATGGGATTGTGGTACACAAAATTATGAGTAGTCTAAACTCTAAAGCATTGTAGGAAAGTATGATCTAATTACTATGAGATTCGAGATGCATTTGTTGATAAAATGATCCAAGTGACACCAAGAAGGACATGATAGAGTTTACAGAAGACAAAAGATCTAGAAATTCTATATAGTGAATAATCTCTAAGGCAATTAATAACTTTAGAAGTATGAAGTTGTATGAAGAAGTCTACCATCTCTACAATGATACAAATCTCTTATGATGTGAGTCTTAATGAATCCATAGTACCAAGCAATCATGATACCTGATCCCTATAATTCTTTTCTAAGGATCTGAAATGATGAAGAATGCAAACTTTGAGGCATTAAGAAATGTTTATAGAAGAACTAGCATGTGACAATATTTATGTGTAATGTGAACTTATGGTATTTTTTCAATGATAAGACTTTGGAAGGAATGCTAAGCTTGCTATGGCATATATATATGAAGTTATTTTTGGATCAAGATCTATGAGATTCTACATCTTAGGAACGAAAAAAAAAAAAAAAAAAATGTATTATGATCTAAAGTGAAAGGAACCAAAAACATATGGAGAAAAAGGATCGAAACCCATGGAATCTCTAGAGACCAAAAGACTGAGATATATAGAAATGGGTAAAACTCATTAATAGAAGCAAAAAATTTTGTAAAAGAGTCATGACAAGTCATTGTAGGTGTTATGATGAGAGAACAGCTATGTTACCTCCCTCCCCATACATAATATAAAAATGAAGGATCTATTATGAAGCTTGCTTATCTGAGATGACAAGACATTTCCGGTAGCTAAAAGGAAGATGACATCTTGAAGATCAAATTCATCTATGTGGTTTAGCTTGAAGAACAATTGACTAAGATCAATGTATAAATACCCGGTTGTAGAGGTATATGGAAAGAATTAAATAATAATATCGAATGTTTATTTGAAGTAGCTCCTAGTATTATAGTATCATACTCAAAGGCAATCATGGAGATCGGCTAAAATTGAAAAAAAAGATACGTATAAGCCATGTTAATTTGCAATCAGTGATAAATAGTGATGCTAAGATAATGATATCTTGAAAAATTAGTAATGCAAGGGTTTGTGTACATATATCATTAGAAATTGAAGTTTTTCTTTGCATATAATATCTAGGAATGAAATGAATTATATATATAAAAATTTCTAATGATACTTCTAAGGTTTGTATGTATATAGAACTTGCAATTTATAAGTTGAAAGGACTTGAAGTCTTTTTTCATTTAGGTTTTATGAACCCTAGAATAGTTTGGATCAAGAAGAACCCTAGGAGAAAAATCCTATATAGTCATGTCCATTGTTAGAGGTAGATCTAACCCTTAACGTTTAATGTCAGAACAAAGTTGGTGAATAGGTCCAAGATTAAGAGGGAGTTAATCATTATCAAAAACATGAGTAATCTATATCACCTTGTGCATTATCTTTGTGCCTTGTCCTTTTTTTTCTTTCATGGTATTCTAATAAAGTCAGGTGTAGGAAAGATCTGTCTAAAGTTTGACTAGCAAATGAAATACTTGAGAGAACGTGGCAAAGCATGAATATTATGAAGGAGGGAGAAATTTGAAGTATGCATCAAATAAGATGGCAATAATTTCACTTACCTCAGATGGAAAGAGAGAGCTACAAAGATATTAGATGAAAAATGATAGTAATTGAAGTTTGGCAAAAATCCCAGAGAAGCATGTGATAAAAAATAAGATGATTGATCTAGGGAAATGTCTTTGAGAAAGAAGTTAAAGAGTTATGATGTCATTGTACCAGCTGCTTAATTGACAATATTGATGTTGATAGAGATATTATTAATGATTGGAAGTTGAAGAACATAAAGCAGAATTTTGATAAACCTTGGAAAGGAATGTTAACTTCAGAAGGAGCAAGCTGTAAGAATTTAATATGAAGAATCCCACACCTTGACTAGAGGTTATTCTGATTTGGAAAATGATGTTTTGTTTGGGATATGATTTGGCTCCCTAGATGGATACATTTTAGAAGTATGTAGCAGCAATATGTTTGATGATATTGTACCAATAGCTATTTTATTCGATTTGGGAACACATGAATTAAGTGGAAAAAATTATTGATGGCTTGGAAAAGCATAAGGGAAGAATTCTATAAAATATAGAATGCATGTGCAAGTAGTTGTGAGGAAGTTTGGCTCCTTGAGATGTTAGATGAAACATTTGATGACAAATTTACATGAAAGTTCTAGGAAGGTCAAAGCTTCTTATGATATGATGCAAGATAGGATCCCAGCAGCTACGACAAATCTCTTACGATCTCCACATAATAAAATTTAGCTTATGTTTTGATAAGTATTTTGATTATGTATCTTTGGTTGAAAGGGAGTAAGGGTTTCTTCCCTAATTGAGAGGGAATGATGTTGGACACTGTATTCTCCATGTGTCATGCACTAGACCAAGACTAACAATCATAAATCTAGTGAAGGCACTAGTAGGGAGGATGAAGGATTGGACAAGCATCTGGAACTAATACTCCTTGAGGATTGAGAATCCAAGATAGGAGTATTCTTGGGTACTGATACTTATTTAGGATTAGGAATCCTATATAGGAGTAGTACCAAGGATCGATACTCTTTGAGGATTGGGAATCCAAGATAAGAGTAGTCCTAAGGAGGATCTATATTCTTTGAGAACGGAGGAGATATCCAAGATAAGAATAGTCTTGTAAGGACATACTTGGTGAACATCTGGATGGGGTATGTACCTTGAGAGGAAATTTTGGTGTCCAAATATATGTCTCCTAGCATTGTCCTCTAATTTAGTGGAGATATAGAGCTTTTCAGTTATGATGCTTGATGATGCTTATCAATATGAACTATTCTTATGAGAATATTTTAATTTGAGAAGTATCATTGTATCTTGTTGTGTAATTATGAATACCTCCCTAGTTAAGAGGGAGTGTTGAAAATGTAACTAGGTTTGGTCTTCATAATTATCATTGTACTTATGTCATCATAAAATAAAAACAAGAAAAAAAATCATGTTAATCATGCTTCTAGGGTTTATTGAGTCAAAATAAAAAATTTCATGATTCAAGCAAATGTATTTGAGTCAAGGTCCCATTTGGACTTATTGCAAGAAAAAGAAAAATATTTATTTTTTAGACAAAAGAGTCAAAAGTGTCACCACAAGACCAAGTCAGCCCTCCTTGCGAACAAGTTGGCCTGGGCACTAAAAGCCACATATTTGAACTCCTAGATGTGTATATGTAGAGGGAAACTCAACCACTTTGGATACAATTCATTCATTCTTCATGTCTTAGACAAAAGTAATACTAAGAAGGGGGGGTGAATCAGTATTACAAGAATATTATAGAAATTTATGCAATTAAAACTTATTTAGAAATTCACTTCAACAAATATAACAAAATTGTGCACATGAAAAAAAAAATCAATAAACACATATAGACACTTGGATTTTAGGTGGAAAAAACCCCCTCAAGGGAAACAAACCACCGAAATGTTTGTTGCTTCTTCTTATTATCTATTGCTTCAAAATATATGCATATACATTACATCAGCTAGTCATCACTAGCAATGGAGTACCCACCCCTTGACTAATATGAGAAATGTTCGCCACAACCAACTTGGAGCAACCACTCCTAAAATATACAATCAACATGCACTACTCCAAGTAAAAATAATTCTCGTACAATAAAATATGATTCAAATTAAAAAATATAGTTGCACTCATGCAGTCACAATTTCACACTCCAAATGAGAGAATAGCTCTCTCCACACAAACTCTCAAAACTGATCTTCAACTCTACTCACAAATCTGAAACACTACTGAAGAATAACCTCTCAAGCACATCACAATTCTGAAAACTCTCATCTCACTGCAATACTCACTAGTTGTGCACTTGTACTTCATGCACAATCACTCACTCACACTGTTGGAGAACCAACCGAATGAGCAACCTTTCTCAACATATTAGTACTATCTGAGATCGATCAATTTTTCAAGTGATGGAGCTCACCCAAATCTTGTTCACATGCTATAGATTTCATTGAGCTGGAATTTTTTACCAAGTCAAGCCCTCATTTCAGTATCCTTTTGATAATTTCAACTTTGATCACCTTCTAGAGGCCCCACAACTTAACCCAACCTTTTTCTAGAAAATTTCGACACTCGACATCACCAAAATCAATTTAGTTCCAAATAAGTGAGCAAAATCTAGAGATTTTTCATATTTTTCCATGGTCACATGCACAACACATCCAGCCAATGAATGGGAAGTTTCAGTCACTCCCACAAGTTGTTATGCATGCGACTAGGGCATAGCATTAGGAAAAATAAGTGTTCTTTCCCTCAAACTTGCAATAGAGCTTCGGGGGGTGACATGACCTGTAAACCATCCTTCCAACTCCAACTTGACATCAAGAAACTAGTTGCATGACTCAACAATACTCCACACACATCATCAACTAGACCTCTAGCACACATGTAGCTCAGCTTTAGATGAGACCTTATTACCTCATGAAATCTCTTCTATAGACCATTTAATGCTTATGACAACATTTTACATGAACATGATAGCCCTCAACAAGTGTACAATAGACTCAAGATGGAACATAGGAACTCATGAGTACATACTTCAACAGGTGACATCAATGGAAACATAAATAGGCCAACAAACTCCCCCTTTACCAATGATGTCAACTTGTAGCTTCTAAAAAATAAATATGACATTTAAATACAATAATTTATAGCCGATAACATACAAAACTAACTCTCTCTCCCCCTTTGACATCAATGGCAAGGGATTTTATATGGAAAGAGAAAATACATGGAAACAATGTGATATATGGCCAAGCATGAAGTACTCCCCCTGGAAAGGTGCAACAAATACTCCCCCTAAGTTGTTGAACATTCTTCCCTTGAATATATTTGATATCACACTATCTTGAAGAAGCAATCCATCTTGAAATGAAGCAAGAAGAAGCAATAAAAATAATTCATAATGCCTTGAAAAACATGAAAACAACCAATCACCACCCATTCTCGAAAATTTTCAGTTGAAAGTGCTCGTGGTGGTAGCCATATGACAGCAGAAAACTCCATGAAAAACTCCTCAATGCCTTCAAAAAGGCACAACACCCATATACTCTCTAACATATTCAAATTGGTCCCTTAGAAGTGGCTTTGTGAAGATATCTGCAATTTGATCATTTGAAGCAATATATTCCAACTTTACAACTTTGTTGACCACTTGTTCTCTTATAAAATGATATTTGATTGGTATGTGTTTGGTCTTGGAATGAAGAGCTAGATTTTTAGAGATGCTTATTGCACTTTTGTTATCTACCATGATCGGAAGAGGCTCTTCATACTCTACATCCATGCCTTGAAGAGTTTTCTTCATCCATAAAATATGTGTGCAACAAGTGGTTGTTGCTCTATATTCAACTTTAGTAGTGGACAAAGAGATAGAACTTTGTTCCTTGTTTTCCCAAGAGACCAAACAATCTCCCAGAAAGTAAGCTACTCCTAAAGTACTTTTCATGTCATCAATACTACCATCCCAATCATCATTAGTAAAAGTAATCAAAATAAAATGTTTACCTTTGGGATACCACAGTCCCTAGTCAAGAATGCCTTGAAGATACTTGAACATCCTCTTTACAGCATTAAGATGTGTCTGCTTGGGATTATCTTGAAATATTGAGACCAATCCTACAGCTTGCATAATATCAGTTCTAGAAGTAGTTAAATACAATAAGCTGCCAATCATGGAACGATACATAGACTGATTTACTTCTAGTGATTCATCATCTTTGCTCAATTTACAATCAATTACCATAGGAGTGGATACCAGTTTGCAATCTTCCATGACAATTTTTTTTAATTTCACTCTAAGATACTTTGATTAAGAAATGAAAATGCCTTTATCATCTTGAATAACTTTCAAACCAAGAAAGAAAGTAATCTCACCCAACATTGACATCTCAAATTCATTTTACATTTCTTGTCCAAAATTTTGGCCCATCTTCTCCAAATCGCTCCCAAAAATAATATCATCTACATACAGATAAATTATTAAAAAATGATCACCTTCATATAAATTGTTGGTTGTGGATCCCTTTTTGAAGCATTGTTGTTGTATATGTTTTTCTAGCTTTGCATACCATTCTCTTTGAGCTTGTTTCAAGACATAAAGACCCTTTTTCAACCTGCACACTAAATTCTCATGATCACCCAATAAGAAACCTTCAACCTGCTCTATATAAACTTCCTCTTCTAGATCACCATTCAAGAAAGTTGATTTTACATCCAATTTGATAAAATTTGATTTTCTTGTAGCAAGCAAAGGAAAAAAACATTCTTATAGGATCTAATCTAGCTACATGTTCAAAAGTTTCATCAAAATCAATACCTTCTACCTGAGTATACCCTTTGCACACAAGTCTTTCATTGTTTCATACCACTTTTCCTTATTCATCTAGCTTGTTCATTAACACCCACTTGGTTCCAACGATGTTTTTGTCATTTATACTTGGCACAAGATCCCATGTATTGTTCTTCACAAGCTTATCTAATTCTTCATTCATTTCTTTGACCCAAAGTTGACCTTCTCTAGCCTCATTTAATATCCTGGGCTCTATTTGGGACAATAGTGAAAAATGTGCTTAATTGAAGCTATCCAACAACTTCCTTCTTGTTTTCACTCCAAGCTCTTTGCTTCAAATAATTTTACTTTTTGGGTACTTCTTTTGAATATGGCTTGGTGGAGCCTTCTTTGTAGTCGAGGTCATTCTCTCTTCTTCCTCTTATTTACAAATTTCTTGCTCCTCATATTCCATGAAATCATGATCAGCTACAACATCTTTGGAATCATTATATTTAGGAAAATATTCATCAACAACAATATCAATACCTTCAATTACCTTTTTAGTTCTCTTTTTGTATCATTTGTATCCCTTTGTCTTGAAGGAATATCCTAGTACTATGCCTTCATCAACTCTTGGTTCGAACTTTCCAAGTTTGTCTTTCATCCTGTTGATGTAGCATTTTATCCAAAATATTTTGAAGTGGTCAAATTTTTTTGGTATTCCTTTCCACAACTCATATGGATTTTTGTCACTGTTAGGCTTAAGAAGAACTTTATTGGCCAAAAATATTGTTGTTTGAGTTGATTCTCCCTAAAAAGTATCTGACACACCAGCTTCATCCAACATAGCTCATGCCATATCTTGGACCAACCTGTTTTTCCTCTCCACTACACCATTTTGTTGTGGTGTTCTAGTTATGGAGTATTGCCTCTTGATCCCATGTTCCTCAAAAAAATCATCAAACTCTTTGGACATGAAGTCACTTCCTCTAACATATCTAAGATGCTTTATCTTCAAATCAATCTCATTTTCAACAAATGCCTTAAAATACTTAAACTTGTGGAAAGCTTCTGATTTTTCTTTCATGGGAATAATCCATGTTGCTCTAGTAAAGTCATCAACAAATAATATGAAATATATCTCACCTCTTGGACTTTTCTTCCTTGTAGGGCCACATACATCTGTATGCACTAGCTCCAATGGTCTGCTTATAGTGAACTCCTTGGATTTGAAATGCATTCTTATTTGTTTCCCAAATTAGCATGACCTGAATATTGTGTTATCGAGTTTAGCCAACCTTGGTAATCCTCTAACTGCTTCAATCTTGCTAATCTTGACTAGATTATCAAAATTAACATGACCTAATCTTCTATGCCATAGCCAAGATTCTTTTATTTTTCTCATGTAACAACTATGTCTAGTGTCATCAAAAATATACATGTTGTTGTCACTTTTAATGGCATTTTCCACTAACTTTCCTGATTTAGCATTCCTAATCTCACACTCTTTAGATATGAAAGTCACCTCATGCCCATTATCACACATCTAACTCACATTGAGTAGATTGTGCTTCAATCCATCAACATAAAGCACATTTTGAGATTTGGTCTTCTTGTCCAATCTAATTGTTACTTTGCCTTTGATGGGAACCTCTACATCATTTCCAAAACTGCCATTACCTTTTTCGTACTCTTTTAACTACAAGAATTTTCTCTTATCACCGGTCATCTGCTTGGAGCAACCACTATCAATTAGCCATTTCTCATGTTGATCATGAGCTATCAGAGCAAGCTCACAATTTTCATCATTTTTCCTCCATCTTTTCTCAGCTTTCTACTAATTGTATTTCTCTTGAGTCTGTTGCATTAAGGAGTTTGGAAAGCTAGATCTCCACTCACTATATTTGTGACCAAAGTTATTGCATCTAAAACACTCAATCTCATTCATTAGTGGAGAAAAATAATTATTTCCATTAGCATGCAAAACATTTGGCCCTTGAGAAATTCTTGATCTATCCACATTTCTTATAGGAAGCATCTTTGACCTACAATTTATGGCTTTGTGTCCAAAATTATTACATCTAAAGCAATAACCATAAAATAGTGTATCATACCATAAGTTGAAAATGTTGCTGCTCAGGATCGGAGCTCTGGCCCGCGCGCGCTCTCTGAGACTTCATCTACTCTCCGGCTTCGCAGCTGCCTGGGCCTTGGCCTCCTACCATGGCCCCTTCAGATTCTCCTCTGGAGGGAGTCAACCCTCAAAGAGCCTTTTCAAATTTGGTGAAATCCCTCCCTCCGCAACGCCCTAGACCTGCACTCTCAAGATTTGTTAAGAAATTGGATGTACTCCAGGAATTTCAGTTACCTCCAGTCCTGCCTCGCATGGCGGCTTTGTCTCTTGCTGAAAAAGGTCTCATAGGTAAATTTACAGGCCTTTGGCCCTCTCCTAGAATAGTTCAAAGATGGGTTGAAGGAAATTGGTCTGACAAAATTCAAGGGAAAGTATCCATTAGGTTTTATGGGAAAGGGTATTACACATTCCATTTTGAATCCAAAGAGGATAAGGATTTAATCTTCAGAAATGGGCCCTATTTCATGGACTCCAGGGGCCTCTACCTCAACAAATGGACCCCAGACTTTGACCCTGAACTGGATGTCCCTAGTGCTGTTCCGGTTTGGGTCCGTCTCCCTCATCTCCCTCTCCACTGTTGGGGAGATGAGTCTGTTCGAGCCATTGGGAACGATGTTGGCAAATATATTGACCGTAGCGAACCGAAGGACAACATGCAGGCCTACGCAAGGATCTGTGTCGAAGTGGATCTTGGCAAAGGGCTTCCTGAAGCAATAAAACTGAAAGTGGACGAATGGAGCCATGTCCAGCAACTGGACTACGAGTAGATACCATTTAAATGTAAGGTATGTCACGAATACGAACACTTTGCCAATAGATGTTCTAAACTTGTTGATGCAGAGAGCGGCGAACAAGAAGGCCATTGGGAAACAGTCAAAAAGAAGAAGTCTGCCCTCCTTCCAAGCCTCCCTTGGAATCTGATCCTCCTGCTCCCTTTGCATCGCGTCCCTCTTCTTCCTCCCCTTCTTCATCTGCCCTCCCCCCTCCTGATCCACCCCTCCCCTCCTCTTCTAATCCCTTTCTAGTCCTTTCTTCCCTTGAACCTCCTTCCGAGGACCCCTCCTTGCCCCCCTTGGTCTTATCCAAGCCTTCCAATCCTCACCCATCCCAGATCATCTCATCACAAGCCTCCCTTGAGCCCTCTCTTTCTAGGATAACCAGAAGCTCTTCTAAAGATCATGGAACTTCCAGCGACACTTATAAGAAACCTGGACCTGGTAGAAAATCAACCAAGCAGCACAGGGATGAGAACGCTCAGAAAGACATAGCCATGGGAACGCAAACTCCAATAGAATCTTTCATTCTAGGGCATCAAGAGAAAGAGACAAGTCACAAATATCAAGAGTGGCAAGCACCTCTCTGCACGCCAAATACCTAATGATGAAAATCCTGTCTTGGAACAGCAGGGGTTTAGGGAACCCCTCCAAAGTCGCAGCCCTTAGAGATTTAATACATAATGAAAAGCCAGATATTTTATTGATTCAGGAGACAAAACAAGACCAACAAGAAATGAGAAGAATAATAGATCAGCAGAAACAATACAAAGGATGCACCAGTGATTCAAGAGGAGCTTCCGGAGGAATCGCCACCATCTGGGATCACAATAAATGGAACTGCACTTCAATAAATCTTCATCAGCATTGGATCAGAACCGCTCTGGATAGCAGAATAGACAACCATACTGTAATCATCTATAATGTTTACACCCCCAACCATTACAGAGAAAAGGAAATTTGCTGGGATGATCTTAAGGCTAGCATTGATGGGGAGTTAAACTTAAATATCATAGTGGCAGGCGACTTCAATCTTGTCTTACACGCCAACGAAAAACAGGGAGGATGTTTCACTCCAGATCCCTTTAGAGGCCAATTGGAGACTATCAGTCAAGAATATGAATTAGTGGATGTTGCTCCTAAAAACCGCAGGTACACTTGGAGCAATCGCAGGCTTGGCATTGGCAATATAATGGAAAGGCTTGACAGGTTTTTAATCAATATTTCGTTCCTTTCCTCCTTCTCCATAGGTTATGCTAGTGTCCTTACTACCTCAGCCTCTGATCACTATCCTATAACCCTCACCCTGGAAACTCATTGCCCCCTCGGACCTATACCGTTTAAATACAGTCCCCTCTGGAATTGGGTCCCAGCAGTCAGAGAAATTGTTCAGGGGACTTGGAACCAGCATGTAGAAGGCTCACCAGGCTTCATTTGGGAAACTAAACAAAGAAGAACCAAACAGGCAATTAAGGAATGGGCAAAAGCGAACTACAAGGAACCTGAGGAGACCAAAAAGAAAATCAAGAATGAATTAGAGAGCGTCCAACGAAGGATAGAAGAACATGGCCTTTCTCAGCAAAATAAGGAGCAAGAAAGCGCTCTCTATTCACAGCTGAGCCACATAAACAGGGAGGAAGAATCCAAATGGCGTTTAAAGTCTAGGCAACTCTGGCTTCAAGGAGGCGATAAAAATACAACCTTTTTTCACAAACAGGCCACTGCTCGAAAGCTCAGGAACAACGTAAGCTCAATCTTGGATAATGAAGGAAATCTACATAACACCCAAGAGGCCATCAGAAAGGCTGCCTCTGAGCATTACAGAGACCTTTTAACTGAAACTAAAGGAGAAGAGGATTACGCCGATTTGCTTCAACACTTACCTAAAGGAATCACTAAGGAGATGAATGACAGCCTGAATAAGGAAATTGAAGAGGAGGAAATTAGAAGAACGATTTGGAATCTGAATCTTGATAAGGCTCATGGGCCTGATGGATTCCCCATTTTTTTCTATAGGTCATTCTAGGGTTTAATAAAAAAGGATCTGATCAAGATGATTAGATGGATCCAGAGAAAGGGTAAAATAGGAGGTTACACCAATGCCACCTTTCTCGCTCTCATCCCTAAAGAAAATCGGCCCACTTCCTTCTCCCGATTTAGACCCATTTCCCTCTGCAATTCCTCCTATAAAATTCTGTCCAAAATATTAGCATCTCGCCTCAAACCCCTCCTCCCCTCTTTGATCTCTGAAAACCAAGGAGGTTTCTTGCCCAACAGGCAAATCACTGATTCCATTCTTCTAGTGCAAGAAGCCATTCATTCGAGCCTCTCCAGGAAGGAGAAAGGGTTTATCCTCAAACTTGACCTGGCCAACGCCTTTGATAGAGTTAGGCATTCCTTCCTTATAGCTGTTCTAAAAAATATGGGGTTTGAGTCGCCCTTCATTAGTCTTATCACTGCTTGCATCTTTGGGCCCTGGATTTCCCCTCTGATTAATGGCAGACCTGGTGAAGCCTTTCAATCCTCCCGGGGTCTTAGACAGGGTTGCCCCCTTTCTCCCTATCTCTTTATCCTTATGGCGGAATCCTTCAGTCAAGCTCTGGATTACAACAGAAGAGTGGGTCTCATCACTGGAATCAAATTTGGGAATGGAGCCAAGAACATCAACCACTCACAGTTTGTCGATGATACCTTGTTAATTGGAGGAGCCTCCACTACAATAGCAAGGAGGTTCAAGAAACTACTTGATCAATTTATGGGGTATTCTGGAGGCTTGGTCAATCAGCTAAAAAGCTGTATATATGGATGGAATACTTCAAATCAGGTCATTCACAATATCGCAAATATTTTTGGTGTCTCCTGCAATTTGGATTGGACCCATTTCTCTTACCTAGGCATGCTAGTGAGCCTAGGACCTCTAAAGGCTGGAACCTGGGACAGTATCATTGACAAGGTGAAGCGGAAGGTGTAGCAATGGGGATCACTGTGGCTCAACCCAGCAGGCCACCTTATCCTCCTTAAATCAGGTATTTCTTCTCTTCCCCTCTATCGTTTCTCTCTATACCAAGCCCCAGCTACCTTTCATCACAAAATGGAAGTTGTTCTCCGCCATTTCCTATGGCAAGGAGGGAAGAACGACAAAAGGAAGTTCAACTTAGTCAATTGGAAACATGTCATTCAAACACAGGACAGAGGAGGTCTCGGTATTAGGTCTCCCAAGTTCTTAAATCTAGCCTTTGGTGGGAAGATTGCTTGGAGGCTCATAACTGGTCCCTCTTCGTGGTTGAAAAGGGTTCTAGAAACCAAATACTTGAACTTCCCCAGACAATAGTTACTCGATTCTGATATTCCCAACAGAGACTCTTCAAAAATCTGGCGATTATGCAAAAAATCTATTCCATTCATGACTCAAAATATATCCAAAGTCCCCATGGGAGGAGCTAGTATTAATATTGGGGCTGATAAAATCCTGGGACAGCAGCCAATAAACAGGCACGAAGAAACCATCCCTATTCTAAATTTTTTCAACAACAGGGGTATCCATTATCTGGACCAAATTTCTAGCTGGGATCCACAGTCTCATATCTGGCTTGGGTGGTCCTTTCCTGTTATCCCCAGTGATCTTAACTCTAGTCTATGCTCTCTGCAGTCTCTCCTTCACAGTAAAGCTCCCATCAAGAAGAATGAGATGGATGGCTTTCATTGGGACTTAACCGGATCGAATTACACAGTCCAAGCAGGCCACCAGTACATCTACAACAGCACTTTCCCCATGACTTTATGGAATCACTGGAAAATGGTTTGGAAGTCAGAGGCTCTTCCAAAAATTAAATTTTTTATATGGGTCCTTCTAAAAGGGAAAATCTTAACAGCAGAGAATTTGCAAAAGAGGGGTATCAACGGTCCATCTCGTTGCCCCAACTGCTACAATGCTGAAGAAACTATGCATCATCTTTTTGTCGATTGTCCCTTTGCTGTTGATTGTTGGAAAAAATTGTCTCTCACTGATAACTTACCTTGGAACTCTCAGCACTCTATAGGGGAAGTGATCCACATCTGGAAAAAGAGTTGTCCCTGGAAAAATAAAAGGAGCAATCTAGTGAAGAGAGTATGGAATACTCTCCCCTATACCATGCTATGGCGTATTTGGCTAGCAAGAAACCGGAAAATCTTCAAGAACAAGAGCTCAGCTACAAGAATTATTTGCAATAAGGCCAAAAATCTCGCCCTGGAAACTATTTCTGTCAAAACCCAAAGCAACATAGATGTAGCAATGTATAGTGTGGAAGAAAGAAGTTTCATTAGTTACATTCTGGACAAAAATAACAACGCTCAGAAAGGCAACATGGTGAACGATCAACGCAGTTAGGAAACTCACTCTTGGAAAATCAGGCTAAAAGAGGAGGAGTTTGTAAACTGGATACAAAAATGCAACAGCTTTTATCTTTTCTTCGACGGGGCATCTAAGTCAAACCCAGGAATCGCCGGAGCAGGGGGATTGATCCTTAATGCTAATGGGGAATGCATCCTATACTATGAATGGGGTCTAGGGAATATATCGAACAACAGGGCGGAAGCGTTAGCCCTTTATCAGGGACTAACTCAGCTAAGCAGATTGGGAATAAGAACTGCAAGGATCTTCGGAGATTCTTCGGTTGTCATTAACCTTATGGTTCATCAGAAAGAGTCGCCCAATGTTCTTCTCCAGCAAGTCATTCGGAGAAGTCAATTGTTGCACCAGACAATGGATAACCTGCAGTATTACCATATTCTTCGTACTCTCAACAAGCAAGCTGACAGACACGCCAACAAGGCTTGCGAAAGGACAGCAGGCAACTTACGTTGTAATGCCGAGGAGATCCAACAGCCCTTGCCATGATCCGAATCAATCCACCCTGCATCAAATCGGATAGTTCTGACAGAAAGGAGTGGACTCAGATTTTCCAGATCTACAGCAAGATCACTATCTGCATAGGGATTTGGCACAGATATGATCTCCTTAAAATTCTACACATACTCAGTAATCTCGCCGATTTCTATCTTTTCACTCTTGATTATCGGGCTTCTCTGGACAGACATCTGATCTTCCCGCGCCTTTCTCTGGATTCCCTCTCATTCCCCGTGACTGGTCCTCATCCCTCCCACCTCTCTTTATATTTCCCCTCCCTCTTCCTACTCCCTGCGCCCCTCTTCCCGTTTGCTTCTCTGTGCGGCCCCTCTCGGCATATTATTCCTGCCTCTGTATTGCGTCGGAACCCTGCTGCCCGTGCTGTAGTTTTTGTCTGAAACCTCAAGCAGTTCCTTTTCGCCTTTCTCCGCCTTCTTAACCTCTCCCTCCTAGCTTCTTCAATGGCTCGCAATGAGGATTGCTTGCACCGTTCAGATCTTCAAGCTGAACTGGAAGAAATCAGAGCCCAACAGAATATATTAGACAATCAACAAAGGATTTTAGAAGCAAAAATCAACAACCAGAACCGCATCATCAATGACAAGTATCGAGCAGAAATTGATTTTTTCCTACACAGGGTCTCTTCTCTTCATGAGCAATTCAACCATCTGTCTAACAGGTGCAGCCATGCGGAAGAGTCCATAGCGATTCTGAAATACATGATGGACAAGCGCAACAACGCAGCCCCAAGCTCTTCAAGCACCAAGCAAATAGATGGGGATGAAAAGCCAGAGGAATCCACAGCAAGGCATATTAGTCACATTAACATAGATTAGATATGTTCTGCAAATGTCATTTTATGTTGCTTCAATATGTAAGAGTCTATTTTAGTCAAGAATTTCTCAAAGTCCGAACAAGCAAGATCAAGGAGAAAATTATGTTTTGTAACTCCACTGATCCTGGTTGTCCTCTGCACTTAATGTACCTCAGGAGTCCAAACTCCCTTCATTTTTTCAGATATTAATACAGCAACCAACTTTGTGAAAAAAAAAAATAGTGTAGCATACCTGACCTTTTGTTTCCATGATGGAGGAGTGACATTTGAGGATCTTGCTTGCTTCACTTTTTGATTTTCTGCTGATTTGATTTTAGCTTCATTACTTTGCGCATTCTTTTTTTCTTTTCCTTTCAATGCATATACATAACTGGTACTTGGCCCATATTTGACATTTTGTAGAGAAGGCTTGAATCCCAAACCATTTTTGTCCTCCGATGACCTTTGCATGTTGAGAATCGTTTGCGAGGCTTTAGATCCCTTGACAACTTTCTGATTTAGACATGCTTTAGTTTTTTCTTTTGATAGATTGTCCCTTAATGCAACAATTTCTTCCTCAAGTTTGTGACAATTTCCTTTCCACTCTTCTAGCTTATTGGTAAGCACATTTTCTTTCATTTTTGCTTCTTCCAATTCTCTCTTTAAGCAGATGATGTCTTCTTCATGAGTGCATGCAATAGGAGCTCCTCCAATATTCTGCTTCAAAGATTCATTTTCTTTCTCCAACTTGGCCAAATTATTTTGTTAAATCACAATTTATTGCAACAAATTTTCTTTGAATTTCTCAAGCTCATCCAACTGGGTCTTCAAAGAATTATCAACCAAAGAATGTTTATTCTCCTTTAGTTTGCGTATTTCCTCTTTCAGTGGATTATTTTTGCTTCTAGCTTTTCTTATTTTATCAAGTGCATTAATGAACTCACCTTCATAATCAATCTCTCCATCCTCGAGATCCTATTCATCTTTAGACCCAAAATCCATAAGAACGCATGCATTTTTCTCTTCTTCTGCTGATGAATATTTCTCACTGCTTTCATATGAAATATCACTTTCTTTTTTGGTTTAGTATCTCCTTCTCCTTTTAGCTTTAGTTCTTCAAAAAAAATTATTTTATCCTTTTTGTTCATATGCTTCTTCTTTTCCTCCTTTTCACTTCTTTTGTGTGGACATTTTGCAGCAAAATTTCCAGCTTCTACACATTCAAAACACTTGAAAGGAAGCTTGCCTTTATACTTTCTAGAACCTGTCTTTAATTTATTGGCAAACTAGGAAAATTCTTCATCAGATTCACTAATAGAATACTCTTCCTCTTCCTTGATTTTCTTTGGAATTTTCTTGAGCTTTTTAGTAACAACCTTGACCTTCTTAGAGGCCTTGAATGCAGCTTCACTAGATTCATATTTCTCTTATACAATACACATCTCATAAGCTGTAAGAACTCCAAGCAATTTCTCCATAGTCAAAGTTCTCAAATTATATATTTCTTCAATAGAAGAAACATTGGGGTTAAATCTTGCTGGTAAAGACCTCAGTATCTTTTGAATAATGACTTCATTTTCAAATTTTTCTTCTACGCTCATTATTTCAACTCTTTGGAAATATTCTATAATAGTTTCATATTCCTTCATTTTCAAGCTCTCAAACCTAATCCTATAGGTTTGGAGCTTTGCTTTCTTCACCTTCGTATCACCTTCATATATATTCTCAATCTTGTCCCAAACTTCTTTGGCTGATTTATAATCCTTGACTTTTATCATCTCATTCTCACTAAGTGTTGCAATAATATAATTTTTGGCTATCAAGGCATTGTTTTGAAACTTATTCTTTTCATCAATATCTGATGGAAGAAAATTGGGAAAAACATATCCAGACACCACAGCAGAGAAAACACCAACGCCCAAACTCATGAGATTCCCTTCCATTCTCATCTTCCATATATTATAGTTCTCACCATCAAGAATTGGAACCTTCACATCATGGCCAACCCTTGTCCCTTTCTCAAGTTATCCTTTCAGTGGTCAAGCTATAGCAAATGATTTGGAATATATACTAATTATTAGACAAAAGTAATACTAAGATGGGGTGAATTAGTATTACGAGAATATTATAAAAATTTATGCAATGAAACTTATTCAAAAATTCACTTCAACAGATATAAAATTATCATGCACATGAAAAACACAAATAATCAACACTTATAGACACTTGGATTTTAGGTGTAAAAAAACCCCTCAAGGGAAAAAAACCACTGAATTGTTTGTTGCTTCTTCTTATTATCTATTGCTTCAAAATATTCCCATTTACATTACATCAACTAGCCACCACTAGCAATGGAGCACCTGCCCCTTAACTGAAATGAGAATTGTTGGCCACAAAAAACTTGGAGCACCCACACCTACAATAGAAAATTAGCATACACTTAGCTTGAAGCCCCGACTCCAAGTACAAAAAATTCTCCTATAAGAAAATATGATTCAAAACTGAAAAATATAGTTGCATAAACAAGACTAGCAACAAATGAGCACACTCATGCAGTCACAATTTCACACTCCAAATGAGAGAAAATTTCTCTCCACACACACTCTCTAAACTGATCTTCAATCTCTGCTCACAAATCTGAAACACTATTGAAGAATAATCTCTGAATCACACTGCAATTCTAAAAACTTTGAACTCACTGCAATACTCACTAGTTGTGCACTTGCACTTCATGCACAATCACTCACTCACACTATTAGAGAAATAACCAAATGAGCAACCTTCCTCCACATATTTGTAATATCTTAGATTAATTAATTTTTCAAGTGATGGAGCTCACCCAAATCTTGTTCACATGCTTCATATTTCATTGAGTTGGACTTTTTGACTTAATCAAGCCACTTATTCCACTATCCTTTTGATAATTTCAACTTTGATCACCTTCTAGAGGCCCCACAACTTGTCTCGACCTTTTTCTAGAAAATTCTGACACTACACTTCAGCAAAATCAATTTTATTCCAAATGAGCAGGCAAAGGCTGGAGATTTTTTCATGCTTTTCCTCGGTCGCACGCACAAAATTGAGTAAATTCAACCAATCACTCTCACAACACATTCATTCAGCGACTAGGAAGTTTCAGTCGCTCCCACAAGCCTTTATGCATGTGACTAGGGCAGAGCATCAGGAAAAATAAGAGTTTTGGCCCTCAAACTTGCAACAGAGCTTCAGGGGGGTGACATGACCTGTAAACCATCCTTCCAAGTCTAGCTTGACATCAGGAAACCAACTTCATGACTCAACAAGACTCCACACACATCATCAACTAGACCTCTAACGCACATGTAGCGTAGCATCAGATGAGGTAGTATTACCTCATAACATCACTTCTACAAACCTTCTAAGACTTATGAAAACATTTTACATTAGCATGGTAGCCCTCAACAAGTGTACAATAGACTCAAGATGAAACATAGGGACTCATGAGTACATACTGCAATAGGTGATATTAATGGAAACACAAATAAGTGAACATCATGTACATCGATTTTTGTGCCAATAAAAGAAGGAAAAACTAGAAAAATCAAAGGAGAAGGAAAGACGTCAAAAGGAGAGAAAAGATGAAGAATTTTTGTGCCCTAGTTTTGTGAATTTTTCTGAGATATTGCATTCCCAAAATTTCAAGGGCCAAAATTTCGAGAGTTGACAAAATTTCAAATGCTTTACCAATATTGACTTTGTTTACTTTGACTTGATGAAGAAGACTTTGAGGAAGCATGACTTGGGTTCTTTGTGGCATTCTTGGTATTGTTCTTGGGTCTTGGATATCTCAATTTGATCTGATTCGATAAGAAGAGAATATTCTTGTGTTCTTTTCTTTTTTGTTCTTCATGTTTCATGTGATTTTGGTAATTTCTTAATAAACAAGAATATAAAATTAATAAAAAGACAACAAACACTCACAATTAATTATCATGAAAGAGAAATCAACCCTAATTTACAAGCCTATTGATTTCTCAACACCTCTTTCTAGGAGAAACCTCTAGCCATAAATCTCACCTTGTACTTCTCAATACTTACATTTTCACCATGCTTAATTTTGTATATCCATTTAGAAGTCTTAATAGACTTCCCTTTGGTTCTTGGAACCACTTACCACACATCGTTCTTCATGATGGACTCATATTCTTCAAACATAGCATCCTTCCACACTTGTTCTTTCACTGCTTCTTCAAAAGTGCATGGTTCATCTTATATGATTTTTCTCACAGCTACAACATATCCCTAATATCGACATGGCTTCTTACTTTCTCTAAAGACTCCTCTTGCGAAAGCATATCTCTCAACATCTTGTAAGGTGTCACGAAGCCATAATGGTCTCTTTCTAGTAGAGGGAGGATCACATGGAGGGGATCCAAGGGATCCATGGTTTCCATGGGTTCATCAACAAAATCAAGCTCAGGCTCAGGCATAGGAGGCTCTTCTTGTACATCCATGGCATCATCCTTTCTCTCAAAATTAGAAGGGGTAGGAGTGTTCCTTTCTTTCCTAAGAGAAGCATCTTTATCAAATGTCATGTCCTTGCTAAACTCTATATTCCTTTGGCCTAGTATATATATTCCATAAGCTTCAGAATTTTCACAATATCCAAAAAAAGTACCTTTCTTTCCTAAAGCTTCCGGCTTGGTCCTTTTCTCCTTCAGTACATGAAAGTAGACGGATCAATCAAAGATCCTTAAGTGTCCAACCTTGAGCTTTACACCTATGAAAGCTTCTTCGAGAGTCTTGTCACCTAGAACTTAGTGATTTCTATGTTGGCAATAGAGAACAGTGTTAGAAGCTTCTCCCCAAAGAAACTTTGGCAGCTTTTGATCATGCAACATAGCTCTGGATGCTTCCATGATATTCTTGTTCTCCTTTTAGCTACACCATTTCTTTCAGGGTTATAAGGTATAATGGTCTCTTTCTTGATTCCAACTTACTTGCAAAAGTCAATGAATTCATTTGAAGTGAATTATCCTCCATTGTCAGTCCTCAAAATTATGATCTTATTTCTAGTTTTATTTTCCACCAGCTCCATGTCTTGCGAGAGAAGTCATCCAAAAATATTATACAGTACAAGTAGCCACTAAGAGAAGTCACAGGAATAAGTCCACATAGATCAGAATGTATAAGTTGAATTATTCCATTGGTCCTACTTCTAATTGAAGGGAATGATCCCTTCACATGTTTTCCACTTGCACATCCTTGGCAAACCCCATCATGATCTACTTAAATCTCATGATTTCCAGAAACCATGTTTCTCACATTAGGCAAGGCTTTATAGTGCAGGTGAGAAAATATTCGGTGCCATATCTCACATTGATGAGAAGTATCATGAACCAAGGCTCGGATAGGGCTCCCACAAAATTTATATAGGCCTTCATTTCTAGTCCCAAGAGTGAAGGCATCTTTCATACTAGTTCTACTTGGCCAAGCAAGGATTCCCATTAATGAATGCAACCTTAAAACACTTGTCTTCCATGGTAGATATTGAGACGAGGCTCTTTTTCAATCCTGGCACATATAGGACATCATGTAGATGTATAATTTGACCATAATTCAAATGAAAAGAAACAAATATGAACCCCTTCATAGGATTTCAAGAATTATCTCCAAGTATTATCATCAAATCATACTCCTTCTTACCCAAGTTTGAGAGGAATTATCTTTAACCAGTTATAGAGTCTAGAAGGCGCGCTATCTACCAACCAACTATCAAAATAATCTAGAGGAGAGGAACTAGAAATCACAGAAATAAGAAAGTACTCATATTGGGTTTTAGTTGCATTATTATCATATCTTGGATTTCTTGATCTCTTTTGAGGACAGTGACATTCTTCACTGGTAGCAGAAGCTTCTCTTCTTCTTCTATTGTTGGACCTATTGTTGTGACCATGGTTGTTGTTGCTGGACCTTGGAGCACCTCCATTTTCCAGACAGTCTCAGGCATAATGACCATGCTTGCCGCAATTGTAGCATTGAACTTTTGATATGTGCCTTCTAAATATTCTATTGGAGTTCTTGGATGTTGAAGAAACATTTCTTGAATTAGATGATCATCATCTTCCTTTCCTTTTCTTGGCTTGGGTAGAAATAATAGTGGCTTCTCCTTCTTCATGCTTTGAAAGTCTTCCTCTAGAGATCATCTTGGACTCCTCTTGAGTGCACTTACCTATAGCTCATCAAATGAGGAAAACTTGTATTTTCTACTAATGGTTGTAATAAATGTCTCCAGATTATGGGAAGACCTCCAAGGGTGATCAATACCAACTCTCTATCAGATATAATCTTACCAACAATAAAAATTTGATCCTTGAGTTGAGATATCCTCATGAATTATGCTTGAATGGTCTCACCCTTATTCATCTTGATGTCCTTGGTTTGATTATTAAAATTAATAATATGGATCAAGTTGTTGACCCCATACATTCCAATCTTTGATCATAAATTTCCTTAGACTTCTTCATTTTGGATACGTAAGTGATCAAATGATCTCTCAAAGAGTCAATAATGATTTTTTGTATCTTTTATCTCACCCTTATTATACTTAGAATTAGTAGCAGCAGTTTCATTCTCTAGAGGATTAGGTACTTTGCCTTAAACATATTCCATATCTTCAATCTCTTCCAAAGTCAAATCCACCCTAGCTCTCCAAGCAGCAAATTTGGATGAGTCGTTCAGCTTCTCCTCAATCTTGAAGTATGAGGTATACATATAGACTTAGTCAAATGATCTTCAACAGCAAATATATCTTCAAGGATGATTTCTCTTGTCTCCTTGGGTTTGTCTTTACCTCAACTCTAATACCATATTAATTTTTCACAATGTTTTATGTTTTAAAAATCACTTAAACAATTCCTTCTTTTAGATGCAATTACTTTTAAATATAATTTCAATCACCCAATAGTAGTAAGAAATTATAGATATACCAATAAACAATATGCACAATAGAATAAATCCAAGATCAATGAGACACAGATATTTAGGTCAAAGACCAGGGAAACACCCCATAATGGGGAAAACCCAACTAGATTCTTCTTCTATTAGATATTCATCAAATTTTCAGCAAAGATACATAGCCCAAGTACATCCAAAAACAATAGTCAAATTAAAATCCTTGACTTCCAAGAAAACCAATCAAATATGAGAGCTAAAAAAATCTGGTCAAAGTACCAGTTTTGCAATTTTGGCCATGTCAAAGTTTAGTCAACAACAATCAATGGTAGCCCTAACTAGTCAAATTCAACAATCAATAATGCTCAGACAAAGAAAAAAAAATCAACCAATCAAAGAAGTGGCCTCTTCTCCTCGATCAAAATAGATCCAAAATTCCTCCAGTAATTCGGTTAAACTCAACAAAAAACCTGCATTCTACCCTAGTTTCATATCTATGGTCAAAGATGGTCAAAGTTCCTATAATAATTCAATCAACACCTTAGCTAATGCAGCCTCCAATAATAGATTAGAAATTATTTAAACCAAGTCAAAGTATCCCCCAAGTCAATGATCATCAAAGAAGGCCAAAAGCAGAAAGTCAACATAGTCAAACAAAAGCTCTACTCCTTTCGCACATGTGAACTCTACCCTGCAATTTTGAGAAGAGATCAAACCAAATGAAGAATATGTGATGTGTGATGTGTTTCCTCCAAGTGAATTCAATGAAATTGTATTTATATGTGAGTTAGGAGGTTGAATTTCTCTCTCTAGGCCGACTTGTACTTTTCAAGTTGACTTGGACCAGCATTAAAAATAATATTTTTCCATGAGAAAAAATTATTTTTCCAAGTGCAAGAGGGGTCTCCTTAAGGTTTGTTGGGCTTCTCCAATGGGGAAATTTCTCCCTCAACTACCAATTTTCAACACACACCTAAATAATCACGGGAACTGACAAAATAACACACATAAATTGTGAACATTGATATTTTTAGACAAATTGTCCCTTGAAAAACCTCAAAGGGAAAACTAGTTTGAAAAATGAGGGTTTTATTATTCTTGAACAAATCTGTAATTGAAATTTACATATATTATTTTCCATAAAATTAGCAAACCTCCATAAAATTAATTTCTTCACTTTTGAAAGCTAACTCAAACTCCTAGAAGCAACTTGGTACCTCTAAATCATTCGGCCTCTCTTTGTGACCCTGAATCGATCTAACTGGTGTGTTTTCATAAAATAACTTGGTTTTCCTGGAAACTCACACCCACTGGGAAAATAACTTGTCCTCCACTATAATTTCAACCTTCACTAGAAAACACGAGTTCCCTTGTGCAAATTAAACCTTCTAGAAAATTTGTACTTGCCCAAGAAAATCAGCCTCCCTAAAACAATTCGCACTAGCTGGAGCAACTCAACCTTTGTAAATAGTTAAATCTCCCTCTCTCACAGAGAATTTGAAAAACATTGTGAAAAATTCCTCTCCATAAAAATGATATCAATCACTATTAATCCCTATTGCTGGTTTCTCCCATTCTATCACTACACCCTTGTTGTCACTATGAATCTACTTGTTCGAATGATCTCCAAAAGCCCCATCAATATCCTTTTGTAATCCCTTATTGATGAATCAATGACCACAATCTAACTCCAATCGATGGATAAGATCTTATCAACTTCTAAAAATCACTTTCCGAGAAGTCTCTAGATAAAAATAGATTTGTCTCAATTAATCCTGATTAATTAACCCATTTCCCTAAGTTAGACTTCAGAAAAATAATTAAAACTGGTTAATTAAATCTAATTAAGACATTTCACTTAGAAAATTTTTCTGGTTATTGGAGATAATTAATCCACCCATGCTCCTAGCCTCATAGACACCATTTGATAATAGAACCCTTATTTGAGCTACAAGAACTAACACTCCCTCTTAACGAGGAAGGTGTTCTCCACTACTCCCAACTTATCCCTGAAGAAAGCAAATTTGTCCTTTCCCAAGGCCTTGATCAGAAATATCTACAACTAGCTAATTTGTGGAAACATACTATAGTTGAACTGATCCACATTGTACACAATCCCTGATGAAGTGGTATTTGATTTCGATGTTCTTCGACCTATCATGAAACATTGGATTCTCATAGAGCTTGATGAAACTCTAATTATCACATTAGATACTAGGAAACCCTAACCTCTAACCAAATAGTGCCACTAACATCTTTTGAAACCATATGGCCTCACATGTAATCATGCTCATTGCCATGTATTCTGCCTTTGCAGAACTCAATGCCATGGATTTCTACTTCTTGTTGTACCAAGAGAAAACCATTGATCCAATACTAAACATATTGTACTTATTTTTTGATCCACTGCACTACATGCCTAATCTACATATATATACCCCATCAACTTGACACCATCATCTCGAGAAAATCACAACCCATACTCAATTATACATCATAGATATCACATCACATGCTTTAATTTTTTTCAATGTACCCTCTTCAATTCTACCATGAGCTGATTGAGAATTTTGACCACAAAGTAAATGTATGGCCTTGTGTTGACCAGATATATAAGAGAGCTAATAAGTTGCTTATACAAGGTGAGGTTCACTACATCTTGATCTGATGTATCTATCTCCCTCCAATTAGTAATCATAGGAGTAGACTTTGGTCTACAATATAGCATTCTAAATTTTTTTAGAATCTCCATAACATATCTCCCTTGACCAAGGACGATCTCCCCATTTTTCTGCCATAACACCAAACCTAGAAACTAATGCATCAACCCCAAATCCTTTATCTCGAACTTTCATACCAAGTCCCTCTTGCAATCCTCTATGTCAGGCGGAAAGAGTCGTTAGTGCAGACACAACCGACCTCCCTAGAAGCAAAAGCTTTCTAGTGACAAACAAGACAAATAAAGCTACCTTTCTCTAAACATGCATTGCAAATACAAGTAATTAGGGGATCTTTAACATACCTTTAGTCCAACGCTTTGTAGTAGTCCATCCTCGCCGATCCGGATGAGCTCCTCCTTCTCTTCGAAACCTGCATTCACTAACAAGCCAAAATATTAAATAGCACCTGATAAACTCATAAAACAATGCATATCCATCATACAGACCAAGGAGTATATGAAACAAACCATGAATAACAATCTGTTGAGAAAAATAAGTTCATTTGCATTAAAAGGTAATAAAAGGAACCATTACAACCTGAGCCTTGGTGTTGTGCAAGTCCCTCCTAGGGTCCAGCAAGAGTTTTCCTTTACTTTGATCAGCTCACCCACTCTCAAATAAGGCTAGGAAAGGATGGGAATCTCTCCTCTCAAGCTTTACAAGGGAGTCCTAATTCCAGCAGCATCTACCCTTAGGAATGTTCAGCTTTCAACCTCTCCTCCCTCTGGCCCAATGCCTGTATTTATAGTGCTCTAGAGGAATTTATTCAGGTCCACCATCAATGGGATAAGCCCCTCTTTGGATGGGATAGCTCCCCTCTTGATGGGATAAGTTCCTCTTTGATAGGGATACATGAACCATCTGGAGGCGCTCCATACACGTCAAACAAGCTTCTAGAATGCTCTAGAAATGACCACAAGTAACTTTTTTAGAGTGAAACTTGCGCCTTTTGACCTTTACAGGAGTACGCACCCTCCCCTTTACAGACAGAGCGTACAAGTACGCAGGTATTGTGAACTTGGGGTGCGTACACGCAGGTAAGGCTAAGAGAAACTGCGTACCCAGAGATATATAGATTTTTAAAGACTTTCTCTCTTTCTTGGAGTTTGACATGGAGAGCAGAGGTATGAGACTTGCCAAGGAGGATAGTATGACAGTTGATGGAGCCATACTAACTGCAAATAGTCATGGTGACAAATTTTAGTGTAACAGATTGCCCCCTAAAGTGCGAAGCCTGTAGTAGATAAGGGTTTCATATCATCTAGGAAGGGTGAAGTACTTTATCATTTCAAGGATTATCTTGTGGAGAGCCCAGTTGGAACCTGCAAGTATTCAACACAAAATACATATATAAGATCATATCATCGCTGAGGTAGGCATTCCCATACTCAGATTGAAAACTTTAACTAATTGACTATCTACTGCTCTGATACAGGAATGATTCTGCAGTACATCATAATCATAGACTTCTGTAGACACAGTATGGACGTAACCATCTGTTTATAATTAGTCTACTGTATAATGAATACAAAACTCCTCGCAGCCTGGATGGTGGAAACTAGATCCAGGGTCTTCATTTCTACTTCCCGAACAGGTACGATTCTATCCATGCGAATAAATGAGTTGATGTCGAACATGGTAGAAACCACTTGATTACCAGTCAATGATGTAAACTGTTAACAAGCGTGAGAGAGACCACCAGTGATGTCAATGGTTCTCAAAGTACCCAGTACAATCCATGAAATGTGAATGAATGGGTTGATGTCGAACACGTCACGGAATCCTTTGATCGAAAGTCAATGATGTAAACTGTCGTCAAAGGCGAGAAACCTGCCATTGATGCATGCAGACTTCAAGGTACTGACCATTTCTAAGTCATCTCTCTAGATAATGTGCTGATGTCGATAGAAAGCGACCCGTTGCAGGCAAGCCCACAACACGAAATCATTGTTCAAGTTGAAGAAATGTTGTTGTAAGGACTGACTCAGGGATGGTCAAAATGGATGACAAGTATTTTGCATATGAATGGTTTATTTGCAGAGACCTCTTGAACACATAACAACACGACAGATGGCTTGGCGACGATTGACCCAAAGTTAATACCCAGAAACGGTTGAAGACTTTCAGAGTGGTTTGATCAACTTTAAGGCAAAGGATTTCCCAACCCAGGTGAATGAAAAGTGTCGTGTTCAAGAGCGGTGATAAGGTTCTTCTGTAACAAAGGATAACAAATAGGTTCATTCTTCTCTCTTTTCCCCCACCATTTCTGGCAAGTACCTCTTTATTTTTTACAAGCTTGAGGAGGATAACATATGCTTGATTATAAGCTCATCCTTCGGATGAGTCCAACTTAGTTTTGATTCGAACCCTAAGAAGGAGTGGTCCATTCCTGTTTGTAATCGAACAGGTCCTTTATTGTGAAATTTTAACGAGTCCAGTATAGGAGAAACATGGCGTTTTTCATTTTTAGAGAGTCTGAAAAAACTTAAGAAGACTCCAGGTTGAACTTTTTCGTAAAGTTGTGTCTCCCAAGCCCGAAAAAGTATAAAATAATACTTGAGAGAACCGCTTGATCTTGCGACCAAGGAGTACTTTCATGATTAGTGTCTTTGACCTGAAAAGTAAAAAGCGATCAAGGACACGTCGTTTTATTTCCATATCGAGTTTGAAACGACAAAAACCCGACAATCTTTTCCTATTTTTACGGTCAGAAAAGAGCTATAAGGGGACCGTCTTTTAATTCCGTTTTAACGAGTGTAAAAGAAACGCTCGGCAATCTTTTCATGTTTTAGGAGTCAGAAAAGGGCTTAAAATATGACTCTGAGGTTTCACTTTTTCGTAAGTTTTAACGAGTTCGAAAAAATGATAAAAAATATACTCATGGTTTTCACTTTTTCGTAAGTTTTAATGAGTTCAAAAAAATGATAAAAATGTACTCATATGGCCGAC
This sequence comes from Pinus tabuliformis, assembly GCA_031772625.1. NCBI lineage: Eukaryota > Viridiplantae > Streptophyta > Pinopsida > Pinales > Pinaceae > Pinus > Pinus tabuliformis. The sequence goes on from CM062808.1 coordinate 922,047,848, forward strand.
TTTCAATTTAATTTACGAGCAGGAAAAGACGGATAGAACTCGGCATTTTCATTTGTTTTACGAGAATGAAAGATAGCAAAATAATCTCGGGATTTTCATGAGTTTAACGAGTCTTGAAAATAACTGAAATTGACTCGAGATAGGTTTCATTTTTACAAAAGCTTGAAATAGAGAAAAACTATGCTTCAGAGTAGTTTCATTTTTAAACAAGCTTGAAACAGAGAGAAAACTGTGCTTGATGCCCCCTAAGCTTAACTGCTAGAGCGCATGCCCCCCAGCTTCATTTCATTCAACCAGTTGGATGGAATGAAGGTTGAGTTACGAGATCATTTGAAAGACTCGACCTAAAACTGTAAGAAAATTATGCAAACACTGAAATAACTAACCTAAATACTTAACATTTATGAGATCTAGTCAATCTCTCGACTCAAGTAGAGGAGGATTTGTTTCATTTTTTAACGAGCTTGACACAGGAAAAGAACTATGCTCGGATTCGGTTTCATGTTTACGCAAGCTTGAAACGAAAAACTATGCTTGTTATAAGTTCACATGCCCCCAGCATAATGACGCAAAACGAGGTACATGCCCCCCAAGCTTCATTGCATTCAATGAGGTGGATGGAATGAAGCTTTACTTTCAAGATCTTGGAAAGACTTGTGGGAGTTGTTTCATTTTTTAGTGAGGTTGACACAGGAAAAGAACTATCCTCAAAACCCTTGTTTCATTTTTTAAACGAGCTTGACACAAGATAAGGAACTATGCTCATAACTACTCTCTACAATCTACTTAACAAAAAACTCTACTCTAAAAACCTTGATTCATTTTTTAACGAGCTTGACACAAGACAAAGAACTATGCTCTAAAAATCCTTGATTCATTTTTTAATGAGCTTGACACAAGACAAGGAACTATGCTCATGACTACTCTCTACAATCTACCTACTTAACCTACCCTTGTTTCATTTTTTAACGAGCTTGACACAAGACAAGGAACTATGCTCAAAAAGTTCGCATGCCCCTAGTATAATGATGCAAAGCGAGGTACATGCCCCCCAGGCTTCATCGCATTCAACCAGATGGATGGAATGAAGGTTTACTTTCAATATTTAACTTGAAAAGGGAGTTGTTTCATTTTTAAGGAGGTTGACACAAGAAAAGAACTATCCTCATACCTGATTCATTTTTTAACGAGGTTGACTCAGTAATAGGAACTATCCTCAAAACCCTACTTTCTACAATCTACCTACATATCCTAAAATCTACCTGATTCATTTTTTAATGAGGTTGACTCAGTAAAAGAACTATCCTCATGCTAGCCTGTTTCATTTTTTAGCGAGGTTGATACAGGAAAAGACTATCCTCGTGAACACCTGTTTCATTTTTTAACGAGGTTGACACAGTAAAAGGAACTTTCCTCACACCTGATTCATTTTTTAATGAGGTTGACTCAGTAAAAGGAACTTTCCTCACACCTGATTCATTTTTTAACGAGGTTGACTCAGTAAAAGGAACTTTCCTCACACACACTAATTCATTTTTTAACGAGGTTGACACAGTAAAAGGAACTTTCCTCACAACATCCAATTTCATTTTTTAACGAGGTTGAGACGGGAAAAAACTATCCTCATGCTCCTTGTTTCATTTTTTAACAAGGTTGATACAAGAAAAACCTATCCTTGCCCCTGATTCATTTTTTAACAAGGTTGACTCAGTAAAAAGGAACTTTCCTCATGCCTGATTCATTTTTTAACGAGGTTGACACAGTAAAAGGAACTTTCCTCACACTGACTGATCATGGCTACCAACTGGAAGAAAGACATGTCAATGGACACTCCTTGATCATTGCTTCCAAGAGGTCTTCATCAGAAGGAAGAATACTTCTTTGGAAGGAACACATGTCAAGGGACTCAAAAGGGATAAGAACATCGTGTTCAAGTAATCCCATAGAGTTTTCCATGTCAATCACTGGATCTAAATCAAAGAAAGATGAGCAAAAAGTGAGAGGCTCACTTACATCGGTAACTGAAAACATGGGACCAGTTGCCACATAATTAACCCGTGGCAGGGTAGATACCACTTGAGAATCAGGAACATTTAGGGGTGTCATATTATTGGTAGTTGAAACAAGACTAGGGAACGAAAGCTGGTCTACAGTCACAATACTTCCATTGTGAGGGAAATACATCACGCAAAAGAGTGTTGATACGACAGCTTTCATTGCATAAACATAGTCTCGTCCCAGGAGTAAATTGAAATCCAAGGGACCTCGAACTACCATAAGATCAATACAGACAGTTTTACCTTCCAAGGTAATAGAAAACTTAGGAAGGATCCCTAAAGGTTCACTAATGGTTCTGTTAAAAGCTTTCAGATTCTGCGTAATAGGCGCAAGATGAGGGGAACCCAAAGCTTTCCAAACAGTTGAGGATAAAATACTAACAGAAGCACCTTCATCTACCTGAGTACGATGTATGTCCCTACCACCAGCCTTGACAATGATTTGGAAAGGGATGGAGGAAGGAAGATGAGGTTCTGTCAGTCTATTCCAATCAAAGGAAAAGACCTCAGTACTTGGAGGGGGTTCTGTAGAAACAGGTGAAATGCCCCCCGCCATAGAAGAATCTGATGTAACAAGAAGAACCTGAGCGGTATGAAGTTCACTCTCTAAAGGGAAAGTGGGATTGACCGAATGTGAAATTGAATCGACCACTTGATCAACTAACGGATCATCAACCTGAGTGACATGAGTTTCACTCTCCAATGGAAGAGTGTGATCCACTGTACTTGAAGTTAGACCAATCACTCCGTCAGTTGACGGTAGGTTGGGAGAAAGTTTACGGTAACCAGTTGGAAATTCTTGCTGTGGAACAGTAAGGTTTTCCAACAATGTTGAGGCTTCATCCATGTGAGGGCAAATGTGAGTTTGATGACTCCCTTTGCATAACTTACAAGGAAACCTAACTTTACCCTTTTTCCCAGGAACCTGACTATCACTGGTTGATGGATCAATGGAAAGTTGATGGGATTTTTCTGACCATACTTCCAAGACCTTTGGAATACCAGGACAATTGACAAGGAAGTGGTCACCCTTACAAAGCTTGCAAGGGTATTTGGGTTTACGATGCATGTCGGAGTTTTCCTCAACACAACTAACACTTACAGTCGTGGTTGGTTGGTTGACTTCTTTCTTATCTTGCTTCTTCTTCTTCTTCTTCTTCTTCCCTTTCTTCTTCTTCTTAGCCTCCTGGTTACTAGCATCAAGGCTTTTACCAGGCGAAGAGGAAGAAATGGAGGAAGAAAAATTAGGCGAAGAAGGTAAAGGGTCAACAGAAGGTTGGTGATGTTGAGATGGTGAACTCTGTTGAGGTGAAGCATCCGGTTGAGGTGGAACAATTGGAGTATTTTGGGCCAATGAAGTTGAAAATAACCATATCGGTAAACCTATTGTAAATCCAGGTAATGACAAAGTAGCCATATAAGGAGGACCAACATTTCCAAAGTAAGGAAAAGTACTAGGATTCTCGTTAGGAGGGGTTCCTAGGTTGGTAAATTCCAGAACGTTTGCCATTATATTCAACTTCAGTGAATTTTATTAACAATTTTTAAAACTAAAATTAACAATTCACAATTCACACCTAACAATTAAAATTCACAATTCACACCTATGGTCTCTAAAAGTAAAAACAAACAAATTAACACGCGCTATAAAATCTAGGAGTCAAACCACACACAAACAGTAGCCTTCCGGACCGAAAACACTAGTTGGTGATGAAATCCAACATCGCAGAATTCAGTACAGAAGTGGCGGGTGGAACAGTTACCCCGGCAACCTGCTTAATGAATAGACTGGACCAAGTTCCTCCACTTTAACCGTCTCGAGTGAATTGAACCCCCCAGAAAATCCAAGTGAGTCTAGCCGACGTCTGCTCCAGGTACAGTGGGATCTTCCCTCCACCGTCACCTTGGGTAGAACCCTAAAGATAATGGTCACTAAGGTCACCAACAGCAACAAATACACCTGGGGGAACAGTCTACGACCCGATAGCACGCAAGGGCAGAGTAACAAGCTCAATCCCCTTGCCGGCTCCTTGACAATAATCCAAGGTTTACCGACAAGTGACCCCAGGTTCCTCGACAATAATCCGAGGTTGACCGTTTGTAGTACGTGCGTATCTGGCGTCTTTCCCAATGAAGGAGGATTGATCCCCTCACTGGTTCGGACACGGTCTCGTGCTTCTCCTTTAAGAGGAGCTTTCCCATAGCATAAATGTAACAGTTGGATTTATCCTACCACAAGATGAGCTACTTGTTTGGTTTTGCTGTCTTGGAGAGTTAATTACTCTCCTACTCCAAGACACTAGCCTGATCTATATTGGTGTTTCAGAGCCCTAGAAATGTAAAAATTACTAGATGAATTTTAATTAAGCGTTGTGTTATTAAGGCTGTTATTACTCAAAGGGGTAAATGGAAATGAAACCAATGGTGTTATGACCCGACTCAACTGAATGCAATGATAATGCAATCCTTTCAATTCGATGAATCCTAATTAAAGTAAGGAGAGAGTTTCCATTCACTTCCGACAATGCAAAAAATTGATCATTAAGAGAAAATATAACAAATTCTCTAATGCACTAATTTTATCAAGAAAAACTAATGCAAATCAATTCCAAACCATTTTTTTTATTTTTGTGTAAATTTAAATCAAAGAAAACTGATCTAAATCTACGATTGATTTTTCATAATGTAAACTATGCAATTGTAATCTATGCATAATTCACTTGAAAAGTATGCAAATGTAATCTATGCACATTTTTCATTCATATTCTAAAAATGAGAATTCTGATTATGCAAATGTGATCTATGCAAGAGAATTCTCAAACACCAGATGATTCTAATGTAATCTAAGAACCAATCAAGTGCAAGCCGAGAAAATTGGGTGAGAGTTCCAAAGATCAAAAAATAAAAACACTCAAAGGCGATTAACACTCATACACAATTTAGCCAAGGCGAAAAACAAAAGCAAAAAGATGCAAAATTGTGAAAAGACTGAGACAAACCTCCAAGTAATGATCAAAGGAAATCAAATTAAGAATTTCTCAAAAAAGAGACTCAAAACACCCAATTGATGAAAGCTTAAAGCAGGAATGCTAATGAAACAAGCTTAGGTGAAGATTTATGGCAGGTAACCAGTGGATCTGGGCAGAAAAACAAATTAAAAACAAAATGTAAAAGGCAAAAAAGAAGAAAATTGAAATTTTCTTAGTTTTGACAGGGGTACGTAGGCGACCTGTTTGCACAGGTGCGGGTACGCTCTGTGCACAAAGAGACAGTGCGTACATGTACGCACTGTGCTCAACTCAGAGACTGCGTACTTCTAGCAAAACAAAGAAAAACTAAAATCTAATTTAACCCTAAGCTAGCTCACCCAAATACACAGTCAGACAGCCAAAAACCAGAAAACAAACGACTTTTCTCAGATCAAAAGTTCATACAAAGGAAAAAACATTCACATCAATGGATTCCCCAGTATGGTCGCCATTTTGTCAGACGGAAAGAGTCGTTAGTGCGGACACAACCGACCTCCCTAGAAGCAAAAGCTTTCTAGTGACAAACAAGACAAATAAAGCTACCTTTCTCTAAACATGCATTGCAAATACAAGTAATCAGGGGATCCTTAACATACCTTTAGTCCAACGCTTTGTAGTAGTCCAGCCTCGCCGATCCGGATGAGCTCCTCCTTCTCTTCGAAACCTGCATTCACTAACAAGCCAAAATATTAAATAGCACCTGATAAACTCATAAAACAATGCATATCCATCATACAGACCAAGGAGTATATGAAACAAACCATGAATAACAATCTGTTGAGAAAAATAAGTTCATTTGCATTAAAAGGTAACAAAAGGAACCATTACAACCTGAGCCTTGGTGTTGTGCAAGTCCCTCCTAGGGTCCAGCAAGAGTTTTCCTTTACTTTGATCAGCTCACCCACTCTCAAATAAGGCTAGGAAAGGATGGGAATCTCTCCTCTCAAGCTTTACAAGGGAGTCCTAATTCCAGCAGCATCTACCCTTAGGAATGTTCAGCTTTCAACCTCTCCTCCCTCTGGCCCAATGCCTGTATTTATAGTGCTCTAGAGGAAGTTATTCAGGTCCACCATCAATGGGATAAGCCCCTCTTTGGATGGGATAGCTCCCCTCTTGATGGGATAAGTTCCTCTTTGATAGGGATACATGAACCATCTAGAGGCGCTCCATACACGTCAAACAAGCTTCTAGAATGCTCTAGAAATGACCAAAAGTAACTTTTTTAGAGTGAAACTTGCGCCTTTTGACCTTTACAGGAGTACGCACCCTCCCCTTTATAGACAGAGCATACAAGTACGCAGGTATTGTGAACTTGGGGTGCGTACACGCAGGTAAGGCTAAGAGAAACTGCGTACCCAGAGATATATAGATTTTTAAAGACTTTCTCTCTTTCTTGGAGTTTGACATGGAGAGCAGAGGTATGAGACTTGCCAAGGAGGATAGTATGACAGTTGATGGAGCCATACTAACTGCAAATAGTCATGGTGACAAATTTTAGTGTAACACTCTATGAGCCTTGGTGACCTTGTTAGAAATATATCATCCACATTTAATATGATAATGAGAGGCTCAGCTCCTACCATCAAATAGTAGAGGTTCGATTCTTCCTCACTCTTCATAAATCCCATTTGCTACAAGTAATCATCATTCCAACCATACCATACTTTGGGAGCTCGCTTGAGTCTGTATAGTGCCCTCTTCAACCTACATACATGGGTATCCCTCTTATGCATCTCAAATTCCTTTGGTTTTTTGATGTAAGCCACATCTTCTATAGCTCCATTTAGAAAAGTCATCTTGACATCCATCTAATGAATTTTCCATCCCATATGTGTTGCTAGAGAGATCACGGCTCTGATGGAAGTGTATCTAGCCACTAGAAAAAAGGTATCATCATAGTCTATGCCATCCTTCTAAGCAAAACCCTTGGCAATGAACCTAGCGTTTTACTTCTCCACGCTACCATATGTAGCATGTTTTATCTTGTATATCCAATGAGAACCATCTGTTTCCTTGTCCAATGGTCTAGGTACAACCTCCCACACATCATTCACCACGATGGAGTTGTACTCCTCCACCATTGCATCATGTCGCACATGTTTTTGTGTAGCCTCCTAAGAAATAGAAGGCTCACTGTCAATGAACTCACTCTTCAACTCCTTATACCCTTAATACCTCTATGGAAATCTCATATCCCTGGTGCTTTGTCTAGGAGTTCCCACAAACTCTTGTCTATCTCTCAATGTCTAAAGCACCTCTCTATTTCTTCTCCCACTAGTGGTGGGTGGAGCTTCATGCTCCTCTACCTGTTGTTGCTACTCCATCTATTGTGAACTCTCCCCTGCACCTGTACATGTGCCTGTACTAGTCATTGTGCTTAGGTTGGTGCCCTAAGCCTAAGATCCTTGTTCATACCTAGAAGCTTTTTTTGTCTCATTTTGATCAATTGTTGGAAACTCGTGAGATCTCCTAAAGGCTTTCTCCTCCAAGAACTTCACATCCCATCTCACCATAATTTTCTTTCTACCTAGAATATAGAACTTGTATGCCTTGGACATAATAGTATAGCCAATGAAATAGCCCCCCTTATCTACATTTCAATCGAACTTGGTGTGTTTTTCATCTAGCACGTGAAAATAAGTTATGCTACCAAAAATCTTGAAGTGCCCAACTTTTGTCTTCTTTCCTATAAATTCATCCTTTGGTGTCATATTCCCCAACACCTTGAGGGGAAACTTGTTCTAAATATATATTGTTGTACTACATGCCTCTACCCAGAGAAATCTAGGCATGTCCTGGTCATAAGGCATCACCCTCGCTGCTCTAAATATCATCCTATTATTCCTCTCAACTGTAGAAATTTTGAATAATATGACACATATTCACAGAGACTATCCTGATTATACACTTATAAGTGGAACATTCATAATACATAACCTCCTCTACGTTGATCATCAATTTACAGAAGCAGAAACATTCACAGGCGCACATAGAAGCATCAATCGGACTCATTAACACAGTATGTATCCCTAGGAAAGCATCTCGCTAAAAACCCCAACTATTTGTATATTATATTGATTGAATCATGTAACATTACAAAGTACAATGCTTATCACAAGCAATCCAGTACCAACTCCACCTGTTACACACAATACAGCTCAAATCTGATCTCCAAATCTCCCCCGTTGCTTGCCTGCCTCCACAGCTCAATAACTGCTCAAGAATTGATGAGAATGGTTTACCAAACTCGTATTTCACCTGCAAAGAATCACTCACACTGTGTTGGACATGAGCACAGGCTACAATTCTTGGTATTGGCGAATTCATTGGCATACTCAATCCCTTTGATTGTGCAAATCATCATGCACATCTATAGTCACAACTGATAGCAATCTGATCCTCTAACACCTGTCCCTGCTGAACTAAACATGCACTGACATGCAACTGAGTTAACTGATGTTTCTATAGTTGCATTATGAGTTAATAACTTGAGAATTAATTAATAACTAATTCACCCAACTCATCTCTAGTCTATTGATTAGTTAGACTAAATACAACTAGTTTAACAAAGTTAAACTGAACACAACTCCATCAACTGCACCTCCAGTCCACTAAACTCAACTCACTTGAGTTCTAACTAAAGTCTTTCATGCAAATATTAGTCATCCCATAGGTAACCACGTATTTCCTTCTGGGATCTGCATGTACCACATCCGTAGCTCATCCTAAAGTGCTCCAAGAGAATAAGATCAAGTTTATAGTCCAAATATTATTATGAGACAAAAATATTTGACTTTTCTATTTTTGACAACCAGTCTAAAAATAGACTTTGATCACTCATACTGTGATCACTCATACTGTGGTCACCCATACTGTTGTCACCCATACTGTGATCACCCATACTGTGATCACCCATATTGTGATCATCCCTGCTGGGATCAAAAAATAGACTTTGCGCCATAATTTGCCTGCGGGCCCACTTAGTGAAGGCGACTCCCTTCCACTAAGCTCCATCATCTTGTTGCATTCTCAACAAGCATTTCTTGTTGCAAACTTTTGAACACTCCCTCTCAACAAGAAAGGATCCTCTCAAACCCGATCCTGTAATTCTGGAATGTTCTCCATGCAACACATCTGGCCGGTCCACTTGCTCTATCATCAAAGTCTCTGACTGCTATTGCCTCTGTCGACTGAAAACTCTGCATCTCTGTGCTCTTCAGTATCTGACTACTCTAGCCTCTATCACTTTGATCTCTGACTGCATCTGTGCTGCTGCTGGTTCTATCTCCCAGCATTGCATCTGCACTACACCTCCCAACTGACCTCCCTATTGGGCTAGAAACACCCTCTGATGCTGAAGCTCTACCTGCTGCTGAAAAGTGCTCCCTCTCGGACATCTGCGCTACAGCCACATCTCCATGTATCTCGCACCATTACACACCTCTCTGTGCCACCTAGCACTGTGAAAAACACTTGTGCCTCTCGCATTGCTGCAGCCTGCTAGCTATGCGATGTCCTGGGATTCCCTGCACTGTCGCTCTCTCTGCCACTCCATCCGCATCTGTCTCTACCCAATCAGTCAGTTCCTGCTACTACACATTGGGGCTCCCGTAGCAAGGTCTCATCCAAGAGGTTGGGTACCTCAAGGATCTTGCCCCTCCTCCTTGGGACGATCAATCCACATCACCCCACCTCCTACCTGGAGGTATGGCTGCATGCGATCCCTCAGCCCACCTGGCTCGAAGTTCCCCCCTACTGGAGGTCTCTGGATGAATAGATGTCTCTACTCGATCTCCTCTCAGCTTCCCCTATTGTGGCTCCTCCACAACCTCCTGAAGCTTCTGCACCAATCGTGGCTCCTCCACAATCGTCTGAGACTTCTTCTGGCTCTGCATGTTGAGAGGTAATATACGCTCCCTCTCAACCACCAAGTCTCCATCAATTGCCTCGCTGCTCAAGGCTTCGCATGCATCTTGAACCTCAAGAGCATACAGGTTCTTGACCCGTGAACCAATCTCATGACAACGAAAGCATCTCACCTTTGACTTGTCAAACTTCTTCCCATCATTGGAAGAACTGGATTCAGAAAGAGAAACCTTCCCCTTCCCCTTCTTCGCCTTACTCGCTAAGGCACAGTTCTCCTCATCATGCATAGATGAAGAACTATCTCTGGTGCACCATCTAATCTCCTCCTGCATCAAATCCAACCATAGTCGTTCCCAATTTGGCAGTTTCTCCCTTCCATTCACCGAGTCCTGGTAGCTATGCCAACTCTTAGGAAGGTCAAGGAGTGCTAGACTCACCATCCTCATCCGACAGTCACCCCCACACTTCCCATCTCATCCCGACATTGGGTGAACTTCGTGAGATACTAGGGCATACTGTCTCCATTCTCACACTTAATGTTTTTGAGTTTCGCTCTTGCTTTGGAATTAAATTTGAATTCCACCAGCTCAAAACTCAACCGCTTCTGATCTAGAATTCGTGATAACAAAGTATTTCTCGTACAGAGATTGACTGTATGGGCTTTCACTGGATATCTCACCTTCCAAAAGAAGGATGAATCCAGAGGCTACCTGGCCCGATTACAGACTCTGCCTGAAGAAATAAATTGTAAACACTTTCTGAATAGTAGATCTGATGATCAATCCTCGCTTTGATATCCTGTAGAACTTTTCCTACAAATCAAAGCCTCTGATACCATGTAGAAATTTTGAATAATATGACACATATTCACAGAGATTATCCTGATTATACACTTATAAGCGGAACATGCATAATACATAACCTCCTCTATGTTGATCATCAATTTACAGTAGCAGAAACATTCACAGGCGCACATAGAAGCATCAATCAAACTCATTAACACAATATGTATCCCGGGGAAAGCATCTCGCTAAAAACCCCAACTATCTATATATTATATTGATTAAATAATGTAACATTACAAAGTACAATGCTTATCACAAGAAATCCAGTACTAGCTCCACCTATTACACACAATACAGCTCAGATCTGATCTCCAAATCTCCCCCGCTGCTTGCCTGCCTCCACAGCTCAATACCTACTCAAGAATTGATGAAAATGGTTTACCAAACTCGTATTTCACCTGCAAATAATCACTCACACTGTGTTGGACGTGAGCATAGGCTACAATTCTTGGTATTGGCCAATTCATTGGCATACTCAATCCCTTTGATTGTGCAAATCATCATGCACAGCTATAGTCACAACTGATAGCAATTTGATCCTCTAACACCTGTCCCTGCTGAACTGAACATGCACTGACATGCAACTGAGTTAACTGATGTATTCTATAGTTGCATTATGAGTTAATAACTTGTGAATTAATTACTAACTAATTCACCCAACTCATCTCTAGTTTATTGATCAGTTAGACTAAATACAACTAGTTTAACAAAGTTAAACTGAACACAACTCCATCAACTGCACCTCCAGTCCACTAAACTCAACCCACTTGAGTTCTAACTGAAGTCTTGCATGCAAATATTAGTCATACCATAGGTAACCATGTATTTCCTTCTGGGATCTACATGTACCACATCCGTAGCTCATCCTGAAGTGCTCCAAGAGAATAAGATCAAGTTTATAGTCCAAATATTATTATGAGACAATAATATTTGACTTTTCTATTTTGATAGCCAGTCTAAAAATAGACTTTGATCACTCATACTGTGATCACTCATACTGTGGTCACCCATACTGTTGTCACCCATACTGTGATCACTCATACTGTGATCACCCATACTGTGATCACCCATACTATGATCATCCCTGCTGGGATCAAAAAATAGACTTTGCGCCATAATTTGCCTGTGGGCCCACTTAGTGAAGGCGGATCCTTTCCACTAAGCTCCATCATCTTGATGCATTCTCAACAAGCATTTCTTGTTGCACACTTTTCAACATCAACGACCCCATTTTCTTGTGGGTTATATGGAGTTGTCTATTATCTCTCGCTTCCCTCCTTCACATATAACTCCTTGAAGGTTTTCTCCACATAATCACCTCCATTATCTATACGAAGAACATTTATCCTCTTCCCTGCCATGTCCTCCACAAGAGCCTTAAATTCTTAGAAGTGACTGAAGACTTTGTCTCTTGTCTTCAAGAAGTATATCCAAGTATTCTTGGAGAAGTCATTAATGAATGTTATGAAATACTCATAACCCCTAATAAATTTCGTGGACAATGAGCCACATGTATCATAATGTATTAACTCAAGCACACCCTTGGCTTTATTGTCAATCCTTGGAAACATTTATTTTTCAAAATTCCCAAGGATGCACCCCCTACACACATCATCATGTTCTGTGCTTCTCTCTAGAACTCTTTTCATAGCCTCCCTGAGAAATTTGAGTGCTCCATGAGTGTCCCATCCTCCTATGTTATAATTATCCTTTTTCTCTACTATTATTGTTTCTCACTAGTGTGTTTGGAGCAACCAACTGAAATTTGTGTAACTTGTTGCTCCTTACCCCAATTTGTTTCTCTAACTTATAATCTCGATGCTTAATATACACCTTCAACCCTCGAAAGTAGACAAAATATCCCTTATCCTAAAGAGTTGATACAAAAATCAGGTTCATTCCTAAAGTTGACACATGCAGCACACCTATAACATTCGTACTATTTCTTGACTCCCTCTAAAAGGTAAATGTCTCTCTCCCAACTAGAGTACACTTGGACTTATTTCTCATTTGAATCTATAAGCATATCTCCTCTTCCTAATAACTGGAAAATTATTATCTAGCCCCCTTCATGTGACATGACACTCCACTATCAATGTACTAGAGACATATAGAGGTATAGCTAGAGAGGAAAGCTATGAGAGAAAACTCATATTCTAGCATTGAAGATAGCTCATCAATATCCACTGAAGTTGCTTTATTTTGTGTCCATTTCTTCTTCTTTCTTCCTTTCTTTCTGTTCAGACATCGACTGATATAGTGACCATTTTGACTGCAACCAAAGAAATTGATTTTACTCAAGTCCATTTCCTTCTTACCTTCCTCGGATCCTTTAAAAGAGCCCTTCTTGGCCTTTCCCTTTCATGGTACGGCCACATTCTCATCATCCTCACAATTTTGGAGTTTTATTCTACTTTTGTCATTGAACAGACTCATTGTAAGCTCTTCCTGGGTGAAATCGATCCACATTTGATCCCAACTTAGTACAATATCTCATCCATTAATCACCTAAATGAACACATCCCACTACTTTGATAACCCATTTAATGTTTGTCTCACAACCTCATCATATTTTAATTGATATCCAACAACTTCTAACTCATCCTTGACAAGTATGGGCCTAGTGAGGTAGCTTACAAAGTATTCACCCTTATTCATCCAAGTATTTCTCAACTTCTCCCTAAGAATCATCTTCCTACTCACGGTAGTGTTCTAGAAGAAATTTAGAATAGAAAACCACATCTTCTTCACTATATCCAAATCTATGATATGTGGAATGATATGATCCTTAACCCCATGAAGGATTATTCTCCTCGCCTTATAATCCTCCTTGTCTACCATGAGATGTGTTGGATATGACGATATAGGTACAACACTGGTCGCATAATATTTGAGACCATTCCCTTCCAGCAACAAAGAAACTATGGCTTTATACACACCAAATTTTGAAGCTCCATCCAGTCTGTCCTAATCTCTCAATCTTATTGAAGCCATTTATGAAAGCCCTTGGAAAATACAAAAAACTGAACTATATATGAAGGAGTTCGAACTGGGTTTTATAAACCCTCAATTTCTCTTATTATGCCCTACGTTGAGCCTCTTTTTCCCTCAAATCTACACTTGTATACTATGTGAAAATTCTATTGAATTTACTGGTTATTAATCTTCCATATTTGCAAATTATTTGTCTTCTAGAAATTAATTCATGGAAAATACTAAATTAAAACACAACTACAATTTCACAACTAAATAATTGCAGGAACTGTAATAGCCCTAGTGAAAATTCTATGTAATAAAAGTTTAAAACAATAACCATAGTCGACGGGACACTTATTCCAAGTGAAATATTGGGAAAGACATCCTAGGGGGTGTTCGTTTGGTTTTTTATGGCTAAGGAAATTGGAAAATGCAATGGCTAAGGCTTTGGAAAGGAAAAATGGCATTTTTGGCACATTTATTTATGAAAATAATGGAAATTAGGAGAAAATGGAGGTGAAAGGTCACAGGTTGCATGTGAGGAGGAAAATGAAGAAAATATAAGCCTCATTCATAAAAAGGCTTTTGAGGATCAGTTGGTAACCTTTTTGTCATTTGAGATTTGGAGCTCTATCATTATTCTCTCTCTCACACTCTTGGACACTTAGAGTTTCTTAGAGCACTTTGGAATTGGAGAAAGAAAGGAAAAGAAGGAAAGAGGAAGCAAAGATCAAGTAGGGGAAGACAGGATCAAGCAGCTACAACAGGCTTCATTGCAAGTATTGACTTGCATGTGTATTTTCCTTACTAGGTTTTGCATGCATGGGATTGCATGTGTTTATTTTCTACCATGGCATTGGTTTTGCTAGGTGTGACAGTATTTTCAGCCTAGCCTTTCCATTTCCTGATAGCTTTGATGATATGGGTTCTCTCATATGGTTTATGTGGAGTGTCTGGATTGGATTCAAAGCTGAGTGGGGTGGAACTCCGAATTGAGAAACACATGGTCTGGGTGGTCCTTGAACTGAACTGAGGATCATGAAGCCACTAGCCTAGTAACCCTTAAATCGAAAGGTGGGTTGCGGTAAATCTAGATTGTGTGCCTCGGTGGGCCTAGGAATCCCTACCAGTGAATGGTGGGATATACAGTAAATCCAAGAGGTGGATTTTCTCTCCGTTGGGCCTAGTGGTCCCAAGATGGGATGCACGGTAAATCCTGGAGAGTATATATTGGTGTAGGGCCTAGTTATTCTTGGATCAGACTCTAGATGCACGGTAAATCCTAAGAGACTAGGAGGCACTGAAATTCCTCACGGCATTAGCGGAGAACTCTGGTGGCATCCATGTTTATTGGTGTTTTTGATGTGTTCTATGAGTCCCACATTCATGCTTGGAATATGGCACGGGGGTGATTGGCTGAAGAGATAATTGGCTCAACTAATCTATGGTTGGGTGGAATGTGGTAGTCCCATCTTTGGTTGGTTCATTGCATTCATTAATGAGAAATTCATTCCCTTGATTTTCATGTGTAAATGCATTGATGTATATATGGATTTTGATGGATGACATGTTTATGTTATTTGTTCCTATTATGTTGGTTATATGTACATTTTATGACAACAGCTATGTATGGCTCTTAGCATGTTTTTACTTGTATATGAATGGATAATGTGTCTATGACCTAATAGATGATAATGCAACACTGGAAATGAGGGAACAATATTCAATAGCGATTCTCAAATAAGTATGAGATCCCTACACTTAATTTTTTTGTTTACACCTGTAGGTTACATTTTGATGATATGTTTGACAAAATGCCTATCATGGCTAGTAGGGGTCTGGTTATCGTCTTGTTCATATTATTGCTTTTGCGTCATTTTTTCCCTGTATCTTTACTGATTCTAAGTTATCACTCCATACTAGGCAGTGGGATGGGATCTGGGCCTAAAAAAAGTGGCTTAAATCTTGGGATCACTGGCATAGAACTATAAATTTTGGTCCCTAGTCGATGGCAGGAAAGCCTGTGAGAGCGACTTTAGGTTGTTGGTCGCTCCCTTTCCAATAGCATGAGAGCAACTATGGCCTAAGAGATCCAGAAGAGAAGTGGGACCCAGAGACAGGTTGTCTGAGTGGCTAACTTGTCTCCTAAGGGTTTTGTTGATGATGTTGGATGACTATGTGTGATGTTCCATTGATTCCACTTCCCGAAGGTTACATAGGAGGTCAAATCTAATCATAGTAGCCTATTGTCTCATGTTTACCCTGGTTGGCATGGTTTCTTGAGTGGATGTGGGAGGAGGGTGTTACAAAGTGGTATCAGAACATGATTCAACACTCATACTAGATGGGTGGTGTGTTTTTGTCATGCATGCATGTCAGTTGCATGTGTGTCTCTTACACTTGCATTTCATGTGCTTGTTTCATTTTCTTGATGATTGATTATGGTTGTAGTATGGTTGTTATGGAGAATTTGATATTTATTTCGTGAAATGTATTTGTCATAAGTATGTGACTGGTTTCATATGGATTATGTGTCACTTACATGTTGATTTTATGTCACCTACTTACATCCTTATATGTTAGGTTACATTCTTGAACATATTTATTACATGTATCATTCTTGTAGGTTGATTACAAGAATTGCTCACTTATGTTTGACTACATGTGTTTATGCGTATGTGTAGTTGATTAGGCACTGCTTATGCATGTTATTGGTTGCAAGTGGCAATGTGTACCATGGAATAATTGTTTTTTTCTTGCATGAGGTCATAGCATGCATTGTTGATATGGCCTTGCATTGATGACTGGACCCTAGCTAGAATGATGTTTATGTTTTGATGCACTTACTTGTTATATGTCTATATGTTATTATGTCTATGTTATACATGTATCATGTTGATTTGCTGATCTTGCAGACAAGGAATCCCCCCAAGCTATAATAAGGTATGTCGATTTATTATGATTTGGTTTATCTGACATTATATGCATTGAAGGAAGAAATATCAAATGTCTGGAAAGATTTTTTACTACAAAGACTCTCTCTATGAATCTGAAGAGCAGTACAGTGTCGGGAATCCTTCTGATTTGGCAGTTACACTAAGAATATTGAAGGAAAAGATAAATATTTGTAAGGTAGATAATGGCCAGATCATACAACCACAAGAGAAGCAAGCAGAGGTTGATGATATACTTCTTCGAAGTTTTTCAGACTTGCAGCGACAAGGGCCAGTTCGAATCAGCCATGGACATGAGGATGGAAATAATGGGGCATATGGAAGTAGGTCTCTTAGTAGACATAAGTCAAATAGATCTGATACAGTGAGAGATGGAAAGTTGTTGGACACTCTAGATAGGAGGGGCGATGAGTACATGTACTATTCTAGTTCTGGTTCTGATAGACATCATGATCGTCATCGTTATCATCCTTATAGGAGGAATGATAGGGGATACTTACTAGATGAATTCAAGAAAGAAAAACCACCTACTTTTGATGGAGATGTGAAGAAGTCAGAAGATGCAGAGGCTTGGATACTTGGGATGAACAAATTATTTGAGTTGCATGAGTACACAGATAACATGAAGGATATAGTAGTTATCTTCAGCTTGAAAGGTAAAGCAGACATCTAGTGGGAAGATGTTAAGTAGGTCAAAGACATTAGGACATATGAATTGAGTTGGTGGGAATTCAAGAGGCTTTTTAGGAAGAACTACTTGTCAGAGAAGTAATATGATAGAATGGCTAAAGAATTATATGAGATAAATATGGTATCAATGATAGATGAAAAGAACACAACCAAGTTTCTGTAGTTATTGAGGTATGTACCATATCTTACTTATTGGAAGGCTAAAGTTCATATATTTGTCAGTGGTTTTCCAATAGCATTTAG
This sequence comes from Pinus tabuliformis, assembly GCA_031772625.1. Lineage (NCBI taxonomy): Eukaryota > Viridiplantae > Streptophyta > Pinopsida > Pinales > Pinaceae > Pinus > Pinus tabuliformis. The sequence continues at coordinate 922,065,508 of CM062808.1, forward strand.
ATATTGGATTGAGTATGATGAGCGTCGGTCACTTGAGGAAGTTATTGGGAAATCGAAACATTGCTACAAATAGTCAAAACATAAGAATGAACCTCATCATGGATGAAAGGGAAAAGAGAAAGGTAGAGGTAAATGGTAACCTAAGAGGACAAGGCCTCAAAATGCAAATGGGAATGAAAATATGGCACCGCAAAAGAAGTTTAATGTAGTTAGACAGGGACATGGGTCACAATAGTAGCAGCAACAGCATAGAGGTGAGGGCACTGGTCAGTTGGAGTGTTGGACATATGCTAAGGAGCACCTTAGGAAAGATTATCCATAGCATCAGGCTAGAAGGCCTAAGATATACAGTGGACAGGAGGCGCAAACTATTGGGGATGTTGGTCAGAGTATTCGACGTATCTATGCATAAGTGGACAACAGGGAGTCAAAACACTAGGCATTTATCATTGAGATGGAAGGTAAGCTTTTTGATCAAGTTATTTCTATTTTGATTGACCCTGGATCTAATTACAGCGATCGTAGTCTGAAATTGGTGGATAAGTGTGGTTTGAGTAAGCAATTGCATGTAGAGTCTTTATTATGCAACCAGCTCACAAAATAGAAGAAAATATAGATCAACAACTTCAAAATTAGCCTCTTCGAGGGGGAAACCTCCTTTACATTACACAGATGAATAATTCTTGGATGATTCAAATGAAAAAACCTCCTTTCCATATATATGAGTCTAAGGGGTCACAATATAATCAGAGTCGACATAACAATAATAATATAAGGGCACAAAAATAACAATAGTGGGCTTCTATGGGGCACAATAATAACAATATGGGGACAATGGTGGCATAAAAATAACAATAAGGGGCTACAATGACAATAGTAATGGGGGAATCACTAGTATTATAGGGACCTAACATGTCCCTCTCATTCAAAAAAGTGTTGTCCTCAACGCTTGAGTAGTTATGGATTCTTCTGTATAAAATTTTCATCCTCCCAAGTGGAATCTTTAGCAGGTAAGTTCTTCCACTTGATGAGATACTTTGAAATTGATCGATTGTGTAGTTGTTGAGTTCTTGTTTCTATGACTGCTTTAGGTTCCAATATGATTTTTCCTTCCTCGTCAAGTTCTGGAAATATTGTTTGAACTGGGAGCTTGTCACCTATAACCTTATTTAAGCATGAAAGATGGAAAACTGGGACTCGAGAGGATGTAGGAAGCTCCAATTTGTATGCCATAGTACCAATATTTTGCAACACCTTGTACAGACCATAATACTTTGGTGATAATTTATTATCCTTCTTAGCTTGCTTGAGGGACATTTTTTTGTATGGTTGTAGTCGTAGAAATACCCAGTCACCTACATCAAAACTTCTTTTGTTGCAATGTTGATATTCCTGTTGTTTCATTCTATTATGAACCAAATTGAGGTTATCCTTTAAGAGTTGGAGAAACTGCTGTTGATGCTAAATGTGATATTCCACTGCTTGAACCTTAGAATTTTCTCTTAAAGATGTTGTGATTGATGGTGGATGATATCCATAAAGTGTCATATATGGGGTCATTTTTCTTGCAGTGTGGAAGTGTTAGAAAATTATATATTACGGAGCAATGGAACACATAAAATATTGCATAAATATAAACATAGAAAATGCATAAAACAAGAGAGACACAAATATACGTGGTTCACCCAGTTTGGGCTATGTCCACGGAGAAACAACCAGTACTTCCTTTTATATTATCCATCAAACTTAAGAGATACAACCTACAGCAGATCCATTGTGACACCCTCTTCGCTCTCAATCTCCTCTCTCTTTCTCACTCAGAATATAGATCTTCATAGACGTAATAAAATTCCCTCATATATAGTGAGGGGTTGCCTTCTAGGGCAAAAAACCTTAAATTAATCATAACTTCTACCGTCAGATCTGTTAGCCTCCTATTGCAATAGGTTTCATATTTCATGATTGACTGTTTACATGCCAAATATGTCATCCTTTTCATGTTGCAAAGGTTCCATATTTCCAAGAAATTCCATTTTTGAAGAGCTTTTCAGTTAAGGGAAGGCCAAACAGCTTAATCTTGGCTTCCCTAGGTTTAAATTGCTTGTTTTAGAAGATAGAGAATGAATATCTGTCCAAACTTTTTAGTCTTGGTAGATTGTTAGATAGGTAGAGAAGCAAGGGTGCTCAACAGCTTAATCTGAGCCCCTGGATGCAATAAGGGTAGATTTAGATAGGAGGATAGCCAAAAGAAAAGATGAAAAGTTGGGTTTGCTAGTCTAAGTGCACCCAAACAAAAAGAAGAAAAAATGTTAGGCTAAGTAGGCTGGGTAGGTAGTTTTTGAGGTTGCAGAATGAGGATTTGTGATCAATTTTGTATTTCAAAGTGTTATTTTACTTCAGATCACAAGTTCAAGGCAATTTTCCCTTGGAGTAGCTCAAGCGAGGCATGACTAACTTCCCCTTCATCCTTTACCCCAAATCATTCACTAATTTCCCCTAAAAGATGTTAAGATCTGCTTGATATCTTTAGAAATCATCATATTCCATAAGCTTTGCCTAAGTAAAGATCTGCTTTACTTAGGAGTGCTCATATTTCTTCTATAAAGTCCTATTTCCCCTTTGTAGCCTAAGATTTCTATACTTAGCGCTTTCTTCACAAAATCCATATTAATTCCTAACTCTATTATATAAATCCCTTCTTATTTCCTCTTCCCCTATTAAAAATATGTTAAAAATCCCCCTTATATACATATCCCCTCCTTTTGGTTGAAAAATAACCATAAATATGCCTTGGGAATTACTAAGTTTGCCTAAAACTTAGTAAGAACCCTCATTTTGCCCATCTTCCTATGCATTTGGACCCCTTCCAATGCATAAAAACCCTCTTCCATGCAATTGGACCCCTTCCGATGCATTAAAAATCCTTCAAAGACATATAAAACCCCCCCCCCTCCGATTTCATAAACCCTTCTCCGATCAAGGGAATCTCCCTCCGATCGCATTGACCCTCTTCCGATTGAATAATTCCTCCTCCGATGAGCTTTCCCCCCCTCCGACGCGATATCGCTGTCGGAGGTCGCAGCAGTGTTGGCCCCCTTATATATGCTCCCCGATATCATTTCGCCGATGCGATATCGCTATCGCATCCGAAGCGATATCGCAAGTCGCCCCATTCACCCCGCCGATGCGATATCACCGACTTAATCTTAACCGTCTGATTTCCCCCGCCCATCCGACGGCCCAGATCTTATCGCATCGCGCCCATTTCGCTATCGCTCGCCCATCACTATTTGTTAAAAGCCTCCACCCCGGATAGCCGATCGTCGATGCGATATCACCAATTGCGCGCCAGCCGCCCAATCTACCCCCCATCAACGGCTCATACTATGTCGCAAGTCCCCATTTCACTATCGCTCATACATAAGTCTCCGCTCCCATGACCCCGCCGATAGCGATATTGCGAAATTCATCGTAGCCGTTGGATCTGCCTTCGCGCGATCCGATGACCAGGATCTGTTCACAACTACAGTATCGCTCCCGCCTATATTTTCATCCGATTTTTACATTTTATGTGTTTTTCGCCTTATAAAGGAAAAGGGGCCATTTTCTCATGTTTTCTATTTTCGCCTGTGCGCGCCCCTTCGGCAAAGGAAGCTTAATCATTCTCAGCCCATGTTTCATCGCTCCGGCTCAGATTGACTCCAAGCAGCAATATTCTATCCTCATCCGTCTATTCCGCTCTCCCCGGTCCAATGGTGGACGGAAACGGCGAGGTGGCAGAATGTTAGCGTCCGATAGAGGGTGGTTTTACCGTCGTACGCAGGGACGCGTGCCCTATTTTCATTGCAACGGGCCTCCTCCAACACTTACCATCCCCGTACAAAAGGCGGTCTGATAAAACCACTTAACGCCATCTGCCTGCATCCCCACCCTGCTACCGTGTCCTGTGCCATGTCATCGTCCCAATCAGCTGCCACATCATCTTGCCGTACCGGGGACCCGCCGATGATGTCATGCTAATGTCATCACAAAAAAAGGCGCGCCAAAATGCCGCGGAAACCCAAATTTGCTCCGGACAATGAGCGCGGCCTCAACAAGCCATCAATGAACAAATCCTCCACCATTTTAGTAGTAATTCTTCCTTTTTTGATCAGATTTTGATCGGCCAAGCGCCAATACTCCTCCAGAAGCCCGCAGAAAGCATTGCGGCAACTATTGTTGCCTTAAAATAGCAGAAAAGGGGCAATTTGATGGTTTGAAGTGTATCAGTGGAAGAATAGGGCCCCGATTCAGGTTAAAGAGTATCAGAGTAGCGGCAAAGAGTATCAGTTAAAGATTTGCAGTGGAAGACTTAAAGCCAAGGCAAATAAGCAATAAACGGCCTCCATCCAAGTCAAAGAAGCAGTAAAATCCATTTAAAGCTCACCAGAACAGATTAATGAGCAGTAAAGACACATGAGAGCAGCACTTCAGAGCCCAAGACACAGTTATGGAAAAATGGCCAGTGCAGAGCTCAAAGGACACCTCAAAGCCTCATTTTTGATGCTGCTGCCTCCAGCGCAGCTCAAATAGATATTTTGCATTTATTTCAGCACAAATTAGGTTAAACATAGTTATTTGCCCAGATCTTCCCTCAGATCTGTTTTGTAGATATTTTTCTTATAAATACCTCCCCAAACAATGTATTAAGGGTTGGTTGGTTGGTTGGTCGATAAACTCATTCTGGACTTGTGCTATATATTTTGAGAACTTTTATGAACAAAGATAGCTGGAATGCTTTGCTTTTGAACTGTCTGGTGTGGATTTGATGGCTAAAGAGTAGATTACAGAATTCTAGTGCTTCTACATGAATCAATAAGTCTTTCTCCCCTGTTTTCACTCTCTATGTTTGTAATATCATCTATGTGTCATGATATAAGTTGCAGGAAGAAAGAATAGCCCAAATGTTGCTTAACTGTGCTCTGTGCTCAATTCCTGTTATTTCTCTATGTTTTCTGCTGAATTAGTTATGAATATGAATACTTTATTGCTCATATTTGCTCTAGTTCCTTCATATACGAATTTTGTTTAAGAATCCTTGATTGCTCCTATATAATGTTCACTCACCTTCCCTCTGTTAGCATAATGAGAGCTACTTAGTTGCCTTTCATTCCCTGACCACCATTTCACCCTTATTCCAGCTTGAAGTTGTTCCTTGTTTAGCTATCATGCTCTGTAGTCACTCTTTGCCAAAGAAGACACATCCAGCAGCCCTTAATCCTTGACTCCATGCCCAATGGTCTGAACTTCTCACACTTTGCATACCAACTCTGTCTGAAACATCATCCATCCATCCCACCAAACTCAAAACAAAACCCATGTACACCATAACTAGCCTAAAATCATATCAAAACAAAGCTAAATTACAAAGAGAGAGCCCTCTCTGATTGCAGGTAGGCTAGAACCTGCAATCCAAAGATTGGTTTGTGGTTACCTCGGCCGTATCCCTTAAGGAGCCAAGGGACAACCTGAGTGATAACATCATTGGCGACTCCACTGGGGAAAATCTTCAGAAAATTCCAAAAAACAAGTTAGAAGCTGGCTCCCAAGAAGAAATCACGCTATACAAGGTCAAATCCAGACCCAAATCCCCCAGCTGCTATTGAAAATCCTAATTTAATCCCAAGGAACTTCAGGAAGCTAGAGCGAAGAGATGATTTTGCTGATTATAGTCCTGAAACAGTTCGGCCAAGCTGTGTTCCAACCCTTGTTAAAGTTTTATTTCATTCAGTCCCTACTTCCCCTAGTTCATCATCCACCTCTCAAAGCACCTTTTCCACTCCTCCATTCACTGCAAATACTACTCCCATTACCACTGTTATTACTGTTGTTCCAGTCGTTCCATTTATCCCTGTTGTTCCACTTATACCAGTAAATATGGCGAATAGATATGCTCCTTTACAATTGCCTGCAAATCCTGGGGCTATGCCTCAGGATTATCAAACTAAAATCACATATTTTGATGGTACTGGTTCTAACACTGCCCTGCAACATACCAAGAAAATGCAGGACTATTTTGAGAGTTATGAAATAGATGATGATCATGTAAGAATGAAGATTTTTGTCCAAAGTTTAACAGGAGATGTAAGGCCCTGGTTCAGAGCTCTCCCTGCAAATTCCATAGCTGACCCAGAGGCCCTTTACCAAACATTTCTTAACAGGTGGGAGAAGAAGAGGGACCCTCTGCACATATTATCCGAATATGACACTATCAAAAGAGGCCCTCAAGAAGCTATCTTAGACTACTGTGCTAGGTTCAACAATATTTACAATGCTATTCCACAGAACCTTAGGCCTCCACCTGATCCTGCTTTATACAAATTCCCTGATGGATTTGATTCTGACATGGCATATCAATTCAGGGAAAGAGCCCCTCAAAGCTTAGCAGACATGCAGAATGTAGCTGTTAGTGTGGAGGCAAATCTGATTGCCAAGCGAAATAGAGAAAGAGCCTAGAGAAGAACCACTTTTAAAGAAGAGCCTTCAGCTATTGAACGAAAATTGGATGCAATCAGCAATATCGTGCACAGTATTGGAGATAGAATGGGAACTACTGAAAGAAAAACATCCTAGGAAGGACAACAAAGTAATACTATCAGAAACCCAAACTTTAGGAAAAACCAAAACCCAAATGTTGGAAGGGCTGGCCCAGACCAAGCTATCAGAACCCCCTTTCAAGAAAACTATGCTAAAGCATCAACATCTAGTGAGCCAACCGAGGACACTCACATAAACTTGATGGGTTTGAAGAGTGAACAACAAGTTTTTCTAACCCAAGAAGACCAAGATGATCATGATATCAATCAATTTCAGACTAAATCCGGAGAGTCATTTGACTTTAGAGAAGGCTATGATGCAGCAGTATATGAAGTCCACAAACAGTATAAATTGAGGACCAGAACCATAGATGTACCTGAACCTATCAAACCAAAGGATGCTAAACAGCCTAAGAAGATAAAAGACAAAGCTGTCCTCACAGAACCTTCTGACAAAACAGACCCAAATCCAAAAGAAGTGACTGTGGAAGATATAACAGATGTATCAGACATTCAGACCTTTAAAAACCAGCCATTGGTATCCTCTTCCTCAAAAGAAAATGCAAACAACACTCTTCAAAGCCTTCCCAAAACAGAAATATTTCAAGACAACACTCAAGATCAAGAGAAAAACGCTGACAATGAAATTGAAAAGGGAAAATCTGCCAGTCACAATACTAAAACTCAATCAGAAAAATCATTTGATTTAGAGGCAGAAATTGGTAAACTAAAGATATATATTCCTCTCTCTGAGCTTGCTAAACATAATGTATATAGACAGCAAATCAAACGAGCGCTGCAAATGCCAGAGAACGGGGATGATGTTAATGTCTTTGATGATCAACCTGAATTACTTTTTGGTCCTGAAGTCGATGGAAAAATAGCACATGGAGTTGTTCCACCCTTTTATGTCAGTTTACACATACATGATAAAGTGTTATGCAATGCTATGTTTGATTCAGGTGCTTCACACAACCTAATGCCGAAAGCTGTAATGGAGAAGCTAAACCTAGATGTCACAAGACCCTACAAAGACTTATTCTCCTTTGACTCGAGTCAGGTCAAGTGTTTAGGCTTAATCAAGGATTTATGTGTGTCTTTAGTCCAATATCCCAACAAAACAATCCTAATGGACGTGGTGGTAGCTGACTTTCCACCTAAATATGGCATGCTATTATCAAGATCTTGGGGAGCCAAACTCCAAGGATCTTTGCAATTAGACCTGTCCTATGCCACTATTTCGGTCTTTGGGCAACCAAAGAGGCTGTATAGGGAAACACTGATGAAATATGTGGTAAGTAGTGAGGAAAAGCCCCAAAACTTTCCAATTTACTCAATCCATTCTGATATGGATTCATTTATCTTATTTAATGATGACATGTCTCCTCCCACTGATGATAAGCCTTTGGATTTAGAATAAAAAACATGCATAAGTGAGGAATTGGTTTCCCATACCCAAGAAATTGTCAAAACAATCAATGCAACCAGCACACAAGAGGAACTCAATAAAACAGAAAACTCAAATCTGCCCACTCCTAAAATGGTTGAAACTCTCAATACTAGTCAAGAGCAAGAAATCCTATGGTATTTGGAGTTCGATGGTTCAGTTAATAAGCTAGGAGCAGGGGCAGGAGTATGGATCCATAATACACAAAACAATCATGCAGAGGGTCATGCTTATAGATTAAACTTCAGATGTATTAACAACATGGCAGAGTATGAAGCCCTCCTTTTAGGCCTTAAACTTATCAAAGCTCTAGGAGCTACAAAAATTTCAATTTTAGGAGATTCAGACTTGATTATACAGCAAATGAAAGGAAACTTTGTTACAAATGATAATAGGCTAAGAGCTTATAGGGCTGCTGCCACAGAAATCCTCAATTCCTTCACTGAATCCAAGCCTGCCAAAATTCCAAGAAGCCATAATCCCCATGCGCATAGTCTAGCTACTTTTGCTAGCACTTGTAAACTACCTTTTGAGCCCAATCACCACTTTACAGCTGAGATAAAGCACAGGCCTGCTGTCCCTAACAATATCAATGATTGGCAAGTATTTGAGAATGATGCACAAATTAACAATTTCTTGAATTTAGGAGTTTTCAAGTTTAAACATTGATATGGGTGCCATGGATGACCCACAACAGCAAATGAGCCAAAATGAGCAAACTATAACAGTTGAAGCGGAAAAGCAAATGCTGCACCCAGCCATTTTTTATGAGAAGAATATAGAAGAGCTGAAACAAATGAATTTCGATGAAATAGCTGAAACAGAGGCTGAAGTTATTGAACTAAAAAACAACTTTTTTCCCACAGGCCTGACTCCCTTAGAAGACATTTTTGATTCAAATGATATCCCCAAAAATCCAAAGATGCAACCATTAAACGCTGCAATTGAAGACTGTAATATTGGGACAGTTGAAAAGCCTAAAATGATAAAACTGTCCAAGTCTTTACCTGCTGATCAAAAGCCAAAATATGTTGACTTGTTTAAAGAGTTCCAAGATGTATTTTCATGGAGTTATGAGGACCTCAAGTCCTATGACACTTCAGTCATTCAACATACCATTCCTTTGAAACCAAATCAAAAGCCTTTCAAACAGAAACTAAGGAGAATCAATCCTGTACTTCTCCCCTTGATAGAAAAAGAAGTAAAGAGAATGTTTGAAGCTGGAATTATAGCACCCATTAGATTTTCAGAATGGGTATCCAACTTAGTGCCCACAAGGAAGAAAACAGGTGAGATTAGACTATGTGTGGACTTAAGAAATTTGAACCAAGTCTCCCTTAAAGATCACTACCCATTGCCAAAGATGGATCATATTCTACAAAGGGTAGTGGGGTCTTCCATAATTTCACTATTGGATGGCTTCTCAGGATTCAATCAGATATTAGTTCACCCGGATGATCAGGACAAAACTGCATTTACAACACCGTGGGGAACCTTTAAATATGTAAAAATGCCTTTCGGACTAAAAAACACAGGTGATACTTTTCAAAGGGCAATGGACAATGCCTTTGCCAAGGAAATACATGATTTCTTAGTGGACTACCTTGATGACCTTACCCCATTCTCAAAATCTGATCAAGAACATCTAGAACACCTAAGGCAAGTCTTCCTAACTTGTAGGAAATATGGCATATCCTTAAATCCTAAGAAATCTCTCTTCGGCCTAGAGGAAGGCAAATTGCTAGGCCATATCATTTCAAAAGATGGCATTAGGATTGATCCAGACTGAATTCAAGCCATTCTTCAAGTCCCTTATCCAAGAAACATTAAAGAACTGCAAGCTTTCTTAGGAAAGATCAATTTCCTAAGAAGATTTATCCCAAACTTGGCCGAGCTGGTAAGATTGTTAAACAATATGCTGAAGAAAGATTCTAAAGTTAAATGGTCTTTAGAAGCCAAACAAGCCTTTGAGGGCATCAAGATAGCCTTAACGCAAACATCAGTCCTCACAAGTCCGCTATTTGATTGAGATTTCATCATTTTTTCCTTTACATCTGAATATACCATAGCTGCTGTCCTATTACAAAAGGATGATCAGGGAAATGAAAAGCCCATTGCTTTCTTTAGCCGAGCCCTTAGGGATGCCCCCTTGAAGTACCAAATCATGGAGAAGCAAGCATATGCCCTTGTTAAAGCAATCAAAGACTTTAGAATTTACATCTTATACTCCCATGTGATAGCATATGTACCAAACGCTATGGTTAAAGACATTCTAACTCAAGAAGGAATAGAGGGTAGAGGAGGCAAATGGATTGCCAATATCCTTGAATATGACATTGAGATAAAGCCCACTAAACTGATAAAAGGACAAGGTTTAGCCAAACTGATGTCCGAAACAAATTTTCAAGCCCTAGACATAAATCAACTGGACAATGAACAGGAGCTGGCGACTCCACAAATCAGTCAAGCTTTCTTGCAATCACCTTGGTATGCTGATATTTGTTTTAATAAACCTACATGCTCCTCCAGGGTTGTCCAGAACCAAAAAGAGATTTTTAAAGATGAAAGCATCAAAGTTTTGTGTCTTAGATAGTGCCCTGTTTTGGAAAAATCATGAAGGAATATTGCTTAATTGTCCAACTTTGAATGAAACTGACAATATTATGAAAGAATTTCATGCAGGGGACTATGGAGAGCACTTATATTGGAAATCTATAGCTGACAAGATACTAAGGGTTGGTTACTATTGGCCTTCCCTCTTTGCCGATGTCAAAAAATTTGTTGTTTCATGCCATAAGTGACAGACCTTTGAAGGCAAAAGAAAACTGCTGCCCTTACCCCTTAAGCCCATTTCAACCGAGAAACCATTCCAGCAATGGGGTTTAGACTTCATTGGTGAGATCCACCCATTTTCTTCTGGCCAGCACAAATGGATTTTAACAGCCACAGATTACTTCACCAAGTGGATTGAGGCCATCCCTTGTAGGCAAGCCAATGACTCAACCATCATCCAATTCCTAGAATCCAACATTCTGTCCAGATTTGGCTGTCCCGAAAAAATCATCACAGACAACGTTGCTGCCTTTAAATCCAAGAAAATGATCAGTTTTTGCCATAAATACCACATTACCTTAGGTCATTCCACAGCATATTACCCTCAAGGTAATGGCCTAGCCGAGTCATCCAACAAAAGCCTAATCAATATCATCAAGAAAGTCTTAGAGGAGAACAAAAAGAATTGGCACAAGAAGCTCACAAATGCACTATGGGCTGATAGATTGACAACTAAGAGATCCATTGGAACAAGCCCATATGAGTTAGTTTATGGAATGGAGGCAAGATTCCCTTCATCTTTGGGAATCCCTGTTATCAAGCTGAGCCTAATGATATCCAAAGGAGGATAAATCAAACCATTCATTTACAGCAGACAAGGGAGGAAGTATATCACAGAGCTCAGATTTTGCAAGAGAAGCTGAAGAAGATGTTTGATAAAAGAACAAAGGCTGAAGATTTCTACATAGGCAACAAAGTATTAAGATGGGATTCGAGAAGAGAGGACAAAGGAAAGCATGGCAAATTCGACTTCCTGTGGAAAGGTCCCTTTGTTATTCAAGCTGTTCAAGGCAACAATACATATTTCCTCAAGAGTTTGGATGGCACAGAAGCTGAAGATGGCCCTGTTAATGGCTGAATGCTTAAGCACTATCATGACCCCTTTTGATGTACATAATGCAGCTGTATATTATATTTGTACATTAATATTTGTATTTTCAGCATGTCTAGTTACATCAGTCCGATAAGGGAATAACGCAGCAAATTTTGAAGAAAGGATCAAAGAAAATGCACCATTCTGATCTCTGTTTTGAAAATTATCTCAAAGAAGTGCTCAGGCAGATTTGGATATGTTTACAAAGCACCCAAAAGGCAACAAGCAGAGCTGTAATTTTTCTGCAATTTAGCTCAAAAGGGATACTGCATATCAGCTTATAAGAATTCAGTCAATAGCATCAAGGGAAGGAGATTTTCAGATTACAGCAACAGTTGAAGATCAAGGCATTCTGACCTGCTGTTCTTGGCTTTTCATAAGGAAAAGCCATCCCCAAGTGGAGCCACTGTTAGCCTCCTATTGCTATAGGTTTCATATTTCATGATTGACTGTTTACATGCCAAATATGTCATCCTTTTCATGCTGCAAAGGTTCCATATTTCCAAGAAATTCCATTTTTGAAGAGCTTTTTAGTTAAGGGAAGGCCAAACAGCTTAATCTTGGCTTCCCTAGGTTTAAATTGCTTGTTTTAGAAGATAGAGAATGAATATCTGTCCAAACTGTTTAATCTTGGCAGATTGTTAGATAGGTAGAGAAGCAAGGGTGCTCAACAGCTTAATCTGAGCCCCTGGATGCAATAAGGGTAGATTTAGATAGGAGGATAGCCAAAAGAAAAGATGAAAAGCTGGGTTTGCTAGTCTAAGTGCACCCAAACAAAAAGAAGAAAAAATGTTAGGCTAAGTAGGCTGGGTAGGTAGTTTTTGAGGTTTCAGAATGAGGATTTGTGATCAATTTTGTATTTCAAAGTGTTATTTTACTTCAGATCACAAGTGCAAGGCAATTTTCCCTTGGAGCAGCTCAAGCGAGGCATGACTAACTTCCCCTTCATCCTTTACCCCAAATCATTCACTAATTTCCGCTAAAAGATGTTAAGATCTGCTTGATATCTTTAGAAATCACCATATTCCATAAGCTTTGCCTAAGTAAAGATCTGTTTTACTTAGGAGTGCTCATATTTCTTCTATAAAGTCCTATTTCCACTTTGTAGCCTAAGATTTCTATACTTAGCGCTTTCTTCACAAAATCCATATTAATTCCTAACTCTATAAATCCCTTCTTATTTCCTCTTCCCCTATTAAAAATATGTTAAAAATCCCCCCTATATACATATCCCCTCCTTTTGGTTGAAAAATAACCATAAATATGCCTTGGGAATTACTAAGTTTGCCTGAAACTTAGTAAGAACCCTCATTTTGCCCATCTTCCTATGCATTTGGACCCCTTCCAATGCATAAAAACCCTCTTCCATGCAATTGGACCCCTTCCGATGCATTAAAAATCCTTCAAAGACATATAAAAACCCCCCCTCCAATTTCATAAACCCTTCTCCGATCAAGGGAATCTCCCTTTGATCGCATTGACCCTCTTCCGATTGAATAATTCCTCCTCCGATGAGCTTTCCCCCCCTCCGACGTGATATTGTTGTCGGAGGTCGCAGCAGTGTTGGCCCCCTTATATATGCTCCCCGATATCATTTCGCCGATGCGATATCGCTATCGCATCCGAAGCGATATCGCAAGTCGCCCCATTCACCCCGCCGATGCGATATCCCCGACTTAATCTTAACCGTCCGATTGCCCCCGCCCATCCGACGGCCTAGATCTTATCGCATCGCACCCATTTCGCTATCGCTCGCCCATCGCTATTTGTTAAAAGCCTCCACCCCTGATAGCCGATCGTCGATGCGATATCGCCAATTGCGCGCCAGCTGTCCGATCTACCCCCCTCATCAATGGCTCATATTATGTCGCAAGTCCCCATTTCGCTATCGCTCATATATAAGTCTCCGCTCCCATGACCCCGCCGATAGCGATATTGCGAAATTCATCGCAGCCGTTGGATCTGCCTTCACGCGATCCAACGGCCAGGATCTGTTCACAGCTACAGTATCGCTCCCGCCTATATTTTCATCAGATTTTTACGTTTTATGTGTTTTTCGCCTTATAAAGGAAAAGGGGCCATTTTCTCATGTTTTCTATTTTCGCCTGTGCGCGCCCCTTCAGCAAAGGAAGCTTAATCATTCTCGGCCCATGTTTCATCGCTCCGGCCCAGATTGACTCCAAGCAGCAGTATTTTATCCTCAGTCGTTCGTTCCACTCTCCCCGATCCAACGGTGGACGGAAACGGCGAGGTGGCAGAATGTTAGCATCCGATAGAGGGTGGTTTTACCGCCGTATGCAGGGACGCGTGCCCTATTTTCATTGCATCGGGCCTCCTCCAACACTTACCGTCCCCGTACAAAAGGCGGTCTAATCAAACCACTTACCGTCGTCTGCCTGCGTCCCCACCCTGCGACCGTGTCCTATGGCACATCATCGCCCCAGTCAGCTACCACATCATCTTGCCGTACCGAGGACCCGCCGATGATGTCATGCTGACGTCATCACAAAAAAGGTGCGCCAAAATTCCGTGGAAACCCAAATTTGCTCTGGACAACGAGTGCGGCCTCAGCAAGCCATCAGTGAACAAATCCTCCACCATTTTAGCAGTAATTCTTCCTTTTCTGATCAGATTTTGATCGGCCAAGCACCGATACTCCTCTAGAAGCCCGCGAAAAGCATTGCAACAGCTATTGTTGCCTTAAAATAGTAGAAAAGGGGTGATTTGATGGCTTGAAGTGTATCAGTGGAAGAATAGGGCCCCGATTCAGGTTAAAGAGTATCAGAGTAGCGGAAAAGAGTATCAGTTAAAGATTTGCAGTGGAAGACTTAAAGCCAAGGCAGATAAGCAATAAAGGGCCTCCATCCAAGTCAAAGAAGCAGTAAAAGCCATTTAAAGCTCACCAGAATAGATTAATGAGCAGTAAAGACACATGAGAGCAGCGCTTCAGAGCCCAAGACACAGTTATGGCAAAATGGCCAGCGCAGAGCTCAAAGGACACCTCAAAGCCTCATTTTTGGTGTTGATGCCTCCAGCACAGCTCAAATAGATATTTTTGCATTTATTTCAGCAGAAATTAGGTTAAACATAGTTATTTCCCCAGATCTTCCCTCAGATCTGTTTTGTAGATATTTTTCTTATAAATACCTCCCCAAACAATGTATTAAGGGTTGGTTGGTTGGTCGATAAACTCATTCTAGACTTGCGCTATATATTTTGAGAACTTTTATGAACAAAGATAGCTGGAATGCTTTGCTTTTGAACTGTCTGGTGTGGATTTGATAGCTGAAGAGTAGATTACAGAATTCTAGTGCTTCTACATGGATCAATAAGTCTTTCTCCCATGTTTTCACTCTCTATGTTTGTAATATCATCTATGTGTCATGATCTAAGTTGCAGGAAGAAAGAATAGCCCAGATGTTGCTTAACTATGCTCTGTGCTCAATTCCTGTTATTTCTCTATGTTTTCTGCTGAATTAGTTATGAATATGAATACTTTATTGCTCATATTTGTTGTAGTTCCTTCATATATGAATTTTGTTTAGGAATCCTTGATTGCTCCTATATAATGTTCATTCACCTTCCCTCTATTAGCATAATGAGAGCTACTTAGTTGCCTTTCATTCCCTAACCACCATTTCACCCTTATTCCAGCTTGAAGTTGTTCCTTGTTTATCCATCATGCTCTCTAGTCACTCTTTGCCAAAGAAGACACATCCAACAGCCCTTAATCCTTGACTCCATGCCCAATGGTCTGAACTTCTCACACTTTGCATACCAACTCTGTCTGAAACATCATCCATCCATCCCATCAAACTCAAAACAAAACCCATGTACACCATAACTAGCCTAAAATCATATCAAAACAAAGCTAAATTACACAGAGAGAGCCCTCTCTGATTGTAGGTAGGCTAGAACCTGCAATCCAAAGATTGGTTTGTGGTTACCTCGGCCGTATCCCTTAAGGAGCCAAGGAACAACCTGAGTGATAACAAGATCTCCGCCTAATGAACGACCCAGATTGACTAGAAATTACTATACTTTTACAAGGCAATTTTAAATCTATTCTTAGCTTCGGGGGCGCTGCCCCCGAAACCCCCCCCCCCAGGGGGGGCTCCCCGAAGGTCGCAGCCGCCTCCCCTTGGACCCCCCTTGCAGTGAATATTTTATGGGTGGTGTTGCCGCCCCATTTCGAACTGGGGTCCAATATGGCAATACCTTTGAATACAAAAGATAATCAGGCTCCAGACCCAAAATCTCCCACTTGGAGACTGATTATAGCAACTCCGCCACTGCTTCATTTGCTAGACAATGACTCCTCTTTGGACCTGGCTATTTCTCATCTTCTTCATCATACTTTAATACCAATTGAAATTGAGCATATTCTCAGTTTCTCCCTGGTTACAACTTTTGTTAGCATATCTGCAGGATTCTGGCTAGTGTGTATCTTTTGCAGCTTCAACTCTCCATCTTCCAACACTGATCATATGAAATGGTACTTGAGCTGTATGTGTTTAGTCCTAGAATGAAATTTTGAGTTCTTTGCAAGATGAATGGCACTTTGGCTATCATTGTATAACGTGCCCATATCATGCTCCTTACCCAATTCACCCATATACCTTTGTAACCAAATCATTTCTTTACTAGCCTCTGTAGCAGCAACATACTCTGCATCTGTTGTTGAAAGTGCAACAACACTTTGGATTTTTGAAACCAAACTGACAGTTGTTCCACCTATAGTAAATACATATCCTGTAGTGCTCCTCCTGTTATCTCTGTCACCTGCCATATCTGCATCAACATATCCCTGTATAGAAATGTTTGAACCACCAAAGCATAATGCTTGATTTGTGGTACCTTTCAAATATATGAGAATCCATTTCACTGTCATCCAATGTTCCTTTCCTGATTGTTCATGTACCTGCTTACAACTCCCACTGCATGTGCAATATCAGGCTTTGTACAGACCATTGCATACATTAAGCTTCCAACTACTGATGCATATGGAACTTTAGACATATAATTCATGTCTTCTTGGGTCTTTGGGCACATTTCCTTACTAAGTTTAAAATGGCTAGAAAAAGGTGTACTAACTGGTTTTGCATTGTGCATATTAAATCTTTTCAACACCTTTTGTATGTACTCATTCTGAGACAATGTTAATTTGCGATTTTTCCTGTCTCTAGTTATTCTCATACCAAGGATTTGTTTTGTAGCTCCCAAATCCTTCATTGCAAATGAATTTGCCAATTTTCTCTTGAGCACATTTATTTCCTGCATGTTAGACCCTGCAAAAATCATGTCATCTACATACAATAACAATATAGTATAACTACTATCATTTTGCTTTTTCAGATAAACACAATGATTAGAGTGACATCTAGTATAACCTTGTTCAGACATAAACTTGTCAAATTTTAGATACCACTACCTTGGATCCTGTTTTAAGCCATACAAGCTCTTCTTCAATCTGCACACTAGTTTATCCTTCCCTTTTACCTCATATCCTTGTGGTTGCTGCATATATATATCTTCCTCCAAATCCCCATGGAGAAAGGCTGTCTTTACATCTAACTGCTCAAGATGCAAATCTTTAGCTGCTACTAGACTTAGAATAGTTCTGATTGAAGTCATTTTAACAACAGGAGAAAATATTTCATCAAAATAAATACCTTTCTTTTGTGCAAACCCCTTCACCACAAGTCTAGCTTTGTACCTATGTTTTCCTCCATCTTCTTCCTTCAGCCTATAAACCCATTTATTCTGCAATGTAGTTTTACCTGCAGGCAATCTGACTAAGTCCCAAGTCTGTTTATGCATTAAGGAGTCCATTTCTTCTTCCATGGCTAGCTTCCACTTCTTCCTGCTTTCAACCTGCATTGCTTCTTCATAACATTCGGGTTCACCAGAATCAGTCAACAATAAATAATATAATGAAGGAGAGTATCGTTCAGGGGGTCTACTTATCCTGGTAGATTTTCTAACACCACTTTCAAGTGTTTGGGGTGCCTGTTTCTGTTGTGGTGGTTGCTATTTTTGTGGTTGTTGATTATTATTATTTTCAGCGACCTTTACTTTTTGAGTGATCTCATCAAGAACTGTGTATTCCTTGTTTTCTTTTTCCTGTTTCTTTTCCTGCAACTGATTCTTATTCAAGACCTTTTCATTGAATATTACATCTCTGCTCCTAATTATTTTGTGATTTTCATAATCATATAAGAGATAACCAAAATCATTAACACCATATCCAATAAAGGTACATTTCTTTGATTTTGCCTCAAGCTTTGTTCTATTTTCTTTATTAATATGGACAAAGGCCTCACAACCAAAAGGCTTTAAAAAGGAGTAGTTTACCTTTTTACCTATCCATGCTTCCTCTAGAACACCACAATCTAAGGAACTTGAAGGCCCTCTGTTTATTAGATAAATAGCAATATCTACAGCATCTGCCCAAAATTGTAAAGGCAATCTTGCATGCAATCTCATGCACCTTGCACTCTCCATGATTGTTCTGTTCATCCTTTCTGACACACCATTTTCTATTGGTGTCCTTGTAACTGTCTTCTCTCTGCGAATTCCATGCTCTGAACAGTACCTATCAAACTCGTTGCTGCAATATTCACCTCCATTGTCTGATCTCAGACACTTCAATCTCCTTCCTGACTCAATCTCAACCAAAGCTTTCCATTTCTTGAAAGTATCAAATACATCAGATTTATTCTTAATACAATAAATCCAAGTTTTTCTAGTTGCATCATCAATAAAAGTAACATAATAATGAGAGCCATCAAGAGATGATACCTGAGTAGGTCCCCATATATCTATATGCACAAGCTCTAATTTTTCGCTCTTCTTTTCTTTCCCAACTCTGAGAAATTTGCCTCTCTTCTCTTTCCATAAATGCAATTCTCACAGAAGTCCAAATCAACATTCTTCAAACCCAGCAACAAATTCCTTGAGTGAAGGATCTTCATCCCCTTCTCACTCATGTGTCTGAGCCTATGATGCCATAATGCTTCATCTTCTCCTTTGGAAGTTAAAGCATTAACAGAGTTAGAAATACCATTGCATAAATACAATGTACCAACCTTTTCACCTTTTGCTATTACCAGGGCTCCTTTGGTGACCTTCCAAGCTTTATTTGTGAAAGTTGTCACACAACCTTCACTGCCTAACTTCCTTGTTGAAATCAGATTTTTCTTTAGATCTGGAACATGCCTTACCTCCTTTAATAGCCATTGGTTTCCATTCTGTTGTTTTACAAGAACCTTACCCATTCCAACAATTTTACAAGGTTTATCATCACCCTAATGGACTTGTCCAAAATCTGCTTGAACATAGTCATGAAAGTATTTCTTATCAGGTGTGGCATGGAATGAGGCCCCTAAATCTACCACCCAGGAATCAACAATATTTTTGAAAGAAAGAGTCAAAGCATCTTGTAACACCTCACCTGTCACATTTGTTTCATGATTGTTTTCTTTTTGTGCATCTCCTTCTTTTCCCTTCCAAGATCTACAGTTTTTCTTTAGGTGTCCTTTCTTTCCGCATTTCTAGCAGACTATCCCTAATCTGGACTTGGATCTACCTTTCCTTGATTTACTGTGATATCCTGAGCTCTTTCCTCTTTCCATTTTTCTTCCCCTAGACTCTGCACTCAAAGCATTACCCGATGTCTCACCAGAGCTTTTCCGTTGCATTTCCTCACTAAGGATAGCACCGACAACATCATCAAACTTTAAAGTACTAGATCCAGAAACAGAGTTACTAATGGCCATTACTAAACCATTCCAACTTTCTGGCAATGAGCACAAGAATAATAGAGCTCTAACTTCATCATCAAAGTTTACCCCTACAGAACTTAACTGACTTGTAACAGTATTAAAATCATTTAAATGGTCTGCAACAGATCCACCTTCTAACATCTTCATATTAAATAAATGCTTCATAAGAAATACCTTATTTGAGGCCGAGGGTTTTTCATATAGTTTTGCCAATGCCTTAATAAAACCCTCTGTTGTTGTTTCCTTCGAAATGTTGAAGGCGACTGATGCTACGAGGCACAACCGTACTGTTCCAAGTGCCTTTCTATTGAGAAGGTTCCATTCTTCATCTGTCATACCCATTGGAATCTTTGTTTTTCCACCCAATGGTAGGTACAGACCTTTCTGATATAGATAACCTTCCATCTGCATCTTCCACATCGAGAAGTTTTGGCTGTTAAATTTCTCGACCCTAAACTTACCATTTTCCAACATCACTCCCACTTGAACGAGGAACCCTTCTTTCTTGTGAATTTATCAACCAAATCGACCTTCGGCTCTGATACTAGTTGTTAGAAAATTATATATTACAAAGCAATGGAACACATAAAATATTGTAGAAATATAAACACATAAAACAAGAGAGACACAGATATACGTGGTTCACCCAGTTTGGGCTACGTCCACGGAGAAACAACCAGTCCTTCCTTTTATATTATCCAGCAAACTGAAGAGATACAACCTACAGCAGATCCGTTGTAACACCCTCTTTTCTCTCAATCTCCTCTCTCTTTCTCACTCAGAATATAGATCTTCATAGAGGCAATACAATTCCCTCATATATAGTGAGGGGTTGCCTTCTAGGGAAAAAAACCCTAAATTAAACGTAACTTCTACTGTTAAATCTCCACCTAATGAACGGCCCAGATTGACTAGAAATTACTATACTTTTACAAGGAAATTTTACATCTATTCTTAGCTTCAGGGGCGCTGCCCCCGAAACCCCCGGCTTGGGGGGGCTCCCCAAAGGTCGCAGCCACCCCCTCTGGACTCCCCCTACAGTGAACATTTTTATGGGCGGCGTTGCCACCCCATTTTGAACTGGGGTCCAATGTGGCAATACCTTTGAATACATAAGATAATCAGGCTCCACACCCAACAGGAAGGAAGTGTTATACCACCATTCAACTAGAGTTAACCACTTGACCTATTGTGTTTTTTTATCAAATACAAAGCAACAAAGATATTCTTCCAAACATTTGTTCACTATCTCAGTTTTCCCATCATATTGAGGATGATAAGGTGATCTATGAGGTAACTGAGTACCCAGACAAGAAAATAATTCGGTCGAAAAATTTCCAATGAAATTGGGATTTCTGTCGCTTACAATAATCTTTGGGTTTCCCTATAACTTTTGAATTGTTTCCATAAATGCAGTAGCAACTATACTAGCTTTAAATGGATGAGATAATGCACAAAAGTGTGCACACTTGGTAAGTCTATCAACTACCACCATGATGGCACTCTTTCCTTTGGACTTGGGTAAACCTGTGATAAAATCCATTGAAACCTCCTCCCAATGTTGACTTGGAATGGACAAAGGTTTTAAAAGACTATGGGTCTTAATTGTCTCAACTTTATTTTGTTGGCAAACCAAGCATTCTGCCACAAACTTTTGAATATCAGATTTAAGGCCATCCCAAAATAAATCCTTCTTAACCCTATGGTAATTTTTTAAAAATCCTGAGTGCCCTCCTAAGGAAGAGGTGTGCAATTCAAAAAGAATCTTTTTTTTGAGTTGGGAATTCTTTCGGAGGTATAAATGATATTTGTACCATAACAAATCATTTTTCCAGCTAAATGTATTAGATGTACTAGGATCTTGCTACAAATTTTTAAGAGTGCCCACACTTCTTCGTCATTCTTCCATTCATCCCTTGCTTTGTTTATCCAATCTAGTTGGATGATAGAGATGGAACAAAGAAATGCTTTCACACCCTCTTCCTTTCTTGAGAGTGCATCTGCAACAACATTTTTCTTCCCTTTTTTGTAGATGATTTCAAAGTCATAACCCAACATCTTTGTGACCCATTTTTGCTGCTCTTCTGAAGATAATATTTGTTCTAAAAGGTATTTAAGGCTATCATGATCTGTTTTTACCTTGAAGTGTCTTCCCATTAGGTAAGGTCACCATTTCTTACGTGCATGTAGTATTTCCAACATTTCCTTCTCATAAATAGCTTTGTGTAAATACTTTCCTTTGATTAGATGACTTTCAAAAATAATTGGTCTTCCTTCCTGCATTAAAACAACACCAATTCCATTTCTTAAGGCATCACATTCCACAATAAAGGTTTTTGTGAACTCTAGCATAGCTAAGACTAGTGTTTGGCACATTGCCTCTTTAAGATGTTCAAAGGCCTTCAATACTTCTGGAGTCCAAGAAAATGCATCTTTATTCAGTAATTTTGTTAGAGGTGCTACTATTTTCCCATAATTATTAACAAACTTGCGATAATACCCTATAAACCGAAGAAATCCTTGCACACGCTTCATGGATGTGAGGATTTTCCATTCCTTAATGTTTTTACTTTTTCTAGGGTCAACCTTAACACCTTCATGAGATACAATATGACCCAGATATTCCACCTCATGTACTCCAAAGAAACATTTGGAGGTTTTTTCATATAATTGTTTCTCCTCCAATAGTTTGATCACCCTCTCAACATGTTGAACATGATCCTTCCAAGACTTTTTGTAGATTAGTATATCATCCAAAAATACTAACACAAATTTTCTAAGGAAGGGTTTGAGAATGGAATTCATCAAACCTTGAAATGTAGAAGGTGCAGTGGTAAGGCCAAAAGGCATGACCAAAAATTCATAATGACCCTCATAAGTTCTAAATGTTGTTTTCAAAATGTCTTCAGTCTTCATTCTGATTTGATGCTATCCTAAACGAAGATCCAACTTGGTGAAGTAAATTTCCCCATGTAATTCATTTAATAATTCATCAATCATGGGAATGGGAAATTTATCTTTAATAGTGAGCTTGTTGAGCTCCCTATAATATGGGCACATGCACCATGATCCATCCTTCTTTTGCACCAATACTACTAGAGCAGAGAAAGAAATTTGACTAGTTTGAATTATACCAGCCTCGAGCATTTATGCAACCATACGTTCAGTTTCACTCTTTTGGGCATAGGGATATCTATAAGGTCTGATGTTTGGATGAACACTTCCTCGAATCAAATGAATAGCATGATCATGATCATGAATAGGTGGTGTTATCACTTAGAACTAAAAATTTGATGCATATAATTGGTTGTCCTAGTCCGATGACAAAGGTCTGTGTTAAGTTGATTTCATTTTATTTTTCCTCACTTAGGATTTGGAGTTTTAAAAGTTTTTAACTCAAACCATACTCGACTCCCATTGGTTCTCCTCCACCTATCATTGTTCCATAGTCATATCTTGTCTTATCCGAGTCACCGTGTCTTTTAGTGATTTTGCAGCGTAATCCCATTTGCCAGTTTCGCAGCGCAATTATGGTTAAGCAATTTCGCAGCGCGTCATGATTAGGCCGTTTCGCAGCGCATCATTAGAATTTAAAACTAACAGCGCTGCGAAATCATGGATTCGTGCATTCCGCAGCGAATCTTTCCCGAAATGACAAGTCTGTTAGGTGAGTCACCAGTTGTGTCCACTCATGTCAGTTTATGTACCTCTCATATCACGTTTGAACGCTCATTTGCCACTACCCCACCACTAGATCTGTTGATATGCACAGAAATATCATTCCCAAGGGAGTTTACCATGCATAGACCTTAATGATAGTCGTAAGTACTGCATGAGTGACGAATCTGCCTGATTATGTATTGAAGCGTTTTAAATGAAAGAATTTGAATTTCAAGCGAGGCTGATTTCAAGCGAGGCTGAATTAAAAAGGAGCTGAATCACCATTTCAACCAGAGCTGTTAGACTTTGTGTGTGAAGATCTCGAAGAAAAAATGGAGAAAAAAGAGCACAGATCCAGTAAATGCCAGAGGACTGAACCTGAGGGCTTAGACATAACACTGAGGGATGAAGGTGTGAAGAAAGCATTCAAAGATGTCGGGTGCTGGAACTTTTGTAAAAAGCTACAAGGAGGACATGCGCAGGTAACTAAAGAATTTGCGCTAAACTTCACTAGTTTAAATTCAAAGGTAGCCATGTTAGAAGTATAGGTTTCTCCAGAAGCAATATCTGCTGTGACAGAAATCCCAAGAGGACGAGAAGAATGGTTTAAAAATTTTAAGTTTGACATGAATCCTTGTAAGGAGTTTTTAAAGGAGGCATATGTAAACGAAGATTTAACAAAAGCAGTGCCCAGGAATTATGTCAAGGAACATTATGCTCTTCTTCTCACCTGCATACAGAAATATTTGACCTGTGAAGGAAGATACAATAAGGTTTATTCTTACCATTTCAAATTGCTTTTGCATTTCACGGGGAAAGTCTCCATAGACATTCCTTTTTATTTGTTTCGCAGTTTGAGTAAGATGTGTGATAAGGTGCAGCTGAGGAAAGAGGACTGTGAAACCTCTTTGTTTCATCATGGTTTGATCAAGTTGCTAGTTTTAGATGGCCTCCAAAAGATAGGCAGAGACTGGAATTCGTTTATTTTCATGGCTGGATTCCAAATCAAGACTGGCCTTACTCCACAACCAGCCAGAGAATTCACAATAGCTGAGCTCCAAAAAGAGGCAAGAGCTAAAAAGCAAACCAAGTCACAGCTAAGAAAACCAGTGAAGCCACTAATCATTCAAGATCAACCTCAGCAATCAACAAAGGAAAAAACTCATGATAAGAAGACTACACCTGAAACAAGTAGATCTGAAGCAGTCTCAAGGGTAAGGACAAGAAGCTAGATAAATAAGGAAAAAGGTAAAGCCATAGTAGTTGAAGAGAGCCCAGTGTCTAAGGCGAGTTTGAATGATTTATTACAGGCCATTGAATTTGAGCAGTCTGAACCAGTCCATATTGATTTGACACAGTCACCGCAAGAAGGTACCAAGAAGTCTAAGGCCTCAAAAAGGCTTAAATTCGATGAGCCAGGTGAAGAATTTATTTTTAAACCCAGAAGACCTATTACAAGGAAGCAAGTAAAGGAAGCGCTGCCAAGAACAGAGGAAACCGGGAAAGTTAGGCAAAAAGATACAAGCAGAGCAGTCATCACATCTCAAGGAGATAATATAGCAGCCATAAAGAGTCAATTAGAAGCAGCTAAATATGAGATTGCTAAATTGAAGAAAGCTGCTAGAAAACGTGCAGTCATGTATGCAAATTATCGTAAAGCTCTGTGGAAAGGGAGTGAAACCCTAGAAAACCAGTTGAATTCAGTACATGGACAGTACCAGCAATCAAAGAGGCCAGGTACATTAGAAGGATAAATATGCAACTAAGAGCTGGGAATGTGAAAAGTTGAAGGGAATTTTTGGGAATCAAATGTTTGGGTGATAAAGATCTCGAGTCAAAGGCAAGCTGTTTCAAATAATTCAGCAGTTTCGTAGCGCGCTACGAAACTGCTGTAGGTAATGATTTTAACACAGACAGGCAGTTTTGTATTATGAGCGGGAATTTTGAAAGGGAAACGCCAAAAGGGTATGCAAGACATCAGCTGGAACAACAATAGTCAATCAAATCAAGACAGGTGGATGCTTTAAAAAGGTGGAATATTTCGACCCAATTTTAAATTTCTGTTGTAAAGTCCCTTTATCACCGTTCAAGAGGTATCAAACGATTTGCATACAAGGAACTTTTGCCTGCACACATGTCCATCGATGCAGCTTACAACACATCAAGAACGTGGCAGTGTTCCATATTTTGGGTTATTAAAGGCTAGAAAATATGCTTCTGTACATTCGAGCATTTTGAGGAAAACTGGAGCCGAGAAGCAAGGGAAATCTCCTAATACTTCTGAGCAGTTAAAAGATTCAGCGTTCAAGGTCAATATGGAGTATTAAAACATCCAGCTCAGCCAAATCGAAAGAGGACCAGGTGTCAAAGAACAAGGAGAAGCCATTATGCATGGAAAATAGAGTTAGAGTCATAGTTAATTTAGAACTCTTTAAAAACCCCAGTCAGCACTTTATTGTATTTATTAGTTAGTTAAATAGCTGATAGGTGTCATTAGAGGTAATTATCAAATTCCCCTCATGCTGGAGGAGGAAGCTCAAATTAGTTAGAGTAAGGATTCTATATATAGCTGAAACAGCAATGTAATGAGGGTTGGAAATTTTATAACAGAGGACTGTTTTGGCTTATGTAAAGACAGAGTTTCAGTAATATAATTTGGCTGCTTTTCTTCTCAGGATTCATGAAGGATTTCCATGTTCAGAATGTGTGATTTTATTCTTTCCTTAATGTCTTTTACAGTTGCATAGATGTGTAATCACTCAGAATTCACTGATTGTGCTCTGATTTCCGGTATGCATTTATGAACTATGGTTTTATATCAGTTGTGTTCTGAACATCCAAATGCTAAATTCCCTGACTTCTATGTAAAGGCAGTATCATTGTTTACTGAGGTGTTATTGACTCCATAGGCCCAATGGAAACTTGTTTAATGTATTTCCAGCATTCATTTTTATCACTGTTATTTCACAAGAGTTAGCCATCTTATTCTTAATCAAAATCAATAACCCTATGAGAGAGCCCTCTCAGGCTAAGGAGGCTAAGCCTTAGTCAAAAGATTGGTTTGAAACAGTTACTTGAAGTCTTCCTGGTCTGCAGCCTTCCAGGGTCTGATTTTGAGATAACAGGTGGGAGGCCTTTGGGAGTCTCAAACACTTTGGAATGATCATCCAAGGCTTTTTGGAGATCTGGAGAAATAGATGATCAATGTGCAAACTTATAGTGAGCATAATTGTGAAATTACGCCCCATTGTTATTTCTTTAGAAGCTTTGTCATGATGTTAGGGTTGATTATATTTCCCAATTTCCCTACAATACCCCTTAATTCAACTTCCTTTCCTTCCCAGAAAAATTTGAAGAAAAGTTCTTGAAAATTAAAATTTATCGTACCCAAAGATTGTAGCCATTAGACTCCTAGTACAACATCAGCACCACCCATTGGAATAGAAAGCATAGGACTATTCAATACATATTCGCCCATGGATAGCTTGATATTATGGAAATTTATATAGAAATTTATGGTTCCTCCAATTGCAACCATCACTTGACACTCTGGCGCTGGATATAGGAAGCAATTCAATTCTTTAGCTATCTTACAATGAATAAAATTATGGGTACTACCTGAATCAATCAACATTATTACCTTTTTCTTCTTGATATGTCCTTCTATCTTGAGAGTTTGAGGAGTGGTAATTCCTGTGAATGCATTACAAGATATGATCGAATTCATTTCTTCTTTCTCTAGGGTTGATTCTTGGTGTATATCCTCTTCTTTTGACGTTTCTTTTTCCTTTTCTTCCTCCTCTTCGCAATCTATATAAAATAATTTCTTCTCGGCACACTTATGACCTTTAGTTTATTTTCTATCACAGTTGTAACAAAACCCTTTTTCTCTTTTTCCTTTCAATTATTAGGGTGTCAACCTTGTAGGTTATGGAAGGCTAGGGGAAGAAACACTTCCATCTTTATAGTTGTGAGTGGTAGGCTTCCTTGTTGCCATAATTTTTCTTTCAATTTTCTTGCCAACCTGAATGCCTTCTCCAATAAATCAAGTTCCCAAAGGAAAACCTCATGTTGGATGTTATCCTTTAAAGTCCCTATGAACACATCAATCCTATGCTCCTCTAGAATATCATTTACCCTTATATTCAATTTTTGAAAGTCCTCAATGTGCTCCACCATTGAACCCTTTTGTTTGAGATTTATCAATTGGCTAAAGAAGGTGTTGCTTTTTGTATCCTCATAATGTGCTATCATTTCCTCCGTAAAAATTTCCCAAGTGACAAGTTGTTTACAAGAGCAAAGCCATCGATACCATACAAACTGATTGGTTTCCAAATATAAAGTTGCAATGCATACCTTTTGTGTGTTTTGCACATTATGGAGATTGAAATATTGTTCCATATATAGTATCCATGTTATGGGATCCTTCCCATCAAACTTACTCATATCGATCTTTGGAACGTGGTGGGTCTTCATTCCAACATTAGAGTTTATGAAATCATGATTAACATTTCTTTTGTTCTCATCATGAGTTTCCTCTACTACCTTTTCGCCATTAGGAAGCCTCTCTTGTAGCAACTTTGTCAAACCTTCGTTCAAACCCTCCATGTATTTCTTCAAATATTCAATGTTGTCATTATTCAAATAACGATTAACATTTCTTTAGTTCTCGTCATGAGTTTCCTCTACTACCTTTTCACCATTTGGAAACATTTCTTGTAGCAACTTTTTCAAACCTTCCTTCGAACCTTCCATGTCTTTCTTCAAATATTCAATGTTGTCTTTCATACCATTGATGTCATTCTTCAAACCATCCATCTTAGCTTCTGTTACCTTTTGTGAGAGAAAAATTTGTTGCACTTGGTCTCATAATTTTGATATATCATGTTGAGTTTCTTCCTCTTCTTCATGTGTCATAGTAGATATTTTAGGTTGCTTACTAGGCATTTCCATTTTCTTTGTTCAAGGCATCCACTAATGATAATTTTCTTCACTATGGAATTTTAATAACTTCAACTAACTTTTCAGACAAAAACTATGCAAATTTTTAAAAATACTGCACACCTTTTTTCACTTTGTAGGATCTCTATATTGAATCTATTGTATCTCTGTAATTTCATATTTCCAAGGTCTAAAATTTCGTCCTACGGTATCCCTCTAAGTCCTCTTTCCAACACCACAAGTATGATCAAGATTGGATTTTCCAAGAAAGTGTTATTCCCAATCTCCCACAATGACATAATTATAAATTGGTTCAGTAGAGCGAAATTGTGTGAAGTGCCACGTGTCATTGTTTCGAACTTAGGCCCTAAAAAAATACCCAAAATGTAGAAATTTCACATGTAGAACAAACCGATATATGCAATGTCCTAAATCATAATACTTGTTCTACTTCTACAAAACATTAAGCGGAAGCATAATCGAATTCATGAGCATCATCAAGTAGAAACATGCATAACTGATCAAGAGAATTAATCACACATAACACAAGATATATCCAGGGGAAAGCACCAGCATAAAACCCCAACCATGTATTATCAATCAAGTGGAAATCCTCTTCACAGTACAAAAAGAATTAGCTCTCAAGCTATTCAGTTCTCAATGAACTATGGAGATATGAAGATATGTCTCATGAACCAACCAAGCCCTATTTATATAGGGTCCTTGCGTAGTTTTCTTAGTAAATAATAGCAAAATCATATGCTATTAATTCCAACATACCAAAATTAACCAATGGTCCAACTACGCAATCCTTGAGGACACTAGTTCCTCAACCATGCAAAAACTACTTACTAGAAATAGTCAAGCATCTGATAGTACATTGTCCCACATCTGATCTCAACTGGGTCTCTGACAGAACTGACATGCAACAGTTATCCATGAGTGAATCCTCAGTTATCTAAAATAATAGTTGTCACATGCATGCAAGCAT
This sequence comes from Pinus tabuliformis, assembly GCA_031772625.1. Classification (NCBI taxonomy): domain Eukaryota; kingdom Viridiplantae; phylum Streptophyta; class Pinopsida; order Pinales; family Pinaceae; genus Pinus; species Pinus tabuliformis. The sequence goes on from CM062808.1 coordinate 922,094,612, forward strand.
TAACAAACTATATTTTATTATTTTAACAACTTGTTAAAATAATCTAACATGACTTGACTACTTAGAACTAAGTCAACTGATTCTTTCATTATAGAACTCATACTTATTCCCTCAATCAGTGGAGGAAATTATGCATAAATTCCTCAATCGATGGGACAACTCATGTGCATGTTCACAAAGACTTCAAATTCAAATTTCTTTAACTAATTAACTCAACTGAATTAATTAATTAATATTTCCAACTGATGTTAAGACCAAAATTAATTTACTTCCTATAGATAGACTAGGGACTGCTATAAATAGGAAGGGACCCATAAATGCTATTTTTAGAACTTTATATTTTTAGCAGTTTCACCTCTCACCCAATGTGGCTAATGACCTCACTGGCCAAACTGCTATTTTTAGACATGCTATTTTTAGTAGGTTTATTTTTAGCACATTCTAAATTTAACATTTCTTGTTGCACATTTTTCAACACTCCCTTTCAACAAGAAAGGCTTTCTCTTGAACCTGATCCTATAACTCTGGAATGTCCTACATGCAACACATCTACCCGGTCCACTTGCTCCAACAACACTTGGAACAAAAACACTCCCAACTGACCACTCTTTTGGGCTAGGAACATACTCTAATGTTGAAGCTCTACCTGATGCTGACAATTGCTCCCTCTCTGACATCTGTGCTACTGCAACATCTCCACGCATCTCGCACCATTGCACACCTCTTTGTGCCACCTAGCACTGTGCAAAACACTTGTGCCTCTTGCATTAATGCAGCCTGCTAGCTATGCGCTGCCCTGGGATTTCCTGCACTGTCGCTCTCTCTGCCACTTCATATGCATCTATTTCTACCCAATCAGTCAGTTCCTGCTACTCCACATCGGGGCTCCCATAGCAAGGTCTCATCCAAGAAGTTGGGTACCTCAAGGATCCTGCCCCTCCTCCTTGGGACGATCACTCTATATCGCTCCACCTCCTACCTGGAGGTATGGCTGCATGTGATCCCTCAGCACACCTGGCTCGAAGTTTCCCCCTACTAGAGGTCTCTGAATGAGTAGATGTCTCTACTTGATCTCCACTCAGCTTCCCCTATTGTGGCTGCTCCATAACATCCTGAAGCTGCTACACCAATCGTGGCTCCTCTAAAATCGTCTAAGACTTCTTCTGGCTCTACATGTTGAGAGGTAATGTACCCTCCCTCTCAACCACCAAGTCTCCATCAGTTGCCTTGCTACTCAAGGCTTTACATGCATATTGAACCTCAAGAGCATAGAGGTTCTTGACCCGTGAACCAATCTGCTTCACCTGTCTAGTGATGATGTGTCTAAGGAAAACCTTTCCCTTACTAAAGACTACATCATAACCTCTGTCTTCTAGAATTACAATCGACACCAAGTTTCTCTTCAGTCCTGGTACATACTTGACATCAGTCAAGGTAAGGCGAGACCCATGCTCCCTTTGAAAAATAACCATGCCTACACCTGAGACACTATACTTCTCATCATCACCCATCGCTATGAGTATTTGGAGATATTTCTCCTCCAAAGTAATGAACAAACTCTTGTCGCTGGTCATGTGGAAAGAAGCTCCATTGTTAAGAAACCAACCACTTCCCACCATGGATGAAACCATGCATGAAAAGAGTGTGAAATCCAACTCAAACTGTGAAGCAAGTGCCTCACCTTCAGAGCCTTCCCTGGATCCCTTCTTGGATTTCCTTTGTCGACAATTTGCAGCATAATGGCCCACCTCATGACCACAAAAGCATCGCACTTTCGATTTTTCAATCTCCTTCCCATCATTGGAAGAACTGGATTCGGAAAGAGAAACCTTCTCCTTCCACTTCTTCGTCTTACTCGCTAAGGCGCAGTTCTCCTCATCATGCATGGATGAAGAACTGTCTCTGGTGCTCTATCTGATCTCCTCCAGCATCAAATCTGACCATAGTCGTTCCCAATCTAGCAGTTTCTCCCTTCCATTCATTGAGTCCTGGTAGCTATGCCAGCTCTTAGGAAGGCCAAGGAGTGCTAGACTCGCCATATCCTCATCCAATGCCACGACCCCTACACTTGCAAGCTCATCCTTGCATGTGATGAGCTTGGTTAGATACATAGAGATCATCTCATCCCTTTCACACTTGATCTTTCGAAGTTTGTCCTTCAGTGCCAGCTTCCTCTAGTCACTACTATTCTGATATAAATCTTTCAATGTTTTCCACATTGTATGCGGATTCTCCTTCCCATGGAGGCTAGAGACAATGTGATCTCAGACTCCCTCCAAGAGAATTCTCCTAGCTCTAGCCACACACTTCCTCCATTCCAACTGCTCAATCTTGTCAGTAGGCTTAGGAATTTCTTCATCAATGAAATCCTTAAGGCCATTATCTTCCAAAATTGCCTCCATGCGATCCTTCCAAGCTATATAGTTTGAGCTGCCATCAAGGGCATACTCAAGCCTCAAACCATAGAATGCCATCGATGAAATAGATGTGATAAGAACTTGAGATCTATATCAAGAATAAGAAACTTCGAATTCCTCCTGCTAGTATATTGTTCTTGCTTGATCACCTGTGCTCTGATACCATGTATAAATTTCACCTGTAGAACAAACCGATATATGCAATGTCCTAAAGCATAATACTTGTTCTACTTCTACAAAACATTAAGCGAAAGCATAATCAAATTCATGAGCAACATCAAGTAGAAACATGCATAACTGATCAAGAGAATTAATCACACATAACACAAGATATATCCAGGGGAAAGCACCAACATAAAACCCCAGCCATGTATTATCAATCAAGTGAAAATCCTCTTCACAATACAAAAGGAATTAGCTCTCAAGCTATTCAATTCTCAATGAACTATGAAGATATGAAGATATGTCTCATGAACCAACCAAGCCCTGTTTTTATAGGCTTTACCTATGGTCCTTGCGTAGTTTGCATAGGAAATAATAGCAAAATCATATGCTATTAATTCCAACATACCAAAATTAACCAATGGTCCAACTACGCAATCCTTGAGGACACTAGTTCCTCAACCATGCAAAAACTACTTACTAGAAATAGTCAAGCATATAATAGTACACTGTCCCACATCTGATATCAACTGGGTCTCTGACAGAACTGACATGCAACAGTTATCCATGAGTGAATCCTCAGTTATCTAAAATAATAGTTGTCATGTGCATGCAAGCATTAACAAACTATATTTTATTATTTTAACAACTTGTTAAAATAATCTAACTGGACCTGACTAGTTAGAACTAATTGTTGAATTGAGGCTTCTGTGATCCATATCAAGTTTAAGAGAAATTCTTCGGCATAAATCACAAGATAAATCATTTTTTGACGCGTTTCGAACCAACAAGTGTGGTTCATTGTCAGGACAAGTTGAAGAAACAGATCCATCTTAGCTAAGCTAGATCTGTTTCTTCAACTTGTCCTGACGATGAACCACACTTATTGGTTCGAAACGCGTCGACAAATGATTTATCTTGTGATTTACGCCGAAGAATTTCTCTTAAACTAGTTAGAACTAAGTCAACTGATTCTCTCATTATAGAACTCATACTTATTCCCTCAACTAGTGGAGGAAATTAAGGATAAATTCCTCAATGGGTGGGATAACTCATGTGCATGCTCACAAAGACTTCAAATTCGAATTTCCTTAACTAATTAACTCAATTGAATTAATTAATTAATATTTCCAACTGCTATTGAGACCAAAATTAATTTTACTTCCTATAGATAGACTAGGGACTGCTATAAATAGGAAGGGACCCAGAAATGCTATTTTTAGAACTTTCTATTTTTAGCAGTTTCACCTCTCACCCAATGTGACCAATGACCTCACTGGCCAAACTGCTACTTTTAGACATGCTATTTTTAGCAGGTCTATTTTGAGCACATTCTAAATTTAACATTTCTTGTTGCACATTTTTCAACACAAAATACTACAGTTCATCCTCTTTCTATCACTTTTTACAAAATTTGAATTTGATGCTCAGGGATAAAGTTATGATGCTTTTTCCAAGGCCACCTATTTGAGATGGAATTCGGGATCCTGAAAAAAACCCTAACTTCCTTGGTTCATATATCTGAAAATCTAGCGAGAAACAGTTTGAAATTTGGCCAAGACATTCATCGTGATTTCATCTCAAATGGGTTTTTTTTCCTGCTTCTCAACCTTCGTAGAAAAAAAATTATAGTGAAAATTCCATGATGACCTGTTTGAAGTAGCGAAACCCTAGAATCCAAATCTTTGATGCCAAATGTTATGCAACCATCTCACAAAATAGAAGAAAAGATTGATCAAAGACTTCAAAATAAGCCTCTTCAAGGGGGGAACCTCCTTTACATTACACAAATGAACAATTCTTGGATGAGTCAAATGACAAAGCCTCCTTCCTATATATAGGAGTCTAAGGGGTCACAATATAATCAGAGCAGCCATAACAATAATAATATAAGGGCACAACAATAAAAATAGTGGGCTTCTATGGGGCACAATAATAATAGTATGGGGACAACATCGACACAACAATAAAAATAAGGGGATACAATGACAATAGTAATGGGGGAATCACTAGTATTATAGGGACCTAACAGTCTTGGTTAGTGCAGTTGGCTATAGGTACAAAGAAGTGAGTTCATCATTGGGTAAAAGCTTGTGCAATTGACTTGAATGGTATGCCTACCGTAGCACATCTAAATGTATTACCATTGGGATCATACAGTATGTTGTTGGGCATGGATTGGTTTTATATTCATAGAACCAAGGTATAATGATATGATAAATCTATTGAGTGTGTTAATGACAATGGGGAACCAAGAGTCTTGCAAGGTAAGAAGAAATCCACATCAGTTGGGATGGTGACAACTATGCAAGAAAAGCATAGCCACGGGAAAGGGTGCAAGTTATCTGCAGTACACATTTCTAGTGATAAAGGTAAGGAGTTTGAGGATGTAGATGTGTTGAACAAGTATCCATTTTTGGAGCAGTTTCAGGATGTATTCCCTAAAGAAATTACAGAGTTTCCACCTCACAAGGAGGTAGACTTTTCTATTGAGTTAGTGCCAAGGGCAACTCTAGCATGGAAAGCACCTTACAAGATGAGAACACCTAAGTTGGTTGAGTTGAAATTGCAGTTGAAGGAAATGTTGGACAATGGATACATTATGCCAAGTGTATCACCTTGGGGCACACCGTATTGTTCATGAAGAAGAAAGATGGTACTCTTGGATTATGCATTAACTGCAAGCAGTTAAACAAAGTGACCATCAAGAACAGGTACCCTTTGCTGAGGATTTATGACTTGTTCGATCAACTAAAAGGAGCAACAGTTTTCTCGAAGATTGATCTGAGATCCAAATACCATTAGGTACGCATCAAAGACGAAATTTACAAGACTGTTTTCAAGCCCAGGTATGGGCATTATGAGTTAGTTGTTGTTCCATTTGGATTAACTAATGCTCCAGCCACATTCATGTGTTGATGGGTAGTGTGTTGCGTCCATCTTTGGATAAGTTTGTTATTTTGTTCATTGAAGATATAATGGTATATTCCAAAAATGAGGAAGAGCATGCCGAGCATTTAGCAGTAGTGTTGAGGTTGTTGAGAGAGCATCAATTGTATGCTAAGCTCAGCAAGTGTAGTTTATTTCAGACTGAGTTACACTACTTGGGACATGTTGTCTCCAAGGAGGATATTGTAGTAGATCTAGAAAAGATAAGGGCCATCATGGAGTGGGTAGCTCCTAAGAGTTTGGATGAGGTGAGATCTTTCATGGGTCTAGTAGGCTATTATAGGAGTTTCATTAGGAACTTCTCACAGATTGTTGATCATATCACATCATTTCAGAGGAAAATTAAGAAGTTCGAATGGACAGAGGAGTTTGAGGCTAGTTTTGAACAGCTTAAGCAATTGTTGACACATGTACCAGTGCTACAAATTGTAGATCCGGACAAAGTGTTTGTGGTATGCACATATGCTTGCAAGAGAGGGATTAGTGGATTCCTTATGTAGGATAAATGGGTGGTATTCTATGAGTCTCGGAAACTAAACGAGCATGAGAATAACTACCTGACACATGATCTTGATTTAATAGCGATCATACATGCATTGAAGATGTGGAGACACTATCTTCTTGGCAGGAGGTTTGTATTAATGAGTGATCATATTGGGTTGAGGTATTTATTTGACCAGACAAATCTGAATTCCAAATAGGCTAGATGATTGGCCAAGATTAGCGAGTTTGATTTTGAGATCAAGTACATCAAAGGTAAAGAGAATAGGGTGGCATATGCTCTCTGTAGACAGGTATAGGTACATCACTTGGCATCTATGAGCTCCTATGGGATGGAATTATAGGATAGGATCTTGCAGGAAGGTCAGCAAGATGTTAGGTATATGGAGATTATGCATAGTTTGCAGCAGGGTACTAGTATAGGTGCACAGGGTATGGATTGTTGTCTTACAGCGGATGGATTGGTCAGGTTCCGATACAGGATATATGTACCAATAACAATGAACTCAATAAGGTGATATTGAGGGAGTTTCATGTCAAACCTTATTCAGGTTATCAAAAGACACTGACAACAGTGAAAAAATTATACTATTGGTCGAATTTGAAGAGGGATGTAGCAGAGATTGTGGCTAGATGTTTCAATTGTTAGCGAGTGAAAGCAGAGTGTAAACATCCAGGTGGACTGCTATAGTTGATTACCTTTCTAGAATGGAAAAGGGAGGTTATTTCCATGGATTTCATCACAGGGTTGCCTAAGACAATGAAACAACATGATTCCATCATGTTCATTATAGACAGGTTAAAAAAGGTTGCATATTTCATTCCAATGAAGTCTACATTCTTAGCTATCGATGTAGCACAAGTATTCATCATAGATGCAGTCAGATTACATGGTGTTCCGAAGAAGATTGGGTCAAACAGGGATGTGAAGTTCACTTCTCAGTTTTTGAAGGAGTTATTTGCAGGTTTGGGTACAGAGTTGGCCTTTAGTACAGCATATCATCCATAGATAGATGGACAAACAGAGAGGGTCAACAAGATATTGAAGGACATGTTGAGGATGTATGTGATGTATTAGCAGAATAAGTGGGAAGAGTATCTTCCACTAATAGAGTTCATGTACAACAAAGGGTATCAGGAATCATTGAGGATGAGTCCTTTTGAGGCATTGTATGGGGGGAGTTGCAACACTCCTATTAGTTGGAGTGATTTGGTTAGCAAGATATTGATTGGACCATATATGTTGGCAGATATGGAACAGGAGATGCAGGTGATCAAGAAGAATTTAAAGGAAACACACAATAGGCAGAAGAGTTATGCAAAGAGGAACAGGTTGTTCAAAGAGTTCCAGGCTGGGGAACAAGTGTACTTGCGCATCAAAGCGAAGAAGAGTTCCTTGTAGATTGGATCATGTGCCAATATAGCACCACGGTTTTGTGGACCCTTTAGTATCATTGAGAGGATTGGGCCAGTAGCCTATCGAATTGCACTGCCTTCGACAGTGGAATTCCATGATGTTTTCTATATATCATTGCTTAAGAAGTATGTTAAAGATGTTGATCATGTGATTGACTAGTCTGTATTGTAGGTGGAACCAAATGGAGAATTCCAGCTGGAGCCTCAGTGTATATTGCAGAAAAAGGTGCTCGCCCTCTAGAACCGAGCAAACGAGCAAGTTAAAGTGCAATGGAAGCACTTTAGGCCCGATGAAGCTACATGGGAGATGGCAGATAAAATGAGGGCTATGTGTCCTTCCTTGTTTTCCAGTTGAGGCAAAGCAACATTGATATTGTGGTTTGGTATATGCTTTATGGTGGTTTGGTATATGCTTTATGGTGGTTTGATACATGCTTTATGGTGGTTTGGTATATGCTTTATGATTTTTTGGTATATTCTTTGATATGATGTTTTGATATATGCTTAGATATGGTGTTTAGTATATGTTTTGGATATATTCTTTGGTATGTGTTTTGATATATGTTTTGGTATATATTTTGACAATGTTGTTATATGTACATATGTATATGGATGTAAATACTGCCATGAACTATGTTATAAAGCTCCACTATGCAATGTGGGTGTTATGTCATTATGATTATGTTGTTATGTTACTATGTTATCATGTGGTTATGTTATCATTATGTTATGATGTCATGTGGTTTAGTACTCAGCAGGATGATCATTGTAAATACCGTAATGAGTTTTGTTATAAAGCTCCAATATGTGGTATGTTGTCATGTTGTCATGATGTTTTTATTTTGAGCAGTTCTTTCATTGCAAATACTACATCGAGTTGTGTTATAAAGATCTATGAGTAGTATGTCTTATTTCAATAGGTTGTTGAGGTATATGTGTGATTGAACATTGAGGATGGTTTCCCCCAAGGGGGAGGGTTCTGTAATAGCCCTGGTGAAAAATTCTTGTAATAAAAGTTAAAAACAATAACCACGGTCAATGGGACACTTATTCCAAGCTGAATGTTGGGAAATACATCCTAGGAGGTGTTCAGTTGGTTGTTTATGGCTAATAAAACTGGCAAAGGCAATGGCTAAGGCTTTGGAAAGGAAAAATGGCATTTTTGGCACATTTATTTATGAAAATAATGGAAATTAGGAGAAAATGGAGGTGAAAGGTCATAGGTTTCATGTGAGCAAGAAAATGAAGGAAAATAATGGAAAATGAAGAAAATAGAGGCCTCATTCATAAAAAGGCTTCTGAGGATCAGTTGGTAACCTTTTTCTCAATTGAGTTTTGGAGCTCTCTCATTACTCTCTCTCTCTCTCTCTCTCTCTCTCTCTCTCTCTCTCTTGTACACTTAGAGTTTCTTGGAGAAAGAAAGGCAAAGAAGGAAAGAAGAAGAAAAGATCAAGCATGGGAAGGCAGGATCAAGCATCTATAGTGTGTTTCATTGTAGTTATCGACTTGCATGTGTATTTTCCTTGCTATATTTGGCATGCATGGGATTGCATGTGTTTCTTTTCTACAATGGCATGGGTTTTTCCTGGTGTGCCAGTATTTTTAGCCTAACCTTTCCATTTCCTGATAATTTTAATGAGATGAATTCTCTCATATGGTTTATGTGGGATGGTTAGATTGGATTCAAAGATGAGTGGGGTGGATCTCTGAATTGACAAACACATGGTCTGAGTGGTCCCTGAACTGGACTAAGGATCACAAATCCATTGGCATAGTAACCCTTGAACTAGATTGTGGGTTGCGGTAAAGCCATATTGTGTGCCTCGGTGGGCCTAGGAATCCTTTTCGGTGAATGGTGGGATATACGATAAAGCCAAGAGGTGGATTTTCTCTCCGTTGGACCTAGTGGTCCCGGGATGGGATGCACGTAAATCCTGGAGAGTATGTCTCGGTGTAGGGCCTAGTGATCCCTAGATTAGACTGTGGATGCATGGTAAAGCCTAAGAGACTAGGAGGCACTCAAATTCCTCACGATGTAGGCGGAGAACTCCGGTGGCATCCATGTTGATTGGTGTTTTTGATGTGTTCTATGAGTCCCACATTCATGCTTGGAATATGGCATGGGGTTTATTGGCTGAAGAGAGACTTGGCTCAGCCAATCTATGGTCGGTTGGAATGTGTTAGTCCCATCTTTGGTTGGAACATGGTAGTCCCATCTTCAGTTGGTTCATTGGATTCATTAATGATAAATTCATTCCCTTGATTTTCACGTGTAAATTCACTGATGTATATATGGATTTTGATGGATAATATGTTTATGGTATTTATGTTCCTATTATATTGGTTATATCTACATTTTATGACAACAGCTATGTATGGCTCTCAGCGTGTTTTTACTTGTATATGGATGGATAATGTGTCTATGACCTAATATATGATAATGTAGCAATTTACATGAGGGAACAATGGTTCATAGCGATTCTCAGATAAGTATGAGATCCCTACACTTAATTTTGTTGTTTACACCTATAGGTTACATGTTGATGATGTGTTTGACGAAATGTCTATCATGGCTAGTAGGGGTTTGGTTATGGTCTTGTTCAGCTTATTTATTTGCATCATTGTTTCCCTGTATCTTTACTGATTCTAAGCTATCAATCCATTATGGGTAGTGGCCTGGTCTCTGGGAATTAAAAAGTGGCTTAAATCCCAGGGTCGCTAGAACAAAACTAGAACTTTTGGTTCATGGTCACTGGCAGGAAATCCTGTGAGAGAGAATTTAGGTTGTTGGTCACTCCCTTGCCCATAGCATGAGAGTGACTATGGCCTAAGAGATCGAAAACAGCAGTGGGACCCAGGGACAGGTTGTCTGAGTGGCTGACTTGTCTCCTGAGGGTTCTATTGATGATGTTGGATGACTATATGTGATGTTTCATCGATTCCACTTTCTTAAGGTTACATAAAAGGTATAATCTGATCATAGTAGCCTCTCATCTCATGTTTACCCTGATTGGCATGGTTACTTGGCTGGATGTGGGAGGAGGGTGTTAAGGAACTGAAAACATAGCACACATAAATACTTGAGATTGATATTTTTTGACAAATTATCCCTGGAAAAACCTCGAAGGGAAAATCAATTCTGTAGATGAGGGTTTTTAGTATTCTTCAGCAAATATGTAATTGAAATTTACATATGTTGTTTTCCATAAAATTAGCAAACCTCTGGAAAATTAATTTCTTCACTTGCACAAGTTAACACAAATTCCTGGAAGCAACTAATCCCCTCTAAATCAATTTTTCCTCTTTATGTGACCCTGAATCGATCCAACTGGTGCATTTCTATAAAATAACTTGGTCGCTCTAGAAAATCGTACCCACTAGGAAAATAACTCATCTTACGCTAGAATTTTGACCTTCACTGGAAAACTTGACTTCTCTTGTGAAAATTGAACCTTCTGGTGAATTCAAACTTGCCTTGGAAAATCAACCTCCCTGAAACAATTCACACTGACTGGAGAAACTTGACCTCTGTAGATAAATCAATCTTCCTCTGTCACTGAGAATCTGGAAATCACTGTGAAGAATTTGTCTCTAATAAAATGATCTCAATCACTATTGATCCCTACTACTGGTGTCTCCCATGCTATCACTGCGGTCTTGTTGTCACTGCAAATATTCTTATTCGAACGACCTCCAAAATCCCCATCAATGTCCTCTTATAATCTCTCATTGAAAAATCAATGTCCATGATCTAACTCCATTCAATGGCTAACACCATATCGACTTCTAAAAGTCACTTTTCTAGAGGTCTCTAGAGAAAAATTGATTTGGCTCAATTATTCTTGATTAATTAACCCATTTCCTTAAGTTATACTTAAGAAATAATTAAAATCGGTTAACTAAATCTAATTAAGACATTCCATTTAGAAAAAAAAAATTATTGGAGATTATTAATCCACATGTGCTCCTAGCCTTATAGACACCATCTAATACTAGAACACATGTCTAAGCTACAAAAACTAACAACCTATAATATTCAAAAAAACTTATAGACCGAACCAATTTTCACCTAGATCCCACCAAATTTCTGTTATTACATAAACAAGGTCCAAGAAATACTTAGCAATAAATAAATTTCAAAACTCACAAAATCTATAGGATGCCATGTACAACTACAAGATCCCCCGTAACCAATGCTTATACAACAGTAATGAACAATAGCAATTTCCATATGCTTGAACATAATTCTTTTACTTTCAATACTCCAATACTAACACTAGTATCACTTCCATATGACTCTCTTAATGCATTATACTCCTTTAATTATTATACAATATTGTAATGTATATTAATAGGGTTGAGTTGCAAAAATAATTATCAAAAATTAAAACAAGCAACAAAAACTCTTACCATGGTATTAATGAGGTGGGCCTTAAAACACACACGTGTGTGTGTGTGTGTTGGGGGGAGGGGGGATGGGGGTGTGGAGGGGAATATGAGACAATTCCACAATCCTCTCATAATCAGTAGAATTGATAATAGTAATGAACCCTTGAAGCAATATTCAATACATAAAGTAATTAATATTAAGTCAAAAATGGTGGCTAGGATGCTAACAATAGGTTGTTAATTACCACGATGATCATTGTGTGCTAAGATAGTTCTAAACTTCACCATATTTTGTAATAAACAAATTGACCACTTCCTCGTGCACTCAAGGCACATGCACAATCATGATTTATCATGACATTATCAAGAGCATCCTACATCTATTTCACTCCCATAGGGAACAATAACTCCTACAAGGAACATTAACAGCTACAACAGAGCACTATAAGACTGAAAAGTGAGAGAATTGTTGGGTGTGGAGCCTAATTATCTTCCTAATTGTTCAAAAAAAATTGTTTCAGTTGCATTGGATCCCTATTCCTAATGGGGAAAACATGGCACTAGTATGACCATCATCAGGGCCCCCCTGGCAAGGGTTAGGGCGTAGCACCCCCGAAGCTAAAAATAGATGAAAATTTGTCTTATAAAATATTGTAATTTCATAGTCAATATGGGTCTTTCAATAGGCAGATGATCTTACAGTACAAGTTATGTCAATTTAGGGGTTTTTTCCCTAGAAGGAAACCCTCAGTTTATATGAGGGAATTTTATTGCAGTTGTGTATCGTTATTCTGAGTGAGAAACATATAGGCAACTGTGTGAGAGCGAAGAGGAAATTATAATACATTTGTTGTAGGTTGTATCTCTTCATTTTGTTGGATAATATAAAAGGAAGGATTTTTTTTTTCTCTATGGACGTAACCCAAATTGGGTGAACCACATATATTTGTGTCTCTCTTATTTTATGTGTTTTATTACTTCATTAATTAATTTCTAACGGGTAAAGTTGGTATTTTTTTGTGATAGTAATTCTAAACCATACTTTCATTTTTGTCATCATTTCCATTCGAAAATTTGATATTTGGTTTTCACTACAAACAAACCAATTCTATTCTACAAAATAACTCTTATCCAAACTTATGAGCCTTATTGTTTAAAATTGACTTCTTTCTGAGGAAACTCCCTTACACCAAAATTAACCTACATAATTTCTCCTATAGTCATAATCTTTTAGAAGAGATCCCTTTGCAAGGTAGTCATGGAAGAATGATTTAATAAAAGGGAACCCTCTAGGGTTATGAAAACCAAATGGTGGTGGAAATGTTTTAGAAAAATAATTAGATGAAGTATTTTGATAAGATAAGAGGATTTAATGATGATGTTTCTATGGAATTTTCCTTAAGTTTTCAGAATTTATGAGGTCAGGAATATGTGACTATAGTTAGAGGAATATTTTTTCTATGAATAAAGAGGTAATCAGTAAGGTCTTAGGGCTCCCAATCAAGATTCCTTGGGATAAGGAAGAAATGCAAGAGGCCACACTTTCCAAGAAGAAGTTTTTTCTTTTCCATAAAGAATATATAGAAGACAAGAATGGGGTCTAAAGAGAAAGTTTCCATATATACTGGAGTAAGGAAGCCTACCATATTGTGAAATACATATCCTTTGAGGACAGACTCAATTGGTCTATTCCTATCTGTTTAGGCTCCTTCACCAACTCAAAAAATTATCTCATTTTTAACTAGCAAAGAATGTCAGTGTACCTTCCTTTTACGGTCATGGAATGAAATGAGAACAAAGGTAAATGGAGGAAAAACAAGAATCTCTACCTTACTATGGAGTCATCAAATTGATTGTCTGTAACACATTGAAAAACATAGAGTATAAGGTTCCCTAGGATAATTTTATAGACGTGCTGAAATGTGTAACTAGGTTTGGTCTTCATAAATGAAGAATACCCCATTGGGCACATTGTAACATGTCAAAAGAATTATTTTTGTATTTAAAAGTGTTAAAATACCCTCCAATACCAATTTGTCTTGGTAGCTAAGAAGTCAGCCTCATTAGGGCATGTCATCCTCCTTTCAAGCCTATATAAAGGAGGGAACTTGACCTCCTATGGACACTTACTCACTTCTCATCATCCAAGCTAAGGAAAAGTAGAAGAAAGGAAAGTGAAGAAGGACAAAGGAGGAAGTTCTTGGGTTATTTCTCTCTCCCTCTCTCTCTCACTCACGTGCAAATATATGGCTATGGTTTTGCAACTACAAAGTCGAAGTTGTGAAAGTTGTAGAAAGAAGGTCAAAGAAAGGACTCTTAGGTCACCTACAAGCCCTTAAAGGAGAAGAAACCCAAGCGAAGTTAAAAGGAAGCCTTCAAAGCCCTAAATTTTCCCACACGTGTGGAAGTAGAAACTCTTACAAGGACCAAAAATTTCAGGCTTGTAGTGGAGGTCAAAATTCTATTGTTGGGGGTCAAAATTGTGCAGTTGTAAGAGATTTCACTAGGTTTGACTTGGATAGAAGAATAACATCATCAATAAGGTTTGGTTTGATCTTGGAAGGGCATTGGTATTGGTCTAGAAGTATTGGAATGTGTCATTTGAAGAACATATAAGAAGAGAATATATTTGTGGGTTTTTCTCTCAAGTGGAGAGGTTTTGGCCCTAGCTTGCAGCCTACATACTGTGTTCTTATGTATTGTTTATTTCTTGTTTTCGTAGTTGTTTGATGATAAGAACAACATAATAATAATAGAAGAAGCTAATAATAAAGAAAAAGTAAAATACATCACAAGTAGTTATCAATTTTAAGAGAAATCATCCTAATTGTAGCCCTATATATTTTTCAACATCGTATCAGAGCTAAGGTTGACTAAGGGCATGATCAATTTCACTACATCTTAGAAGAATTCATTGAAGTAGTTTTCTATGGTGGAAATTCATCTCAATAGAAGCATCAAAGCATTTTGGAATCTCCTATTATCTATCAAAAATCGCATGACCAAGACTTCTACAAAGGAAAAAGGGTTATTCTCAGCACTTACATGTACATTTGAAGATGAAAATGGATAATTGACAGTGGAGCATCCATACATATGACAAGTGAGAACAAACAAATAAAGACCCTATCAAGAGGAAAATATTCCTACTTTATTGAACTTGGTGTAAATAATAGCTATCATGTTAGAGGAATTGGCTCAACCTTGTTGTAGATGGAGAATGGAGGAAACATACATCTCAACAATATTCTATTCGTACCAAGTTTACAAAATAATTTACTTTATATTTCATGTCTAGAAGATAAGGGAGATAGATTCACTTTTATATATGGATAGGTTATGGTATGGAATAAAGGCTATAGAAACAACAATGCAAAATTCATTGGGATTTATGAAGGAAGACTCTACAGGTTGTTGACACCTCCCTCTCAAGCTTTGGTTCACATTGAAGTAAGTCCATGTGAAATTTTGCATAGAATGTTTGGACACCTTCACTAAGAAATATTACCAACCATAAATTCAATGGTGAATGTCATCCCTGAACTTAATGAGGATCATGAAGGAGTTTGCAAGGGATGTGCATTAGGGAAAAATGTTAAGAAACCATTTGGAAGTAGTGCTTCAAGATCCAAAGAAATATTGGACCTTATTCACTCTTATGTATGTGGTCCTATGTCTACAAAGTCTCTTGGAGGTCATCTATATTGTATAAATTTCATTCATGACCACTCAAGGAAAAATTGGATCTATTTTTTGATGTCCAAGGGTGAAGTATTAAAAAAAATTCAAGAATTCAAAGTAGAAGTAGAAAATCCTACATAAATAAGGATAAAGGTACAAAGGTCTGATAATGGAGGAGAATACACTTCAAAGGAGAGCATAGATTTCTGTAAGTAGGTTGGAATTAAGACGGAGTTGATAGTTCTATATAATCTAGATAAAAATGGACTAGTAGAATGAAAGAATCGCTTGATTGAAGAAAGTGTTAGAGCCATGTTACATGATCAATACTTTACCAAATTTTTGCAGGGTGAAGCAATGAAAATTGTTGTCTACATTCATAATTGAATTCCTTATAGGTCACTAGACAACATGATTATTGAAGAAGCATTCACTTGGAAGAAACCATGTGTAGACCATCTCCATATATTTGGTTGTCCTTTCTACATTCACATTCTGAAAGATAGAATAAAGAAGATGGATCCTACAAGCATGAAGGGTATATTTGTTGGTTATAGTAACACTTCAAAGGCATATAGGATCTACATAAAGTAAAGGAACCAAATTGAAGTAAGTTGAGATGTGATCTTTGATGAAAGCATTGCATATATAAATCTAAGGATCTCTCGATTGATGCTAATGAAGAAAAACTTCCAATATTTGAAGAATGTCCTGGGAGGAAGAGGATTCAAATCATGAAGAAGAAGGTCTCAATGAACCTTTGTAGCAAGTAATCATCCTTGAAAATAGAAAGAGACCTAATTGGTTCAAGTCTACTATTCTAGATGCGAAGGACATGGAGCAGCCAAAGGTACATTCAAGGAAAGTAAGAAGCTTAAAATATATTCAGGGTATGTATCCTATATGAAATATTAATTAAAGCATAACCATCCACCTTTGAATATGTTGTCAAACATCAAAAATAGAAAGATGTTATGAATGAATAATATCAGTTAATAATGAAGAATGGAATTTGGGAAACAGTTCCTAGGCCTAAAGACAAATATTTGGTGACTTCCAAGTGGATTTACAAGATTAAACATCTAGAAAATGGAAGTATTGATGAATATAAGTGAATATTTGTGTCTAGGGGTGTCTCCCAACAGGACGACATTGATTATGAAGAGAAATTTTCACCTACATCTAGGTATACAACTATACTATCATTGGTCTCTTTGGTAGCATCAATGGGATGCAACATTCATCAAATGAATGTCAAGACAATATTCTTGAATGGTACTGTCGATGAATAATTATATATATAAAAACCCTTTGGATTTGAAGTGAATGATAAAGAGACCCATGTTTTCAGGGTGAAGAAGGAACTTTATGACCTTAAGCAAGCTCCAAGGGTGTGGTATGCAAGGATGGACACATATCTATAAATATTGAGCTTCTAAAAGAGATATTTATCTGAATCTATATATCAAGGTTGTGAAGGGTGAACCCATAATAATTCTTCTATATGTGGATGATCTTCTCATGATAGGTGTGGAAGGTTGTATTTAAGAGTGAAAAAAGAAATTGGCAGCAGAATTCAATATGAAGGATCTAGGCATGATGCACTATTACTTGGGGTTGGAAGTTTGGCAAGGACCTGATGAGATATATCTAGGTCAAGGAAAATATGTGATTAAGATTTTTCAAAGGTTTTACATAATGGATTGAAACCCTATGACAACTCATATGATCACAAATTTGAAAAGGCTAATAATTTTTGATTCAAGCCCTATGGATCCAACAAGGTATAGTAAATTGGTTGGCTCTCTTATGTATTTGGTGAATACTCAACCAGACATTTGTTTTGCAAAGAATATTCTCAGTTAGTTCTAAATATATCCCAAGTATGACCATTGGATAGTAGTCAATCATATACTAAAATATCTATGAGGAAAAATTCACTACTATCTAAAGTATGATAAAAAGAATGATGTCCAGTTGATTGGATATACAGATTTTGATTGGGGAGGCAGTGAGACAGATGGAAGAAGAACTATTGGAGGATGTTTTAGTTTTAGATCCTCTATGATATCCTAGATGAGTATAAATCAAGATTCAATTGATTTGAGTAGTGCTAAGGCTGAATACATTGCAACATGTGAAGTAAGCAAAGAAGTTGGTTGATTAAGGAAGCTATTGTCTGACCTATTTGAAGGATTAGTGGAACTATCTGCATAAGGTTGTATAAATACCTAGTGTTCCATGGAAAGAAAAATAACATAAATAAAAAGTATCATTACATATGAAAGTCAGCACAAGATGGAGTGTTGCAGCTATAGTTTATCTCCACCGATGAGCAGGTAGCTAACATTTTGAAAAAATCTCTTCCTAAAAAGAAGCTTGTGTATTTGAGAGACAAGCTTGGATTGGTTGATATATCCTCCCTGGTTGAAAGGGAGAGATAGACAAATCATTCTTTTCTTCACTTTGTCAATAAATAATGTTTCATTAGGTAAGCATCTAGTTTTTGTTACTCTTTGAGGATGAGGCAGGGCATCTAATAAGTAAGAGTAGTCGAAGAGGAAATCCCTTGAGGATGAGTTATTCCAAGGCAGGAATTTTCATAAAAGGAAATACCCTTTGAACACTCTGGTGGGGTATGTGCCTTAAGATACAATGATGATGGTTTATATCAGCCATTGGTCTCGCCAACATTATGCTCTTATCTTGTGGAGAGAGATTTTTTTAGTCAAGGCCTTTCTATGTGAAAATGTTGGTGGTATGATGAGATGCAATGAGATAAGCTGAAATGATAGCTTATAACATGGCTTACCAATCTGACTCTTCTTATGAGATCTCTTTAGTTTAAGAATTTCCATGTACCATTATGAATACCTCCCTAGTTAAGAGGGGGTGTTGAAATATGTAACTGGGTTCAGTCTTCATAAATGTGAAATGTTCTTGATTCTTTTATATTGTAAAAAGAAAGAAAATTTATTATTGTTATTTTTTGTAGAATGGGTTTCATGCTCAAGGCTGTTTTATTTAGAGTTAAAGCACCCATTGAGTGCTTCTAGGGTTTGTCTTAGTGTCAAAAAGTAAATGGAGTCATTGTCATATGAAGAAGACCCCATTAGGCACATTGTAACATGTCAAAAGAATTATTTTTGTATTTAAAAATGTCAAAATACCCTCCAAGACCAAGTTGGCCTAACAGTTAAGAATTTGGCCTCATTAGGGTATGTAATCCTCCTTGGAATACTATGTATAGGAGGGAACTTGACCCCCTATGGACACTCACTCACTTCTCATCATCCAAGCGAAGGAGAAGCAAAAGAAAGGAAAGCAAAGAAGGATAGAAGGATGAAGGAAAAAAATATATATTATTTCTCTCTCTCTCTCTCTCTCATGTGTGAAGATAAGGCTAGGGTTTTGTAGCTACAAGGTTGAAGTTATGAAATTTACAAAAATAAGGTCGAAGAAAAGACCCTTAGGTCACCTATAAGCCCTAGAAGATGAAGCAACTGAAGGGAAGGAAAAAGTAAGCCTTGGAAGCCCTAAAATTTCTCACACGTGTAGAAGCAGCAACTACTAGAGGGGCCAAAATTTTCAAACCTGCAGTGGAGGTCGAAATTTTGTAGCTGGTGGTCAAAATTATGCCACTAGAAGAGATTTGACTAGGTATGACTTGGATAGAAGAAGCACAAAATCAAGAAGGTACGAATTGGTCTTTGAAGGGTATTAGTCTTATTCTAGATGTCTTATAATTTATCATTTGAAGAATCTATAAGAAGAGAAGAGATTTGTGGGTTTTCTTCTCAAGTGGAGAGGTTTTGGACATGGCTTGTAGCCTACATATTGTGTTCATGTGTATTGTTGATCCTCTTGTTTTGGTAGTTGTTTGATGATAAGAAAAACATAATAATAAGAGAAGAAGCTAATAATCAAGAAAAGGTAAAAATACATCACGAAAAGTTATCAAGTTTAAGAGAAAGCATCCTAATTGCAGCCCTATAGATTTATCAACAACATAGAAAAGAAAGATTTTCTAGAATCACAAGAAGATATGACAGAAAACATACTTGTAGAAAGTGGAAAATGGAAAAAGCAGGATAGTATGCCAAATCCCTCAAAACAAAATCCAAGGAAAAAAACATCAAATTGGAAGTATCAAAAAAGAAAATAGTTGCAATTCTAGTAAAGCTTATTACACCTCCTAATCCCAAGCATAGAACAAAATATCTTAGAATTGCACCTCAAGTCCAAAGAAGGAGAATACCTAGATCTAAGTTTTTTCATAAGAAGAAAAATTTATCGCCTACAATCGTCACCCTTGAAGAATTATCGAGCCCTACAGAAACACTTCAAGAGCAGAAGGAATCACTAAGTAAACAAGACATATCAAAGAAATAGAAAAATACAAGGGAAGAACAAGAGACATATCAAACACCTGGAACCTCAACTACAAAGAAGATTCAACCTATCTATCTTCTACCCTCGTTCCCTACTAGAAATAGAGAAATCCAAGGTAGAAACACACAAGCAGAAAAGGATAGCAACTAAACAAGGGGAAAGACATGTGATAAAGCTTCAAAATCAAGTGCAAAATCTTAGTGAGGACATGATGATACTAAGGCTATAAGAGGCAGATAGTAAAGAAAAACTTAGAAAATAAAATATGTTGCTAAGACAGGTGTTGGATAGAGCAAGGAGGGTAATATCTACCAGACATGATAAGATTGGAGCCATGGAAGCCTCATTAGGAACAATGGCCCGCCTATTAATGGAGATAGTGAGTTGTAGGAGACCTGCTAAAATCTATGCGCCCTTCCTCAATGACCAATGGTACAGTCGTGAAATCTCTAATATGGTGTAGTATGGGGAATTTAATATAGAAAAAACCAAGGGATTCATCCTATTAGGGCCTAAATCTACCTCAGGCTGAGAAAGACAGGATCTAGGGTAACATCAAACCACACTTAACCTGGTAGCTAGCCCTACCAGGTCGGGAGAGGGCTCTCTCCTTGTCAATCTCAAAACAATATGGTCAATAAAGCTTGAGATGACTGATATAAAGACTGATTTTAGGCTAGGTATGTAAGCTAACGAGTTTGAATGAGTTTAGTTTTGTTTTTCTGGCTCAAATGTGAAAGGCAGATTTGGGTCCGGGGAATGGACACAGTCTTGCAGAGATCTCTATGGGGCGAGGTAAGAAAATGGTTCAGTACTTCAAATTGAGTGAGATGGAGAGATTTTATACTAGTGAGGAGTTGGAGAGGGCATGAAAGTCTCAGGGATCCTCTTCAAACAGCTGAAAACATAAATAACTAAACCCTAGGTAGAGCATTGCAACTTCAATGAATTCTACCTGTATCCTTGTTTCATTTAGTTAAGATGAATAGAGAGATATGATGGCATACATAAAACACATGTAAACTTGAAATTAAAAAAGGAAACACAATACCAAATCAAGTTGCCACAAGAATCCCATAAAGTGCTGCAAACCCTGGTCTATTCCTTTCCCAAACTGCGGAAATGAGTGTACAATAATGCTCAAAGCATTCACAAGAGTCCAACCTTTACCAATGACTGAAAAGCTACTAGATATAGGCAAAAAACAACTCATGCTAGGCTTTAGGGGTCGAATTCATGAGTTTAGGAGCTATTTCAACAAGAACTAAACTAAGAACTGAAACGTAGGCAGTGGAACAGCTTGCCTCTAAAACCTAGGAAATTGATTCATTCAGTTTCAAACTACCTTTTCATGATGTATCTACCTCCATGAGTGAAATTTTAGTATATTTACATCAAAATCCATCAAATTACATCAAATTACATCATGATTTTGACTATGAGAGAGAAAAAAGTCAAACTGAGAAAAAACTAGGTGAAAAAAATAGAGTTTTTTCGCAAAAAAGTCAATTTTCCATCCTATGCGCCACACTCCTATCCCTGTGCGCCATGCTAATTTGAAGCTGATTTTGGAGGCCTTCCCGTGCACTAAATTTTCTCCAAGTGGGCTTGTTGGATAGGTCTACCTGTCTACTTTCCAGAACAAGTAGAATTTCTGAATTTGGTCTCCATTTTCCCCTCCAAAAATGAGTTCTCCCAACACTGCTTCCTGTGTGTCCAAAAAGGGGCAGAAAGGTCATTTTTGATGTGTTTTTGACCCTTTTGGAAGCTCAAAACTTTTCAAAATTTATAGGCCATGTCAATTCCATGAGAAATCCAAAAATGCCGAGTTTTCTTCAAAAGGAGGTCTCTAGCAAAAGCGCGCGCCAGGTGGCGCAGTGTACCAGGTAGAAAAACCTATTTTTTAGGCCAAAATTTTAAAATTTGCAAAAAGTTTCCCAAATTTGGGCTGAGTGTTCTTCACCAGGTGTTGTTTTGAGCTAAGGAAGCCTCAGCCAAGATCTATAGCCTATCTTGCTCTTTTCTCTTCCTCATGGCTTTCTTCAACTTGGCCTTCAAAATCTTGATTCTCACTTTGCACACCTTATATCTCACCAACTAGTGGTATGCCATTTGCCTCAACATAGTCTTCTCTATGTTGGCCTTTTCTAGCATCTTCTCCAAGTTCAAGTTTGTCCTCTCAAGCCAAGAATCATGATCAACTTGAATTTCTTGTTCAATTGTTGTCAACTTGATTTTCCTCCTCTTGGCAGCTTGCCGGTTTTCCTTTATGTTTTTAAGCTCCATGATGATTTGTTGATCCTCTAGCTATTTGTTCCACTGCTCCAAATAGTTAATTATGCACTTGGCTCTTTCCAGGTTGAGGGACAAGTGATGAATGTCATCTTGCTACTCCCGAATGATCTCTTTGAGCTTTTAGTTCAAATCAGTGTCATCATCCTGAATAAGAATGAAATCTGCCTCTTGACCTCCTGAAGGTCCCTCATCATTCAAGGGCTTATTACCCTTGTCCTGTACCTTCTCTGCTGATGGAGGAAACGAGACCCCTTCCACTCCGGGAGGAGATAGTACTCGTTTTGCTTCTGCAAACAATCTCCTAGTGCCCTTTTGGTATGTGACAAACACTAGCACACTAGTGGTTTGTGTCTCATGAACATCCTGCTGCTGTGAAGGGTTTCCTACCTCATGAAACGCTGATGGGGGCACCTGAGGACCTGTAAAGACCTCATGTGAGATGAAATCCTCCCATGACACATTCAGTAACCAAGCTGATGCAAAACCACAATTTTGATTAGTGCAAAGTGATAGATGTTGTTATATTGCTGATGAGGAGGCTTCCTTTGCACTAATGTAGTCATCTTCTCAATATTCTAGAAAATGAAATAGGGGAGGTTCATCATCCTCACCCTAGTAAAGTGCATCAATAATTTGATATGATAGGTGTACAGACGAGAAACTTTTCCCTCACAACTGAAATATCTAATTATGAGTTTCATCAAGGGAGCATATGTGTCCTGTAAGTACTTGAATGAGAAAACTCTACTGACATGTCTCTGAAAACCAGCCTTGATATAAGTCTCATAATGATCTCTATCTACCAATTGTTCCTTATTCCACTGCTCACCTACATTTGGAATATCGGTTGCTTGAGAAATTGTCTCAGGTGTCAAGGTGAATGTCACACCTGCCAAATTGACTTGGCCATTGTGAATATGGAGCACAAATAGTCTGGCCAGCTCATGGTGGTATTTGACTCTTTCCACCATCTCACAAAATTGATAACAGGGTTGATGTTGGAAGCATGTGACAGCAAGAGGACAGGCCAATAGTTTGGCAAGAGAAGTAGGCTCCTCTCGGTTATGTTTTCCACTCTTATGAGGCCTCCTTGGTGCATGAATTTCTCTGGAAGAGTCACTGGCTGTTTCCTCATTTCTATCATAGGAAGAATCTGACTCCATGTTTACCAATGCTTGGGTTTTCTCAGATGAGTATGAAGAGATTTTATGGTGTCAATAGGTTTTTGCTACCAAAGATATCAATTTATGAGGGATTGTGGAGGGAATGTGGAGGGATTGTGTATGAGAGGTTGGGTATGTTGTTTGTAGGGTAATTGGGGAATGAAAGGGTTTAGGGAATAATATTTAGGGTTTGGGATAGCAATTATGGTTTAGGGTAATGAGATTTAGGGATTAGAATTAGTAATTTAGGGATATGGGAAATAGGGAATGGGTAAATATGAATGAAAAGGGAGGGAGAAAATGAAGTGAGGGAGTGAGGGAGTGAAAATGATAGGAGTGGGATTTAGCAGCAAAAGATGCAGTTTGTAAACCCTATGCAATGTTTGTTCATCAAACTACAAGGAACTAGGGTTTCAATATTTCCCTATTAAATCACCAAGAATACTGAGACAAACTCATGCACTGAGCATATTGGAGTGTGAACTTACTTGGGAAATGAAGAATTTAGCAATTTGAGAGTTTGGAGGAAATTGTATGTGAATTTCGGGTGTTGTAGTCCTGTGTGCCACACCACCTCACAGGTGCGCTGTGCTACCTCGGTGCATCGTGCACCTTATAAA
This sequence comes from Pinus tabuliformis, assembly GCA_031772625.1. NCBI lineage: Eukaryota > Viridiplantae > Streptophyta > Pinopsida > Pinales > Pinaceae > Pinus > Pinus tabuliformis. The sequence goes on from CM062808.1 coordinate 922,118,597, forward strand.
AATACATTGCAAACAACTGCATGGTGCATCGCGCTGGATGAATGTGTCGCGCCTGTAATTTTCACCCTTTGAATGTGAAATTGCTCCCTTGGCTCTTGAAAACACAAATGGACTTGTTCTCCTTCACTTTTGGCATGCAAATGAACCTCTTTGATATGAATACACTTTATATAGCAATGGCTTTTAATTTTTCACTCAAGAAAACCCACTTTGCTAATGTTTGCTCATTTCACTTTCTTTTAAAACTCTGTTTTGGGCAGTTTGCTTTACTTTTGCCTTTGATGGACTGAATGCTTTGAATTTTTGTTTGTTTTGCAGGTGGTGGAGTTGCAGAGGCTTTGGCAAGGTGACCAGGGCTGCCTCTGAAATTATTACATATGGAAAAAATGAAATTACATCAAATTTAGTACATGAAACATAAAAAACTCTATTTTTCTTCAAAACAGAGTTTTGAGGAAAAAGTAATCACTGAGCATGTGATTATTGAAATTATTGTTGTTGGGACTTTATTTGACCTCCTCATGCGCTTGCTGACCATTATTGAGCTTTTTTAATACCTTATTGATGAAACCCTAGACCTAATGAGACCTAAAACCCTAAAAATGACTTTTGCAGATTTAAAGACAAAAATTACTACAGATGATCTAGATGTATGAAAATGGGCTAGCAGGTAAAGAACATGAGGGAAAATGTACAATATGCCACTACCATCAAATGATCCATGACCCTAATGGAATGCAGCTGATCGAGTGAGACTCCTAACATGCAATGCAATAAGAGAATTTGATCACTGATGGAGGGATGAAGATACCAACACTAACATTGGCTCCAATGGGGATGGTAGCTCCTTGAAGGTGCCAAGAACTACAAACCTCTGGAAAGCAGACAGTGCCTTCTTCCATTGGGCTATGGATTCAATAACTTCGACAAACTAAAACCAATATTTTGACTCAATTTCAGGACTGAAATCGACTGAAAACTTGACTCAATTTCAAGACTGAAATCGACTGAAAACTTGACTTAAACAATCCAAATCAAAATTGAAATCAAACCTTCAGTTTTATAGCCTTCACTTTGGGCCCCAAACTGAATGAATGATTACAGTACACACTTGCAATGAAGGAAATAAAACGATATATACAATGATACATATGACAACAGAAAATATTTTAGAGATGGTACCGTTTCAGCAGCCAACCATTGACTGGCCCACCTGGACAATCTTCTCCATCCATTTCTTTCAGCAAAAAAGCATTCTGACCCTGGTATGCAGAAATTCTAAAAGGTCCTTTCCACAGGTTCTCGAATTTTTCGTGCTTACCTTTGTCTTCGTTTCGGGCATCCCATTTCAACACTATGTCTTCAATTTGAAACTTGTCCGCCTTTGCCTTTCGATCATATATCTTCTTGATTCTCTCTTGCGGCTTGAAGGTATTCTGAAAATCCTCCTCTCTAGTCTGCTGTAAATGGATCATTTGATTGATTCTCTGCTGTAAATGATCTTCCTCACTACCAACTTCCTGCAGAAGTTTAACAACTGGAACTGCAAGTGATGTAGGAAAAACCATGTCCACACCATGCACGATCTTGAAAGGGGACATACCTATTGAATTTTTCTGACTTACTCTATCCGCCCATAGTGCATTTACCAATTTCTTGTGCCAACTCTTCTTGTTTGTTTCCAACAGCATTTTGATGATGTTGACTAAAGATTTATTCGAGGATTCCGCCAAACCATTACCTTGTGGATAGTATGCAGTTGAGTGCCCCAAGGTAATTTGATATTTATTGCAAAAATCAATCATCTTTTTAGATTTAAAAGCTGTTGCATTATCTGTAATCAACTTATTAGGACAACCAAAACGTGACAAAATATTGTTCTCAAGAAACTGAATTATTACCGAATTAGTGGCCTGCCGAGTAGGAATCGCCTCAATCCATTTAGTGAAGTAGTCTATTGCGGTAAGGATCCACTTATGCTATGCTGAAGAAGTAGGATGGATCTCGCCAATGAAATCTAAACCCCACTGCTGAAACGGAGCACTTACTTCAACCGGTTTGAGTGGCAAAGGCTGTAATTTTCTCTTACCTTGAAAAATTTGACATTCGTGGCAGCTTGTAACAGTTTTGTACACATCAGAAAAGAGGGTTGGCCAATAATATCCTGCTCTCAAAATTTTATTGGTTGTTGTCTTCCAAAATAGATGACCTCCACAATCTCCTTTATGAAAATCATCCGTGACCTGTTTTTCTTCTTCTTCAACCAAACAATTCAGCAAGACACCGTCGGGATCTTTCCAATAGAGTGCATTATTCATTATACAAAACTTTGCAGCCTTTAATTTCAGGGTCCTACTTTTGTTCTTAGCCAATCTAGGTGGCGGTGAGAGATGTTGGAGCACATAAACAATATCTGAGTACCAAGGAGAAAGAAGAAACATTTCAACTACCTGAACAAGTGAACTTTCCTCATCTTCTTTGGACATAGCAGCAATGAGATTTATGTCCAAGGCATGCAAATTAGATTCCACCATCAGTTTGGCCAGCCCTTGTCCTTTGATGAGCTTTGTTGGTTTGATCTCCACATCATATTCTAACAAAGCTGTGATTGATTTGCCTCGTCTCCCTTCCAGATTTGTTTGCACTAAGACATCTTTAATGGTAGCATTAGGGACATAAGAAAGGATGTGAGAATGCAGAATATAAACTCGAAAATCTTTCAATGCCTTTACCAAAGCAAGAGCTTGCTTTTCAATAATATTGTACTTTAAAGCTGCATCCCTTATCGTTTTGCTGAAAAAAGCAATTGGTTTCTCAAGCTGGTCCCTTTTCTACATTAAGACCGCTGCCATAGTATGATCCAAAGCAAATGAAAACAAAATAAAATCTTGAGAATAATCCAGGCTGATCAAAATTGGAGCTAAAGAAAGGGCTAGCTTTACCAAATTGAAAGTCTTGATGGCTTCCTCGGTCCACTTCACTACACTATCTTTCTTTAACATGTTTGTGATTTCCCTCAAATGTTCTGCAAGATTTAGCACAAAACGACATAAGAAATTCATCTTACCCTTGAATGACTGAATCTCCTTTTTACTTTGTGGAAAATAAATTTTCTAAATGGCTTCCACTCGAGCTGGATCAATACGGATTCCCTCCTTGGATATGATATGACCAAGAAGCTTGCCTTCATCCATGGCAAACAAGCTCTTCTTTGGATTGAGAGATATGCCATACTTTCTACACCGCTGAAATACAATTTTCAAATGATAAAGGTACTCTTCATCTGAATTAGAAAAAATTGTCAAATCATCAGGATAAACAACTAAAAATACATCTTTCTCATTTGCAAATGTGAAAGGTTGTACCAGCATTCTTCAGTCCGAAAGGCATCTTAGCATAATGGAAAGTTCCCCACAAAGTGGTGAACATTGTTTTGTCTCTATCATCCTCATGGACCAGAATTTGGCTATAACTGGAATACCCATCGAGTAGCAACATGCGGGATGCTCCAACTACTCTTTGAAGTATATGATCCATCTTGGGCAATGGATAGTTATCTTTCAACGACACTTTATTCAGATTTCTGAAATCAATACATAATCGAATCTCACCTGTTTTCTTGCGCACGGACACCAAATTTGAAATCCAATCTGAAAATATTATGGGAACAATTATACCAGCTTTGTATAATCGATTCACTTCCGTCTTTATCGAGGGTAGAAACTTTGGATTTATCCTTCTTAGCTTTTGTTGGAAAGGCTTTGATTTGGCTTAATCAGGATGATGTGCTGAATTATGCTCTTACCATATGCCTTCAAATCTGAATAGTCCCAAGAAAATACATCAGTAAATGAAGATAATAAACTAAAGTATTTTTCCTTTACCTGTGGAGGTAAGGCCTTTGATAACTTGACCATTTTAGGATTTTCTGCTGATCCAATGTTTACATCTTCAACTCCTTTCTCGGTGGGTGTCAAGCTCGGTTTCCGGGCTACATAATCTTAATCAAACAACTCCTCTAAAGGTATTAGACCTTTAGGAATGACATTGTCCTTGAGCTGCAAAACTTCCATCTAATTTACTTCCATATTTTCTTCACCATCATCATGTTCTACATCTATAGAAGTGTCTTTGTACGTGTCTTGAGTTTGCAGAAATTCTTCAATCTCTTTATCATCTTGAAACACCTACCAATATCTTTGGTTATCTGGGACAGCGGGGTGATGTTTCACATGAACTTCAAACTTATTGTTTAAATTCATCAGAATTTTCAAATTACTTGCAGTTGTTGCAAGAGAATCTGCAATAACATTATGAACACGAGGGACACATGTCAAAGTGTAGTCTGGAAACAATCTCAAAATATCTAACACCGCATTCTGGTAAGCTCGCATGCGAGGATGCTTAGCTTGGTATTCACATTTCACTTGCTTGATAAATAACTCGGAGTTGCCATATACTGAAATTTTTTTAGAATTTAACTTCTTAAGGATTTTCAGACCAGCAATTAAAGCTTCATATTTAGCCTCATTATTTGAACAATCAAAAGCTAATTTATACGAACAAACCCTTACATTACTTGGCACTTTATTTGGAAGAAATGCAGGGCTGCGTATCCAAATGCCAATTCCAGCACCTTCCCTACCTACCATGCCATCAAAATCCATGCTCCACAACCCGGCTTCATCCTCCAAATGCTGAAATTCTTTTTGCTCTTCTTATTTTGCTTGTTGTCCATCAACTTTTTGCTGCTATTAGAAGGTTGATTGCTCAGCAGTACTATCAAGCTTTCGTCTTTCTTGATCTAGTACAGCTCTGAAATTTTCAGTGATCTCTGGAATATCTTCTACTTCAACTACTTGACTATTTACATCATTAAAACTATTAGAATATAAAACAAAAGATTCCAAATCAGTATGTACATAGTTGATTGGATGATTTAGAGGTTTCTCCTTGCTAGTGATCATGTACTTCATCTTTTTCTCCCAGTATAATTTCCTCAACTATCCAAATATGGGAATAGTAGCATAGGAGAAATCAAGCTGCAATGTCCCTTTGAGTTTTTCTCCCCAAGATCTGGAAAGAAGCATGCCAAATCTAGGAGGAATATCTGCCACAACCACATCCATCAAAACATTTTTCGTCAGAATCTGATCTAAAGTGACAACCAAATCTTTAATAAGCCCAATGCACCTGACCCTACCAGAATCAAAGGAATATAGATCATGGTACTTGCGAGTGATATCTAGACCCAATTTTTCCGTGATTGCTTTAGGCATGAGATTACGAGAGGCTCCTGAATCAAACATGTCATTGTGCAATACAAAATCATGCAATCTAAGGCTGATGTAAAAAGGAGCTACATCACTGTCCTCAAACTGACCTTCTAATGCTGGCCCAATGATAAGTTTGGGCTAATCATCCTCCACATTTACCATATCAGATAATGGATCCAAATTCAAAATCTTAGACACCTGACCTTTATAGTTGTTGTTCTTGATTAATTTAGTCAAAGGAATTGACGCTTTTAACTTAGCAATTTCATTTTCTAAGATAAAGGCTGATGTTTTCTCTACCTCTTTGACTGGAGCTTCTTCTTCTAAATTGGATTGATGGGAACTTCTCTACTCCTAAGTGAATATTGTTGTTACTGGGCTGTCAAAGCATTCATGTAACCCCTCTGATATTCATCAGACTCTTCTTCAAGAATTGTTTCATTTGCCAAGATGAAATCTTTGTCTTTTTGTACAGCTAGGCTTTTTGAATACTCTTCATCTTCGGTGATATAAATGGGCAGATCATTAGGTGTAAAGAAATTACTCTCCTCACCAATTATATTCTCATCATCAACTGATTCCGGACCATGTACAAAATTCTGTTGTAGGGGTGTTTTTAATTGTTGTTGTGCCGCTTGATCTTGCGCTCTTTATTTTCATTGCTTGATTCTGAATTGTGGTTGCTGCTAACCATGAAAGTTTGGATTTCTGACTTTTGTTTCAGGATTATCAACAATTGTGAGCCTATCAAACATCTTCTTGATCTTTCGAAACAAATGATCGGAGGAAGAAGCTTCCTCTTTTATAGTCACCTTCTTTTCGGCCTTTGCTCTAGCTCTCTTGGCAAGCAGATTTGCCTCAACACTGACTGCAATTTTCTGCATGTCCTCCAATGTAGCCAGATCTAGTTCCCTCAATTGATATGCCACGTCAGAATTGAAGCCATCAGGAAATTTAATCAAAGCCAATCCCATAGGTGGTTTTATATCAGCAGGAATTTCATTGTAAACAGTATTGAATATGACACAATAATCTTGGACACTCTCACCAACATTCCTCTTGATGTTATCATATTCGGAAAGAATTTGAAGAGGGTTTTTCTTTACTTCCCAGGGATCCAAGAATTGTATCTGAGGATTGGTCAGTGTAATGATACTTGCAGTCTGCAAAGCTCTAAACCACTTCCACACTTCACCTCTAAAATTTTGCACAATTAATCTCATAGTCACATTTTCGGCATCAATCTCATGGAGGTCAAAGAAATCTATCATCCTATCCACATGTTCCTGAGCTGTGATACTTTGAGGAGTACCATCAAACAATGGGATTTTGCTTTGGTAGTCAGCGGGCATGGCATCCAAGTTTTGAGGCAACACAAGGGGTGCATATCACGTAGCCATTGCTCTAGGTGGATTAACAATTGGCCTTGGGGATGTAGGAGGAGTCGAAATAATGATAGCAGATGACGATGTAATTGGTGTATGAGGTGTTGAAGGAGGAGAGGAAATACGAGATGTTTGAGGTGTTAATGGGGGAGAATAGACAGGAGGTCTCTGATCTGATATAGTGGGCTGCATGGGAATGGTGGGAATGAAAGGAGGTTCAGTAGGATTTCCTGAACCAGATGCAATTGCAGATGAACCAAGAGTTGCTGATGTGGATTCTAAGAACTCGGGAATATGCGAAGCCACAATGGAAGTTTAAAGATTCAAGATATAACTATCAATTAATTTATTTGCCCTTTCAGTTTCAAGATCTTTGAAAAACTCTGGATTTAAGACAGTAGAACCAACAGCACTTTCAAATTTAGTCTCAAACAACGATAGATCAAAACGTTCGTCAAATTCAAGATCTTCAAGATATTCAAAAACAATAGGACACGAATGAGATTTGAACACAGGAATCATAGAACTTTCTTGTCGGAGAATTCTTGGGATGAAATTTGGGTTTTCATACACAGAAGGAGGATCAGGATCAGGAGTGGCTCTGGTGTATCGTCTGGTAGCCAATGCGTTGAATTAATCCCTAAAATCAAACGAACAAAATGAAATTGTTCAACCTATCAAATTCTAAACTCATCATCCAAAGTCTAGAATTGCTTAATGATACTGGGGTAATCATTTAGATCAGATGTTCAGTTTATAAACTAGACCGAAGATTGACTGAAGCAGCATTCATCTACTTTCGCTAATGCAAAGCAAGAGCATTTCGAAGGCTACCTGGCTAACTTCAGGCTCCGTCTGTAGTCTACAAAGAAAAACAATGATAATAAACTTTCTTCCCCAGTACAGTCGCCAATATGTTAGGGCCTAAATCTACCTCAGGCTAAGAAAGGCAGGATCTAGGGTAACATCAAACCATGCTTAACCTAGTAGCTAGCCCTACCAGGTTGGGAGAGGGCTCTCTCCTTGTCAATCTCAAAAGAATATGGTCAATAAAGCTTGAGATGACTGATATAAAGACTGATTTTAGGCTAGGTATGTGAGTTGAGGAGTTTTAATGAGTTTAGTTTTGTTTTGCTGGCTCAAATGTGAAAGGCAGATTTGGGTCCGGGGAATGGACATAGTCTTGCAGAGATCTCTATGGGGTGAGGTAGGAAAATGGTTTAGTACTTCAAATTGAGTGAGATGGAGAGCTTTTAGACTGGTGAGGAGTTGGAGAGGGCATGAAAGTCTCAGGGATCCTCTTCAAACAGCTGAAAACATAAATAACTAAACAAACCCTAGGTAGAGCACTGCAACTTCAATGAATTCTACCTTTATCCTTGTTTCATTTAGTTAAGATGAATAGAGAGAGATGATGGCATACATAAAACACATGTAAACTTGCAATTACAGAAGGAAACATAATACCAAATCAAGTTTCCACAAGAATCCCATAAAGTGTTGCAAACCCTGGTCTATTCCTTTGCCAAACTGCTGAAATGAGTGTACAATAATGCTCAAAGCATTCACAAGAGTCCAACCTTTACCAATGACTGAAAAACTACTAGATATAGGCAACAAACAACTCATGCTAGGCTTTAGGGGTCGAATTCATGATTTTAGGAGCTATTTCAACAAGATCTAAACTGATAAGTAAAAAGTAGGCAGTGGAACAGCTTGCCTCTAAAACCTAGGAAACTGATTCATTCAGTTTCAAACTACCTTTTCATGATGTATCTACCTCCCTGAGTGAAATTTTAGCATGTTTACATCAAAATCCATCAATTTACATCAAATTACATCATGAGTTTGACTATGAGAGAGAAAAAAATCAAACTGAGAAAAAACTAGACAAAAAAATAGAGTTTTTTGGCAAAAAAGTCAATTTTCCATCCTGTGCATCACACTCATATCCCTGTGCGCCACGCTAATTTGGATCTGATTTTCGAGGCCTTCCCGTGCACCAAATTTTCTCCAAGTTTACTTGTTGGATAGTTCTGCCTATCTACTTTCCAGAACAAGTTCAATTTCTAAATTTGGTCTCCATTTGCTCCTCCAAAAGTGAGTTCTCCCAACACTGCTTCTTGTGTGTCCAAAAAGGGGCAAAAAGGTCATTTTGGAGGTGTTTTTGACCCTTTTGGAAGATCAAGTCAAAATTTCTAGGCCAGTTGAGGGCATTCATATTTTTCCATGATAAATCCAAAAATGATGAGTTTTCTTCAAAAGGAGGTCTCTAGCAAAAGCGCGCGCCGAGTGTTCTTCATCAGGTCCTGTGTTGAGCTAAGGAAGTCTCAGCCAAGATCTGGAGCCTATCTTTCTCTTTTCTCTTCCTCATGGATTTATTCAACTTGGCCTTCAAAATCCTGATTCTTGCTTTGCACACCTTGTTTCTTGCCAAGTAGTGGTATGCCATGTGCCTCAACATCTTTTTCTCTCTGTTGGCCTTCTCCAGTATCTTCTCCAAGTGCAATTTTGTCCTCTCAAGCCAAGATTCATGATCAACTTGAATTTCTTGTTCAAGTGTTGTCAACATGACTTTCCTCCTCTTGGCAGCTTACCGGTTTGCCTTTATGTTTCTGAGCTCCATGATGGTTTGTTGATCCTCTAGTTGTTTGTTCCTCTACTCCAAATAGTTAATTAACCACTTGTACCTTTCCAGGTTGAGGTACAAGTGATGAATGTCATCTTCCTGCTCCTGAATGATCTCTTTGAGCTTTGAGCTCAAATCAGTGTCATCATCCTGAATAAGAATGAAATCTACCTCTTGACCTCCTAAAGGTCCCTCATCATTCAAGGGCTTCTTACCCTTGTCCTATACCTACTCTGCTGATGGAGGAAACGAGACCCCTTCCACCTCGAGTGGAGATAGTACTCATTTTTCTACTGCAAACAATCTCCTAGTGCCCTTTTGGTATGTGACAAACACTGGCACACTAGTGGTTTGTGTCTCATGAACATCCTGCTGATGTGAAGGCTCTCCTGCCTCATGAAAAACTAATGGGGGCACTTGAGGACCTATAAAGACCTCATGTGAGATGAAATCCTCCCATGACACATTCAGTAAACCAAGCTAATGCAAAACCATGATTTTGATTAGTGTAAAGTGATAGATGTTGTTATACTGCTGATGAGGAGGCTTCTTTTGCACTAATGTAGTCATCTTCTCAATATTCTGGAAAATGAAATAGGGGAGGTTCATCATCCTCACCCTAGTAAAGTGCATCAATAATTTGATATGATAGGTGTACAGACGAGAAAATCTACCCTCACAGCTGAAATATTTAATTATGAGTTTCATCAAGGGAGCATATGTGTCCTGTAGGTACTTGAATGGGAAAACTCTTCTGAAATGTCTTTGAAAACCAGCCTTGATATAAGGCTCATAATGATCTTTGTCTACCAGTTGTCCCTTATTCCACTGCTCACCTACATTTGGAATACCGGTTGCTTGAGCAATTGTCTTAGGTGTCAAGGTGAATGTCACACCTACCAAATTGACTTGGCCATTGTGAAGATGGAGCACAAACAGTATGGCCAGCTCATGGTGGTATTTGACTCTTTCCACCATCTCACAAAATTGATAACAGGATTGATGTTGGAAGCATGTGACAGTAAGATGACAGGCCAACAGTTCGGCAAGTGAAGTAGGCTCCTCCCGGTTATGTTTTCCACTCTTTTGAGGCCTCCTTGGTGCATGAATTTCTCTGGAAGAGTCACTAACTATTTCCTCATTTTTGTCATAAGAAGAATCTGAATCCATGTTTACCAATGCTTGGGTTTTCTTAGATGAGTATGAAGAGATTTTATGGTGTCAATAGGTTTTTGCTGCCAAAGATATCAATTTATGGGGGATTGTGGAGGGACTGTGTATGAGAGGTTGGGTATGTTGTTTGTAGGGTTTTTTGGGAATGAAAGGGTTTAGGGAATAATATTTAGGGTTTGGGATAGAAATTAGGGTTTAGAGTAATGAGATTTAGGGATTAGGGTTAGTAATTTAGGGATATGGGAAATAGGGAATGGGTAAATATGAATGAAAATGGAGGGAGAAAATGAAGTGAGGGAGTGAGGGAGTGAGGGAGTGAAAATGATAGGAGTGGGATTTAGCAACAAAAAATTTAATTTGTAAACCCTATGCAATATTTTTTCATCAAACTGCAAGGAACTAGGGTTTCAATATTTCCCTATTAAATCACCAAGAAGATTGAGACAAACTCATGCACTGAGCATATTGGAGTGTGAACTTACTTGGGCAATGAAGAATTTAGCAATTTGAGAGTTTGGAGGAAACTATATGTGAATTTCGGGTGTTGTAGTCCTATGTGTCGTGCCACCTCACAACTACACCATGCTACCTCGATGCGTCATGCGCCTTATAAAAATACACTGCAAACTGCTGCTCAGTGCGCTGCACTGGATGAGTGCGCCACGCCCACGCCTAGGTGTGTCGCGCCTGTAATTTTCACCCTTTGAATGCAAAATCACTCCCTTGGCTCTTGAAAACAAAAATGGACTTGTTCTCCTTCACTTTTGTCATGCAAATGAACCTCTTTGATATAAATACACTTTATATAGCAATGGCTTTTAATTTTTCACTCAAGAAAACCCACTTTGCTAATGTTTGCTCATTTCACTTTCTTTTAAAACTCTGTTTTGGGCAGTTTGCTTTACTTTTTCCTTTGATGGACTGAATGCTTTGAATTTTTGTTTGTTTTTCAGGTGGTGGAGTTGCAGAGGCTTTGTCAAGGTGACCAGCGCTACCTCTGAAATTATTACATATGGAAAAAATGAAATTACATTAAATATAGTACATGGAACATAAAAAACTCTGTTTTTCCTCAAAACAGGGTTTTGAGGAAAAATCAATCACTGAGCATGTGATTATTGAAATTATTGTTGTTGGGACTTTATTTGACCTCCTCATGTGCCTTCTGACCATTATTGAGCTTTTTGAAGACCTTATTGACGAAACCCTAGACCTAATGAGACCTAAAACCCTAAAAATGACTTTTGCATATTTAAAGACAAAAATGACTGCAGATGATCTAGATGTATGAAAGTGGGCCAGCATGTTAAGAAAATGAGGGAAAATGCACAATATTCCACTACCATCAGATGATCCATGACCCTAATGGAATGCAGCTGATTGAGTGAGACTCCTAACATGCAATGCAACAAGAGAATTTGATCACTGATGGAGGGATGAAGATACCGACACTAATACATCCAATCATGTCAAACCAGTAATATGGAGGATGACTCATCGCAAAAACTTCCTCCTGTAGTGACAATGAAATGAGAACAAAGGTAAAGGGGGCAAAATAGGAAGATTTGTCTCACTTTCATCAAATTGCTTGTCCAAACCACCTTGAACAACCTGAACCACAAGGTTCCCTAGGCTAATTTTACATACATGGACAAATAAGATTTTCTAGAAGCATAAGAAGCTATGAGAGCCCAAAAACTTATAGCAAGTGGAAAAGGAAAAAGGGAGGATGACATTCCAAAGCTCTCAAAACAAAAGCCAAGGAAGAAAAATATTAAACTAAAAGTGTCAAAAAAGGAAATAGATACAACTCTAGTGAAGCGTAGGACACCTCCTAAGCCCAAGCATAGAACAAAATCTCTAAAAAATCCACCTCAAAGACATAGAAAGAAAATGCCTAAATCAAAGGCTATTCATAAGAATACAAATCCCTCTCCTACAATGGTCACCCTTGAATAATCATCGAACCCTATAGAAACACTTCTAGAGTAGAAGGAATTATTGAGTAAAGAGGAAATGCACAAGAGAGAGAAAAGGCCAAGGGAAGAATAATAGACATTGAAAACACCTAGAACGTCAACTATAAAGAGGATGCATCCTGAATATCTTCAACCTCATGCCCTACTATAAATATATAAACCCAAAGTAGACGCACACAAGTGGAGAAGGATAGAAATTGAACAAAGGGAAAGACTTTGTGGTAACGCTTCAAAATTAAGTGCAAAATATCATTGGATACTAAGGTTATGAGAGGAAAATAGTAGAGAATAGATTAGGAAATAAAACTAATTGCTAAGAAAGGAGTTGGATAGAGTAGGGGGTTAATATCCACCATAGATGATAACATTGGAACCATGGAATCATCCTTGGGAAAAATGGCCTTTCTATCCATGGATATAGTGATTTGTAAACAACCTGTTAAACCTATGCACTAGTCCTCAACGAGCAATAGTATAGACATCAAATATCTAATTTAGCTCAGTAAGGGGAAGTTAATATACAAGCCCGAGGAATTCATCTATGCATATCAAACCAATATTACAGAGAAATATGCTAGGTTTTGTGATTTTTATCTTCATAATATTGTATTGTCACACCCCTTCTCTTGGGACCCTAACCCCTACGTAGGGGATGTCTAACTCATGGCCCTATAATATTGCCTTAAGCATGAGTAAATGAGGAAAAAATATGCAAAGAAATGCATTGAGGAAGAACCACACACTCCCCTATATATTAGGGCATAAATGCCTAACCTGGAGGATATATTGAATGCACATTAAGTCTTTTATTAAGATCAAAAAGTGGCCCTGATATCGAAGTATAAGCAGGAGGCACCAATATCACATTTTTAGGATATGTTGTTATTATTATGGGATGAAGCTATCGAGGCATGCTATAGGAGACAACAAACCTTGCCCTCCAATCTCAAAATTAGGGAACCTCACTCTTGCTCTAATTTACAAGTTATTATCTTCTAGACACCACTCTACAAGAGGGCAATTCAAAGACTAGGAACAAAATGGACTGGAAGAAGACAAGGAAGCAACAAAATAGAAGGAAACAAAAGATTCTGTAGGATTCTATCAATAGAGCACACTCACTAGATACATGGCATGGGATATCAAGTATTTTTACAAGAATCAACAAAAAGAGTGACAACAACAATAACAAGTGTGTTTTGCACAAGGGTGTGCAACATTATATGTAGAAAATCCTTGAAACCTTGCAGCTAATAATGAGAGAAAATTGATCACAAACGACACAAGATTTATCTACCAAAAATCTTTGAAAAGAAAATAATGAATAGAAACACAATCAAACATAGAACACAAAATATATTTAAGGAACCCAACTAGGAAAAAGCACATGCTTGCTTGTATTGAATCAACTGAGCAATCTAATCTATTACATATAATTTGCTTCAAACTTGAAGATATGCTGTTGCATATTAATCAACTCTCTCTCAAGGCTTTCCCAACACTTAGGCAAATAAATCCTGCTAGGATATCCTATTCCTAGCGTGAATATGCCCCTAAAAAATAGGAATTTATCCTATTTCCTTGCACAATTCCCAAGAGAAATAACTTTTCCTTCTCAAGCAAACCTATGCACCAAAACGTGTTGTACAATAATGATTACAATTGTGCCTTCATCCAATATTAATAGGCAATTCGAATTGCATGATCTACTAGGGGCAAATTTAGCAGCTATTGTAGTTAACTGAGAGTAAGTTGTGTTAACAGAAATTCAACTACTCAACTAAACTCATGTCTATATCTATTCTAGAACTATGTATCAGTTAACTGACAGATGCTAGAGTTAACTCCATTGTATAGCTAATTTTAGCCATCAAATAGTCCACAACTCAATGAAAACCATCTAACTCGAATTAACTGACAATAACTTAGTGATAGGCCACATCACACATGTTAATATAAATTTAACTCAAGCATCTATGAGATTGAATTTGAATTAGCACCTTTGGCTAAGGCACAAGTCAAAGAAACCATTCCTTTCTTCAACACTCCCTCTTAGCAAGGAAGGTATTCTGAACAACCCCAATCCTTCCTCTATGGAACTAAAACTTTCCCCTTGATATGGCCTTGGTCAAGATATCTACATCTTGCTACTCTATATGAATGTATTATAGCATAAGAATCCTCCTATGCACACAATCTCTAAGATGGTGCTACGTTATGTCTATATGCTTGGACCTATCATGAAACACTAGATTCTCATAGAGTTTTATGCAACTCTGATTGTCACGGTAGATCAATTTAAGCTCCATCCCCTGACTGGACATTCCTACTATGATCTTCCTCATCCAAATAGTCTCGCATGTTGCTTGACTAGCATCCATGTACTCGGCCTTTGCTAAACTAAGTTCAATTGATATTTTCTTCCTAGAGAAACTGCAATTGACCCAATATTGAAGATTACTCTTGATGTGCTCTTCCTATATGTGGGATTTCCTACCCATTATGCATCTATGAAGCCTTTAAGCCTCACTTCATCACTTTTTTTGTACCACAATCCAAAGTCTATTGTGCCTCTGAGATATCTCAAAACATGTTTTGTTTCTTTCCATTAGACCATGGAAGGATCCAAAATTGATCCAGGTGGATGTTGGTGGCCACCCACCTATCCCATTTGGACCCCCACAACTGTCTCTTTCAGCTTTTTTAGTTTCCTAAATTGTAGCACAACTTACTATTTTTAGCAGTTTTTCGGGTCCTGAACTTCCGGAGCCGTTTTGAGGCCCTAAACGACGTTTTTTTGGGAATCTGGGGGCAACATGGGTCTATAGACCATGTTGCCCTTCCCAAAGTGGTAGTGCTCGGATAGATCTTTCTAACGAGCTATTGTACGCGTCAAACGGAGATCGTATGCCAAAGTTACGACCCCGGGAAATTGATGTACCAATTTACCCAAACGGGGCCCACAATTTGGCGTTTCATCTTCTAGGGTTAGGTTTCGGGATGTGAAGGGTTTTCCATTGTTTCTCAACAATAAATAGGCCTTCGAGCCTCATTGTAATACAGTTCGGAACAGTTCAGAGGCATGTAGCCGCCACATCTCTTCTCAGAGATAAGCTACCATCGCCCTAGCTGGTTTCTTTCCATTTCTGTTTGTAAGCATATTTCAGCATTTTACAGTAATGAAATGAAGTATTATTTCCGCTGCATCTCTGTATTTATGGTTATCGCATCTATGTATTTATGGTTATCTCTGTAATCTATTGCGTTCCTGTTTAAATCCGGATCAAAAATGAATTGACTCAAATGGTTCACTATAAAACAAATATCAGACCTTATGTTTAACAAATACATCAAGGTCCCAATCAACTTCCTATAGATTGTACCATCTACTGCATCTATTGTGGAGGCATCCTCCTTCCTCCAGTTAATACCTAGAGGAGTATCCATGGGTTTGCAATCCTACATGTGGAATCTCTAAAGGATCTCAAAGGTGTACTTCCCCTATCCAGCAAATATCTATCCATCACCCTACAAAACCTCCAAGCTAAGGAAATAGTGCATCAGCCCCATATCCTTCATCCCAAACTCTCTTGCAAGGTCCTCCTTGCAATCCTGGATCAAATTGTCATCTCTTGTCATAATCAAATCATCAACATAGAGAACTAAGATGAGAATACTACCATCTACCATAATATATTATAGGTTGGCATTTGACTTACTCTTAGTGAACCCCAATCCTTTGAGATAATAATCAACACAAGTGTACCTATTGAAAATTCAACAATAAATCCTAATTTAATTTTGTCCTTGAATTAAATTAGGAATTAAATTTTAATTCAAATTCTCATAGCAAATTGTAATAGTTAACCAAGTTAATTTGAATTAGTTGGCTCAGTTAATTCGAGTTGGGAGTATAACTAGAGTCATGTAGAGTGTCTACTACTTTTTAGGAGCCCTCATTGAGTTTATTTTGAATTGTAATTATTTAATTTAGTTTAACTAAGTTAAATTCAGTTAAACTATTTCCAATTGATGG
This sequence comes from Pinus tabuliformis, assembly GCA_031772625.1. Taxonomy (NCBI): domain Eukaryota; kingdom Viridiplantae; phylum Streptophyta; class Pinopsida; order Pinales; family Pinaceae; genus Pinus; species Pinus tabuliformis. Next base: position 922,135,075 of record CM062808.1, read on the forward strand.
AGGAATTAGTGGGAGATTTAGTAGTGGGGTGTAACCTGCAATAGTGGGGTGTAACCAACACCTCTCAACTAGTAAACTGAAGATTCACTCATAATTAACTCATGCATGTCAAATTAGAGAAAAATCCAGTTGTGATTGGAGTTTAGGGATAGTGTATTATTAGTTGTATAATCATTTGAATTTTACAGGTGGTGCATGCAATCAGAGGAAGGCCTATGAGGATTGTGCAATTCATATTTGTGGAATTTCCCAATTATATGCGCTAATTTCCTAGGAAATTACACAAGGAAATATGAGCTTGGAAGGTAGCATATTTTTCTAAGTATTGGTTGGAGCTTGTTTGTGAAGCATTGAGATAGATTGAGATAGTGCAGAGGTTACTCAGGATTGAGAAAAGCATTGTAATCTTCTCATATTTTCGGATTAATGTGATATAAAGATAGAAGGGGTTTTTAGTTGTGGCTTTCCCCATAAAGTTATTTTGTTATGTGTGATTGAATTATTTCTCTATTATGTTTTGTGATTTCATTGATCGTTTATTGTTTCCACTAATGAGTAGAGTAGATTCAAGTCAATTGTTTTAGCATATTACAATCTACAGTTTGAACCTACAAAGAATTTATACATGGTATAAAAGATGAAATCACTATAGAAGAGGAGAATATGAGTTTGTCTTTTGCAGGAGAAAACGAATTTGCAGTATCATACTTCAGAGCCAGCAATATGTCGTTCTACAGATTAAGACTCGAATATTCCCTTGACGGTATTTCTAACTATATTGCTTGGAAGGACACCATGGGGGCAGTATTGGAAGACAACGGGCTTAAGGAATTCATAGAAAAAGATATTCCTAAGCCAATTGATTCTCAGGATCTGGCAGAGTGGAGAAAGTGTGTGGCAAAGGTGAGATGGATTATTCTAGAAGGATTTCGAGATCATATCCTCTCAAATATACATGGTAAGGAAACTTCATTTGCAATGTGGAAGGCCTTGATAGACTTGTTTCAAAACAATAGTGACCATAGAAAATTGGAACTAAAGGACAAGCTCAGAAAAATCAATATGGAGAAGGGTGACACAATACCAAAGTACTTGACCAAGTTCACCCAATGTCGGGATGAGCTTGGAAGTGTCAGTTTGATAGTTTTTGAAATGTTAGTGTGATAGTTATTGAATATTATCTGGTGAGACTACCACTTTTAGGACTTCCCAAGAGTTGGCATAGCTACCAGGACTCAGTTAATGGGAGGGAGAAGCTACCAAAGTGGGAGAAATTGTGGTCCATCTTGGTATAAGAAGAGATCCAACAAAACACCAGAGATGGATCCTCGTCAAAGCATGATGATTAGGATAATTGTGCCTTAGCTATAAAGGTGAATAAAGGGAAGGGGAATTCATCTCATTACAAATCAAATTCCAGTCAGGGCAGTAACAATAACGACATATCGAAGATTAAATATTTTCACTGTCACAAGTTGGGACACTATGCCACAAAGTGTCCGCACAAGAAGTTCGGTAAGAAACCCTTAGGAGGAGTGGTAGGTGAAGCTCTTGCTTCACAATTCAAACTAGATTTCACTCTCATCACTTGCATGGTGACATTGGTGATGGGTTGTGTGTGGTACCTAGATAGTGGAGCCTCATTCCATATGACTCGCAAAAAAGAGTTCTTTAGTCACTTGGAGGAGAAGGACCTCCAGATGCACATCGAGATGGGAGATGTTGGGGCGTATCATGTGATCCACATTGGTAGGTTACCTTTCAGAGGGAGTTTGGTACTCCTCTCACATTAAAATATGTCATATATCTTCTAGTTTTGAAGAAGAATTTGGTTTCAATTTCCATGTTGGAGAACCATGGCTACACTATGATATTTAGCAAGGGAAAGGATTTCCTTCATCATATAGACTCAGGATAGGTGAAGCGGATCTAGGTTTGGATGAAGAACCTCTACAAATTGCATGTAGAACATTGTGTTTCTTTAAGCACAAAAGCAAAGAAGGTGCAGAGTCGAAACATGGATGAGTTGTGGCATAGAAGATTGGATCACTTTCACCACGGAGCTTTGAAGATCATGCAACAAATTTCTACAAGACATCTCAAGGGTACACTAGAGCAGAGAGACACATGCAAAGGGTGTACATTGGGTATGTATACCAAAGCTTCCTTTCATGAATATAGTTGAGCGCAAATGATCCTTGATAGAGTTCCCTCAAATGTGTGTGGACCATTCTCGATAGTATCCACAGCCAAGCAAAGGTATTATGTAACATTTGTTGATCATTTTTCTCGTAAGTGCTAGATTTTATTCATGCAAATGAACGATTAGGCGTTTGCTAAATTTTGTGAATTTAAAGCACTTTTCGAGAAATATACTGGTAGGAAATTCAATGCTCTCAGAAGCGATAATGGTGGAGAATATGTGTCGAATGAATTCAAGAACTTTTGTGCATCAAGAGGAATTTAGCGGGAGTTAATCGCACCTCATAGCCCACAGTAGAATGGGGTGGCTAAAAGGAAGAAAAAAAGTATTGTGGGAGTGGCACAAGCAATGTTACATGATTAAGGGCTACCATTGCACTTGTGGGTTGGAGCATGCAACACAATTGTTTATTTTCATAATAGAAGCCCTCATCAAATTCTCGGGGTGATTACACTAAACGAAGATTTTTCAAGTAAGAAACTAGATGTGGAAAATTTCATCATCTTTGGTTCATCAGTCTACTTTCATGTTACCAAGGATGCACGAAAAAATCTAGAGCCAACAGCTGAGTTGGGCATATTTGTGGGGTACACTGATACACCTCACAACTATCGAGTGTACCTGTCATCCAACAGGATGACAGTGATTCATAAAGATGTGAAGTTTAATGAAGAGAAAACCATGATATGTTCCCTTGAGAGGGAGCTTCATTTACATACAAATGAGGAGATTTTAGCTCCAAAAGAGGAACCTCAAGATGATGTGGAGAAACCACATGCAAAGAAGCAAAGAGTGGAAGCACCAACTCATGCAAAGACTTCCAAAGATGGAAGGAACTGCACTAGACAGGCTAAAGGATTGATTCATGATGCTAGAGAGAATGTGGGAGCCCCCACATCATAGTGAAGGCAGAGGAGGTCACCAAATCAGTACACTTGATACATGGCTCTCATGAGTAAGAGTGTAGATATTGAGCCATCCTCATTCGAGAAAATAGTGCAGCAACCAGTATGGGTTGATGCCATGGTTGAGGAGTATGACTCCATTATCAAAAATAGTGTTTGGGAAGTGGTCACAAGACCAGAAGACAAGTCAATCATGAGTTCTAGATGGCTTTACAAGGTAAAGCAAATAGCATATGGGAGTGTGGAGAAACACAAGGTCAGATTTGTGGCCAGAGTGTTCCCTCAGGTGGAGGGAAGTGATTACAATGAGACCTTTGCTCTAGTAGCAAGCTACTTGATCCGAATTTAAATAAGAACGCAAAAAATTACAGATATAACCATAAACACAAATATGAAGGAGAAATAAAACTTCATTTCATTAACATCAAGGAACTAAAATATGCTTACATACAGAATGGAAATAAACTAGCTCGGGCAATGGTAGCTTATCTCTAAGAAGAGATGTTACAGCTACATTCCTCTGAACTGTGTTACAATGAGGCTTGAAGGCATGTTTATTATTAATAAATAATGGAAAACCTCAAACATCCAAAAACCTAACCCTAGGAGATGAAACGCCAAACTATGGGCTCCATTGGGGTAAATTGGTGCATCAACTTCCAAGGGTCGTAACTTTGGCATACTATCTCTGTTTGATGCACTCGATACCTCGTTAGAAATATCTATCTGAGGAATAAAAATACTAATATTGAATATCAAATTGAAAAGTCATATTTTCAATGGTGATTTCCAAAAAAATGTCATTTAGGGCCTCAAAACGGCTTCAGAAGTTCAGGGCCCGAAAAACTGCCAAAAATAGTAAATTGTGCTACAATTAAGGAAACTGAAAAAATGAAAGAAACAATGGTGGGGATCCAAGTGGAATAGGTGGGTGGCCACCAATATCCACCTGGATCATTCTTCCCCCATTAGGAAACAATGGTCCCCATTGCATTGAGTTCCTCCATGAGATGAGAAAATTTCTACTGAACTTGGTCCCTAGTGAGCCACTTGCCCTGGTGAAGGGGTTGGCCTACTTTGAAAACTCGATATAGTTGGATCCTTTGTTTTAGAGTGTTTCTTGATCTGTGTGTCCATGATCCGATAAGTTTTGGCTTGTTCTATGCAGTCTAGGTTTAACTCTGTTGGTGTGATTTGTTCTGCAATGTCAGATGTGTCCAACAATGGTGGAAAGTAGGGCTAAAGGTGGTCCACATTGAACACTGGGTGCAAACCAGGGAATGTTTGAATACTGAGATCGAAGGCAATGTCCCCTACTACCTTGGTGATGGTGTATGGACCATATCGAAGTGGGAAAATCTTGTGGTGGGGCCCAACAAGGCGCTCCTTCTACAAATGTAGCCAATCTTTTTCGCCCACCTAAAACTTGTGTGGCACCCAATGTTGATCATGCCGCTGCTTGTACTTAGAATTGGATCTGTCCAATATGTCATGGACCTATTAACGGATGTGTTGAATGTTCTCAATGAAGTTGTTTTCCTTATCAGCTTTGGACTAGACATGATTGAATCTGCCTGAGTAGCTGTAAATGGTATGGCCACATCAATGGGACATAGTGGCTGGAATCCCAAGCCCACCTGAAAAGGGTTGTGGCCAGTCGAGTTTTGGAGAGCTTGCTAATAGTTGTGTTGGACATAGGGGAGGCTATCATCCCATGTGTGTGGATGCTTTGATTTGTACATGTGTACAATGTGTATGATCATCCTATTGACAACCTCTGTGTGGCCATCAATTTAGGGATGGAAAGTTGTGGACTTAGTGACCTTGGTGTCCAGCATCGACCAAATACTAGACCAAAATGTACTGAGGAAATTGTTGTCCTAATCTGAGGTGATAGACTATGGGATCCCAAAGTGTACCCACACTCGTTCAAAGAAGAGTTCAACAATGGCTTCTGTTGTGATATTCTTCTTGCAGGCCACCATAATGGCCATCTTCGAGAATCTATCGATGACCACAAAAACACAATCATTGCCATGCTTAGTAAAAGGAAGGCCCGACTGTAATCCATGGAGATGTATTCCCAAGGTCGACTAGGGGTAGGAAACGGAGTATAGAGGTCTTGCTTCTTGATGGTCAGTTTGGCAATGGCATAGGAAGTGCAGGATCTAATGTACTTCCCAATATCTTGTCAAATATTTGGCCAATAGAAATACTTATTCAGTATTGGCACATTTTTCTCGACCCCAAAATGCCTAGCGACCCGACTATAGTGTGATTCCCAAATAATCTTGGCACTCTCGCTTGAAGGAACACAAAGGTGTGCCAAGTGGCATAACGGTGCATCTTGGAGGTGAAAATTTGGAACTTGCTGACCCTCCAAGGGCATCTGGTATGTGTGGTCAAATTATGGGTCACTTTTGTAGAGAAGTGGCCAATCAAAAGTCTCGTGCCCACAAGAGTTGAGCGTGGTGGTTAATGCCATGATCGATGGTTGGCTAAGGTAGTCTGTAAAATTATTGGTGTTGCCCTTCTTGTAGTTGATATTCAAACGGAACTGTTGTAGGTATGTAGACTACTTCTGATGATGATCATTCTGCAACTTCCCTTGCATCTGTATGAACTGCAGGGGTCGGTGGTCTGTGTGGATGACCGTTTCCTTCCCCAAAATGTAATGCTTCCATTATCAGCAGGCTTGCATAATGGAATACATCTCTTTTTCACAAGTGGGATACTTTCATACTGTGTCTGAAGGTGTCTCATTTTGATATTTCATTGGATGCCCCTATTAAGTAAGGATTGCCCCAATAGCATAGTCAAAGGCATCTGTCTCGATCTCAAATGGTTGTTGCAAGTTTGGTAATGTGAGCATTGGTACAGGATAGAGGCGATGTTTCAACTCTGTGAACACCTTCTGTTGAGATTAGACCAAAAGAATTTTGATTTCGCTCCTCTCTTGGTGACTTGACTCAAGGGCCAAGTGATATGAGAGAACCCCAACACAAACCTGCGGTAGAAATTGGCAAGACCCAGAAAGTTGCAGAGCTCTATAAGAGTGGTTGGGGCTGGCCAAGCCCGAATGACTTGGATCTTTCCTGGATCCACATGCACCCCCCATTCATCAATAATGTATCCCAGATACTAAACTTGGGTCATGCCAAAAGTGCATTTCTCCAAATTGGCACACAGCTTGTGTTGTCGCAGTGTTTGGAGAACCTGTTGAATGTGGTGGAGGTTATCGTCCCAACTCTGGTTGAAGATCAGGATGTCGTCCAAGTATACCACTACAAATGAGTTGGTGAATGGCCACAAGATGTCATCCATCAGCCTCATGAAGGTTGCAGAAGCATTCGTCAATCCGAAAAGCATAATGGGCCATTCGAAAAGACCCTCCTTAGCTTTGAAGGTTGTATTCCACACATCAGAGGGTTCCATTGGTACCTAGTGATATCCATACTTCAAGTTGATCTTGCTAAAATATTTTTTCTGCGATTTGTTCCAGAATTTCATCAATCCATGGAATCGGGTACCTATTCCAAACAGTGATCTTGTTTAGTGCTAGATAGTCAATACATAGTCTCCAAATCCCATCCTTCTACTATACCAATATGAGCGGGCTCCCACAGGGCGATGAACTCATCCAGATGTGACCTTTCTATAGTATCTCCTGAATCTACCTCTTTATCTCATCATTCTCCATAACAGAGTGTTGATATATTGGTCCATTGGGCAATGGTCCACCTGGGGTCAGATCGATCGAGTGCTTGACCTAGCAGTGCAGAGGCACCCCTGCGGGGGAGGTGAAGATGTTCTCGTACTCCTCCATGACCTTTTCCATCTATTGTTGTCGTCTGGAGGGGCCCTGTCTAGAGTTTGTGGCCACCATTTTCTTATTTCCCTGAGGTCTTATCATCAGGGAAAAACAATCCCAGTTTTTGAAATGAGCTTACTACATTGTTTTGCAGTAACCAAAGAGATGACGATAGGTGGTGCTACCTCCAGTATCCTGTACAACTTATTTCCCAAGGTAAAAATAACAGTACGAGGCCTTGACTCATACATAGCATGTTGCTTCCACAAGTATGGTTGTCCTAAAAATACATCACAAACATCAAGAGGATCAACATCACATAATACCTCATCCGTGAAGGGCTTGATGTTGTATGTAAGGTGGACTTGTTGGATGACTCGAAGATCCTATCCTTGGTTAAGCCACCTAATTGTGCACAGTTATGAGTGTGTTATGGTCAGTAAGCCTAGCTACTTCACTACCTCTACTGAAATGAGGTTCTTTTGGCTCCCACTATAGACAATGAACTATAGCGGGGAACCATTTATCCACATCTAGGAGTGGAAGAGGTGCTCCTCATCTTCTAGATCTTCAGGTTCCTCCTTCTAGATCTTTGTGGTGGCAATGGTGTCATTGGGCTCTGCATCGATAATCTGCTTCCATATTTTATTTCCCCTTGTCAGGTTCTGACTTGAAGTCGTAACATGCATCTAATTCAAAATCCTTCAGCTCAACCATGATGTTATAGACATTTTTGGGCCCTACAACCCCAAGCATGAAATGTCCATAAATCAAGGGCTCCTAAGTCCCTAAAAGTGTTGTTCTAACCCCTAAAGGAACAAGGTCAATAGATTACAGCTTCTCCCAGAATTTCTCCATGAGAAACTGCACAGAATTGGTCAAAACAGGATCATTGCAGTTGCTCCATTGGCTAAGTGCGTTGCATCTCACCTAAATACATTGTGAGGGTGCGTTGCATGTCAAAAGTCCCTTCTGTGGGGTGCGATGGGCGAGAAATGACAAATGGCAGTGTCATTCCGCAAGGTGGAGAGGCAATGGAAGCTTCCAGAATCTTCTCCTGTGACACTTGCCTCACTGAATTCGACCAAGTATGAGTAAGAGACCATCAGTCTCCAAGTGGAAGCAAGAACTATCAGAGAGAAGACACTAATCAAATCACAAGCTAACTCATCCCCCTTACAGATATCTATATATGGATCCCTCATCCGAGAGATCCAGAGGCTGGAATTTCGCATATTGTAAGGAATTGTTGTTGGTTTCTTGAGACAAACATCAGATTGTTGGGTGATCTAAGCTTTGTTTGAGGTGAAGAGGGGCTTCTTTGCTGGGAGGTTGATGCTGGGTCAGAACAACTGGTTGTAACTCCTCTTGGCTCTTTTCTTGTTTATCAATAAAAGCTATTTGAGTTTTCCTCCATGCTTTTGTGTCATTGATGCTTGTTACATTTGTATGGTAAATTTACATCTGATCCTAGATTGTTTATGATTATAGATCCATGTCTTTGTATAATGCTATGCTTCTGTGATCTTACAGGTACTTTGTGAAGCTGGGCGTGCAAGGGAGCAGGTAGCTGAGGACTATCAAACAAAAGAGGGATCAAATTAGGAGATTAACGCAAGACAGAGGTTGGTCTTTCTGTTCCTCTCTATCTATAATTCATAAAGGAAAAACGAAAGTAGCTTTTCTCTGTTTGTTTCTAAGGCAGCTGTCACACCTTAGTGGGATAGAGCAGTTCTATATAGACACTTTTCCCTGTAACAAAATGGCGACTCCGCTGGGGAGCTTATTAGTTTGTTTGTTTATCATTCTTTGTTGTTTGTTTCATAAACTTACAAGTAGCATTCGAACTGCATTTGCCATAACAAATGCAAAGTAGATAACTGCTACTCCAATCCATCTACTGGATCTGTTTATGATTTAAACAACTGATTCATTGCCCTCTGAAACGTCGCCCTTGCGTTTTTTAAACCAAAGGGTAATTTTTGATATGCGAATGTGCCCCACGGACAAATAAATGCAGTCTTTGACTGGTCCTGTGGGCGGATATTTATTTGATTATACCCGGAGAATCCATCCATGAATGAAAAGATTTCGCATCCGGCGCATTCATCAATTATCTGGTCAATGAAGGGCGTAGGGTAGTTGTCTTTTGGACAAGCTTGATTTACATCCCTATAATCGACGCACACTATAATTGTTCCTTGTTTTTTCATAATAGGGACAATACTCGATACCCAATCGGTTAGAGGAACCGGGTAGATGAAACCAGCATGGAGAAGTTTTTCAACTTCTGCCTTAATGGCAGCGGCTTTCTTGGGGTGCACCTACCATAGCCGTTGTCGTACTGATTTGACATCTGGATACATCTTAATTTCATGTTCAAGGATACTCGAGTCAATGCCTGGCATTTCACTATATGACCAAGCAAAGACATCTCTAAATTCGCGAAAAAGAGCGTTATATATTTCCAGTTCTGAAGGAGAACAACATTTGCCAACATAAATATTCTCTACAACATCTGTTTTGGTCGAGATATTTATGGCGATAGTCTCTTCAATGTTGGACAAGTTTCGCTCGGAATCCACTGAGTTTACAGTATTTGATAGGAAATCAAAAACTGAAGGATGATAAAGGTCATCTTGAGTATCTTCTCCACAATCCGGAAGAAGGGAACGATGGTGGGAATCATTCCATGGTGCCCCTTCAATTACCATTGATTGGACAATTCCTTTGTTGGTGACATGCACTCGCGACCAAGGATTTGAAGGGGTACCATATTCTTTAGACCTATCTATCCAAACGCTTGATGAGCGTTGATTTGGGTTTGCCTCGCATGCTAGGAACATTGATTGCTACAATATTTCCGTTGGCCTTGGGGGCAAAACCATTGCATGATCCATGTTGATATCGTTTTCTGAGATCTTTTTAGAAGATATCATATTGCAGGTTCCTACTGACGCTACTTCTGCCGGGTTGATTGGAGGTGGAAGGGCGAAAGTTCCCATTAATATAGGATCTTTTAGTAGGCCTACTCTGATATTTTGAAGCGAATGGGGGCTTCCATGGATCATGGGAATGCTTCCCGTAACTTGAGAACCATTGGGTAGGAAGTTTTGTTGATCGACGATTGTAATCCCTCCTTGAAAGGGAAATGCAATCTTCCTAAAATAGGTCGACACAACAGCAGCCATAGCATATATCCATGGTCTTCCTAGTAGGATGTTGTAATCAAGATTGCCATCGATTACTTCAACATCTACTTCTACCGTTTTCCCTCCTAGTTCAACTTTCAAGTTACTTAGAATACCATATGGGGTATATGTCCTTCCGTCGAATGCTTTTAATGTCGTCGAAGATCGCGACAAGGTTGGAGATCCTAAAGTTTTCCAGCAACTCATCGACATAATGCATGTAGATGCCCCCTCATCAATAATTGTTCGATGAACAGTTTTGTTGAGGGCTTTCACTTGAACAAGGAAATCTAGTTGAGCTGGTAATTCAGGATCATATCCTTTATGGTCGAAGGGTACAAGATTGGAATCTTTTGGGTCTATCCCACCAATGGCTGATAATAAAGCCTGCCTTTAGGATGGGCAATTTTGTAGTACTTCAAGAGTCGACATAGCGGATGGCGATTGGGCCAAATCTTCCACTATATTATAATGTTGTGCTGCTCTAGCGCGGGTATTAAACGTTGACTTGTGTACTACTCCCTTTGGCGGTTTTATTGTCAATTCAAGAATGATGGGCGGCGCAACTTCTGTCAAAGTTGTTGTCGAACTACTAGGTTGATCTTTATCCTTGTTGTTCGACAGCTGTGGATTCCCATAATCTTTTTTCCTTGTCGATATCAAAGCATCATTTTGCTGTTTTGAAACCGACAACATTAGCACTTGAGATGGGGAAGCATTTCCACTTTCAACCAGATTTGTTCCCGGATTTGGAAACGGATCAGTTAACACTGCGGAGGTTTTTAAATTCTTGAAGAATTTCTTAATCTCAGCTTTGTGTGGACAACTTGCGGTCCAATGATCCTCATGGCATAAAAGGCATGGATTTTTTGGTTTCCTATCTCCAGGAGGGTTTGAAGAAGATTTTTCAAGTGATGATTCCTCCTGTTTCTTCTTCTTCCCTTTGCCTTTCTTCTTGCTCCCTAGTTGTTTGGTTTCTTTTCCTTTATCTGTCGATACGGCATTTACTTCCAAGGCAAGAAGTTCGTCTTTTGCATTTTGACCTAAAATCTTACGGGCCTTTTTGGATGTAGCCTTTGTCGATTTCGTGTCTGTTGTGCCAATCACACCATCGCCAGCCAACGATGAAACATCCGAAGAAACAATCGTGGACGAAAGTTTGTTTCTGATATCTTCAAGCAATGAGTGGTATGGGGATATAATAATTTATCTCCAAACCCAAAAATACAGGCCAAACACTTGCCGCTCTGAACAAAAATGTATTCGATACCAAGCAAAAGACTACATGATCGTCGGTGATACACTTTACCGTCGTGGTATCGATACAGTTCTGAGAAGGTGCCTCACCCATGAGGAGGCCGAAAAAGTCCTGAATGATTGTCATTCAGGCGCGTGTGGGGGGCATCAATCTGGATATGCTACAATGCAAAAAATCTTACGAGCAGGATACTTCTGGCCAACAATGTTCAAAGATTGCATAACCGTAGTCAGAAGTTGCCATGCTTGTCAAATTTTTGATAGTAAAACCAGAAGACCACCCGCACCTCTGCAGCCAATAGTTGCAGTTGGGCCACTCGCCAAATGGGGCATCGATTTCATGACATGTAACCCCACCTCGACCGGGGGGCATGGGTATATCATAGTCGTAGTTGACTATTTTACCAAATGGGCCGAGGCGATGCCTACATTAGACAATACTGGTGAAACAGCTGCCCTCTTCTTTTTCAATCATGTAGTCGCCAGATTCGGCGTGCCACAGGCTATAGTCACATATCATGGATCGCATTTTCACAATCACATGATGGTCGAATTAGCTGCCAAACTAGGGTTGTCTCACGACAGCTTTACTCCATATTATCCACAAGCCAACGGACAAGTTGAGTGATCAACAAAGTCCTGAAACGCATGCTGCAAAGGATGATTAGAGTTCACAAGAGAAGATGGCACCTAATCCTGTACTCAGCTTTGTGGGCTTACCGAACATCGGTAAGGAGTGCAACCGGGTTTACACCTTTCCAACTGGTATATGGCCTGGAAGCAGTCTTACCAATCCAGTGCGAAATCTCGTCTCTCAAACTTGCAATTGATCTCCTCCCCGGAACTTCAGAAGAAGAAGCTTGTTTCTTGGAACTAATCCAATTGGATGAAACCTGTCATGATGCCGCTTTGGCTAACGAAGCCCATAAGAAACGACTCAAGGCGCAGTTCGACAAAAATGTCAAACCCCATGTCTTCTCAAAAGGTGACTTGGTCTTGCTTTACGACCAAGAATCCGATAAATTGGGAGCAGGTAAATTTAAGTCTTTATGGATGGGCCCCTATATTGTTAAATGGGTGTTAGCAAAAGGATCCTACGAGTTAATGGATTATGACGGAATTCCACTGGCGCAACCTCGTAACGGGTTGTACCTCAAGCGTTACTATGCATAATGGTAACCTGTATGCTTTTGTTATGTTTTTGTTTTCGCTAAAGTGTTTATTTTGGTCAAGTAATCCACTTTTTACATTTGTTGCAGATGTCAAACCTATTGGAGTCATGTGTTGGATATGCCGACAGAGCGAGACGTAGTTCTCGGAACCTATCTTCTGCAGCCTGGGCTATTTTTGATCCAAGCGGCGAGTTAGTAAGTTTCAGAGGGGTATGTATTGGTCGATCAACAAATAACATCGCTGAATATAGCGCGTTGATAGAACTTCTCTCTGATACCATCACACATGGTATACGTCGACTAATTGTCAGGCTAGACTCACAACTCGTAATACTACAACTCACTGGTATCTATTCCGTCCGAAACCCAGTTATTTATCGCATGTTCCTAAGGGTTAAGATTTTGGAAAGACAATTTGATTTTATTCAATATCAACACATTTCCAAAAACTTAAACACACTAACTGACTCATTAGCAAATTATGTGTTAGATAGACATTTGCAACATTTATAATAAGAAACATACCATCAATGTTTGCATTTGGATCATGTAACTTAACCAAAATAAAGCTCCGAAAATCAAAAATATATATAACTGTTTATGGTTTACACATAATGTTTTGTAACCAAGACAAAATCGATCGAGTGACCAAAAACTCAAAAATGCTAGGGGGCACCCTAGTCTAATGATGCTCGTGATAGCAAGTCATAGCCTGTGCGATCATGCGTAAGAGACGAGTCCATCATCTTGGCACACCAGTAGTATGCCGTTGTAGCCTCAAAGGTAGCTCGTCAGTCCTCACATCTGGAATACCAAGAGTGAGGCCCTCAACCTGCTCTTGTAAAGCTGTGAGAGTCTCGGCCACATCGAGGTCACGAAGGATAGCCCTTCCGATAGCCTCTCCTGCTGGGGCGGCAGTTGGTACTCTCAGGCGAGCTACTGGACGAACAGGACCAACATCTGCATGTACACATGAGTTTGATTAAAGTCTTGATAGAATAAAGCACAAGGACATTATAAATGAAAAACAATAAACAGGAATATGGTCAAAGATTTTACCGATGGCGCCCCACTGTTCGCCATCCGGCAGTACTAGATCTGGATCACCCCGAAAGTCCATGCCAGCATATGGATACTCAGAATAAACCATCTCCTGACGATCAAACCACCTAAAGAAGGTATCAGAAAATGAAATCTGCGACTGACCAGCATGCCTAGACATATGGTCAACCCATCTCTGCATACGTGGTTCAGTAGGTGAAGGTGAATCGAGTGCAATATACTGCGGCTGCATCAGTGGTATCTTCTCCAAGGCAAAGGCGGTCAAAATAGAACCATACCCAAAGTTCTTCAACCTCCCGCTCTTTATCTTGGTCAACTGTTCTTTCATCACAAGAAGTACTACGTCGCACCAGTTGAACACCTTCGGTTGGAGGCATTCCAAGGCATACTGCATATAAGATCGGTTGGCTACATGAAGAGCCGCACCACCGGCCATCCTACCGAAAGTAAACAAAATAGTCCTGAGGGCCCTGTCAGTGACATCACGGATGATGATCTTGCCGTCTTTACTCGGCTGAGATCCTCCTCTGCAGTACCGGCGAACATAATCTCTTACAGAGTCACCTCCTCGGGCCGAACCTGATAAAGAGATGGGGGCACCCCGCCTCGACAAGCCAGTCAAGAAATAGATGTCTACTACAGTCAAGGGGATGGATTTGCCCCTCATCTGGAAAACCTGGTTGGTAGGATCCCAAGCATCAAGCAAATATTGCAGTAAGTTGATCTGTTGTCTCATGCTAGAAATGCGGAAAAACTTCAGCAAGCCACAATTCCACAGTGCGTTTACTATAACCGGATCATGTAGGGCAAGCATGTCCTCTTCTTCATGCTCGCGTTCTCGCCATGTAATGGTCATCTTACTCCAAATATCTCTGAAAAACAAACAAGAGAAGAGTTAGATCCTGATTTTGGTAAGAAACAGGCAAAATTTCCATCAAAAATTGTGCACAGAATTCCTTCTCTGCGCCCATCGCACCTACAGTAGTGTTCTGGGTGCATTGCATGTCAGATAGCCTTTAGACAGGCCAACATTCAACGCACCTTTCGATACACAGAGGGTGCGTTGAAGGCAGAACGATTTTTTCAAACCCCAGAGGCTCAGAAAAACTAGGAATCAAGCTCAGAATGTAAAATGGAAACCATGAAATGGAAGAGCTCAGGTTTAGCTCCTACCTGGTCCAGACGGCGCCGAGAATCGTCCACAGAATCTCCCGAAATCAACTAATGAAAATCAAAGGGGGAAAGCACCTCCAAAGCTCCAACAAACCAAAGTTCAAATGAAATGGTAAAATGAGAGGTAAAAACACTTTTTCATTACTTTTTACGTAGTTCAAAGTAAAATACTAGTGTTCTAACTCATTTTCAAGCATATATTGTTCATTTCTGACTAGTTTGATGAAGCATTTGAAAATACAGTACAATCTTTGAAAGAACAAAGCTATTTATGGTAAAATCAAAAAGGGGACCATTCAATCGAGCAGTTTTAGCACATAGTTCAAGCTCGTTAAAAAATAAACATAAGACATGAGCAAATGTTTCCCCCCGCATTTAAGCTCGTTAAAAAATGAACTATTCCCCGGTAAATAACCATCGTGAATGTAATACTTCAGCCGTTAAAGCCTTGGTCGTGTTTGCACCGTCACCTCCACTTTTTCATTGGCCGATCATCCACCTCCATTTTATTGTTTACCCATTTTGAGGAACGGCTGCGAAGAGTGATCTCACTAGCCATCCTCGTGACACTGTTGTGATTGGAAAATTTCAAACCTTACCTGGAATTATCTGCTACCCATTTTATCACTCGTTCCTCAAAAGACGAGTCTCCTTTAAGCTTTTTTCAACAGACTCGTAAAATATGAAAAGATTGCCGAGCCATTGGCCTCTCCAGCTCATTAAAGGGACAGGAAGTGTTATCCCTCCTCTAGATTTTAATCTTTTTGGACCTGAGGGATTATTACACAAAAAGATTGAGCGCTTATTTTGTTCGGCTCGTTAAAAGTATCGAAAATTCATCCCTTCTGTATTATTTTATACTTTTTCGGACTTAAGGGATTAGATGAAGAAAAACAAATTTTGGAGTTACCTTTACGTTCCTTTTCAGACTCTCTAAAATTGAAAAGGACCGAGTTATCTTTGTCGTTAAACTCGTTAAAAGTATAATAGCGACAAACTTGTCTATAGACGAGAACGAGTTTCACTATCGCTAGGCTCATTAAAACATAGCGATGGGTTTGCCCGAAGGGCAAATTATAGAACAAGCATATGTTATCCTCCTCAAGCTTGACAAAAATAAAGAGGTACTGGTCAGCAATGACTGGGGAAAATTGGGAAGAAAACTTGAAGAAACTTTGTTGGTAGCAAGTCGCTCTTGAACATGACACTTCCACTCTGTGTTCGAGTCAGGTTGGGTTGTTTCATTCACCGCTCACATCACCATGGTCACGCCATACCATCCACATTTGGGGTTAATGCTACCAATCCATCACATCAGTGTCGCCGATATGTTCAAGATAATTCATTCAGAGAATTCACCTGTGTCTCACCCACTACCATACATTATACTCCATTCTTTCATGACCGCCACCCTGGACCTTATATCACCAGATCGTTTTCACCTCCATTAAAATCATTTGCTCCGTTCCGTGTCATTGATGTGGGATTCATTAAGGCCCTCCTGTGATGGATCACTTCTTGTTGACATCAGCTCATTATCCAAGGAGTTGATCTAGGAACACCCCATTCAGTACTTTGAAGCTTGCATACCTCAATGGCAAGTTTCTCACTTCCGGTGACAGGTTTACATCAATGGCCTTCGACCGAAAGATTTTGTGTGGTGTTCAACGCCAAGTCCTTTATTCACACCATGTGAATTGTACTGCAGTACCTTGAGGGTCATTATCATTATCGGTGATTCCTCTCGCACTTGTTAACAGTTTACATCATTGGCTGGTAATCAAGCGATGTCTTTCCATGTTCGACTTCAGAACATTTCTCACATGGATCGACTTGTACTTCGAGTGAAGATCGGACGAGATTGAAGACCCCGAATCTAGTTTCATCCATCCGGGTTGCGATATATATTCAGGGAAATAAAGACATTAAATGTACATCATTGCTGCACAGATAATCATCCACTCAAAAGGATGATGGCTCTATCAGAATCATCAGTCTACACTCAGACGATTGTCTGTCCTATGTACATGAAAATGAATTTATAAAGCTGAGCATGGGAATGCCCGCCTCAGCTAGATCATGAAAATATTATGAAGATAATGTATTGTATTGTATCTTATTACAGGTCTCCCCTCAGCATTGAAAGAACTTCGGATCCTCATAATAAAGCATTTCACACGACATCAAAAGATTAACGACCTCATGCTTTAGGGGGCAACTGTTATAGACATTTTTGGGCCCTACAACCCCAAGCATGAAATGTCCATAAATCAAGGGCTCCTAAGTCCCTAAAAGTGTTGTTCTAACCCCTAAAGGAACAAGGTCAACAGATTACAGCTTCTCCCAGAAGTTCTCCATGAGAAACTGCTCAGAATTGGTCAAAACAGGATCATTGCAGCTGCTCCACTGGCTAAGTGCGTTGCATCTCACCTAAATACACTGTGAGGGTGCGTTTCATGTCAAAAGTCCCTTCTGTGGGGTGCAATGGGAGAGAAATGACAAATGGCAGTGTCATTCCGCGAGGTGGAGAGGCAATGGAAGCTTCCAGAATCTTCTCCTGTGACACTTGCCTCACTGAATTCGACCAAGGATGAGTAAGAGACCATCAGTCTCCAAGTGGAAGCAAGAACTATCAGAGAGAAGACACTAATCAAATCACAAGCTGACTCATCCCCCTTACAGATATCTATATATGGATCCCTCATCCTAGAGATCCAGAGGCTGCAATTTTGCATATTGTAAGGAATTGTTGTTGGTTTCTTGAGACAAACATCAGATTGTTGGGTGATCTAAGCTTTGTTTGAGGTGAAGAGGGGCTTCTTTGCTGGGAGGTTGATGCTGGGTTAGAACAACTGGTTGTAACTCCTCTTGGCTCTTTTCTTGTTTATCAATAAAAGCTATTTGAGTTTTCCTCCATGCTTTTGTGTCATTGATGCTTGTTACATTTGTATGGTCAATTTACATCTGATCCTAGATTGTTTATGATTATAGATCCATGTCTTTGTATAGTGCTATGCTTCTGTGATCTTACAGGTACTTTGTGAAGTTGGGCGTGCAAGGGAGCAGGTAGCTGAGGACTATCAAAGAAGAGAGGGATCAAATCAGGAGATTAACGCAAGACAAAGGTTGGTCTTTCTGTTCCTCTCTATCTATAATTCATAAAGGAAAAACGAAAGTAGCTTTTCTCTGTTTGTTTCTAAGGCAGTTGTCACACCTTAGTGGGATAGAGCAGTTCTATATAGACACTTTTCCCTGTAACACATGAGTGACTGCTTGGCCCGACATTCACTTGTGTTTTGAGTGGATCTCCTATGGAACTTACACCACTTATCTGTGTCCTTCTTCAACTTCACGGTTTTTTTCTTTGCTTGTAGCTTGGCGAGTTGTCCTAGACCACCCCACCTTGGCTTTTTCCTTTGTTCTACAGTTTGGGGGCACCTTTCCCTTGCTTCAGATTCCTAAATCCAAAGTCTTGCTTTTTCTATTTAATATTTTACTCGATCTTGATAGCATACCGATACGTCGTGCCAAGAGAGGAGATGTCTAGGAACTCCATCTCATCCTGGATGTACCTATGTAGGAAACCACACTACTTGAGTACCAAATGTTTCTTACAATCCTTAATACCCAACTTCATGCGAAGGGTATGAAAAACATTGGTAAACTTTAGTACATCTTGGTCCCTTCCCTTCTGCAGCGTGGTCCACTCTATGTATTTATCCTCATAGCTCCCAACAGGGTAGTACTACTCCTTGATGGTGTCCCGGAATGAATTCCAAGTGGGTGTGGTTGATGACGTGGGGGGCAGCTTTGAGAAGAGCAAAAGTAGTCTTTTCCTGGTTGGAAAAATCATGAACATAAAAATATCCTTCTAGCATATTAACCATTTATCTACAGTGTCTGCATCTACTTGGCCCCCAAATATGGGAATTTCAAAGTTTTCATGTACCTTAAAAGAAGTGGTGCCTCCAGAGTGGTTGTTGGATGTGGATGCGCTGTCAGTGGGCAACCATTGAAGGATCTGGGAAAAGTTATCCATCATCGCGTTCCTTTGTTTCTTGAGGGCCTCCTCAAGCAATATTTTGATAGGGTCTCCTGCCCCCTCATCTTTATTTTACTCCCCCATGGGCATCGTCAGGGTTTGTGAGGTTGATCTTGCAAAGGTTCAACCAGATCGAGCCCTAACTCCTTATACCCCGACCTCGTTGGGGACATGCAAAGAAGGATCAAGAAATAGAAAACCTTCTGATACCATTGATCCAAATTTAAATAGGAATGAAACAAATTACAGATATAACCATAAACACAGAGATGCAACAGAAATAAAACTTCATTTCATTAATATCAAGGAACTGAAATATGCTTACATACATAATGGAAATAAACTAGCTTTGGTAATGGTAGCTTATCTCTGAGAAGAGATGTGGTGGCTACATGCCTCTGAAATGTGTTACAATGAGGCTTGAAGGCCAATTTGTTATTAAGAAACAATGGAAAACCCAAAACATCCAAAAACCTAACCCTAGGAGATGAAACGCCAAACTATGGGCCCTGTTGGGGTAAATTGGTACATCAACTTCCTGGGGGTCGTAACTTTGGTATACTATCTCTATTTTACACACCTGATACCTTGTTAGAAATATCTATCCAAGGACTAAAACTATTGACAATGAATATCAAGTTGAAAACTCATATTCGCTAACTATGAGTTTCCAAAAAAATGTCATTTAGGGCCTCAAAATAGCTCTGGAAGTTCAGGACCTGAAAAACTGCCAAAAATAATAAACTATGATACAATTAAGGAAACTGAAAAAATGAAAGAAACAATGGTGGTGGTCAAAGTGGAATAGGTGGGTGGCCACCAATATCCACCTGGATTAATAATCTTCAATTAGATCTATTCTAGCACTATTAGAGCAGATGGGATGGAAGATACATCAGATGGATGTGAAGACATCATTCCTCAATGGTATGATTGAGGAAGAGGTGTATATTGAGAAGTTAGAAGGATTCGAGACTTTCAATAGAGATTCGCATGTGTGCAGACTCAAACGAGCATTGTATGGACTAAAAAAAGCACCCCGTTTTTGGTAGACTAGGATTGACAATTATTTCACTGGGTTGGGCTTCACCAAAAGTGAAGCAGATGCGAACCTTTACCATATTGTGGTTAGAAGGTAAATTGTTGATTATAGTATTATATGTTGATGATTTGATTCTAACAGGTGATGAGAAGTTGATAAAATATTTCAAAGAGGATCTTGCAAGAGAATTTTAGATGAAAGACATGAGGCTCATGCATTACTTTCTTGGGCACCACTCAGTTTGGTATTTGCTACAGACGGATAGAGGGAGTGAAGCTTCAAGGCTTCAGAGAAGCAGATTGGGCAAGGATTCCATCTGACAGAAAGAGCACATCAGGGGGGATATTCAGTATTGGGTCAGCAAAATTTTCTTGGTACAATAGGAAGCATAGATCAATTGCACTCAGTTTAGCAGAAGAAAAGTATATGGTTGTTAATCAAGCAGCTTGTGAGGCTACCTAGATTAGGAAGATCTTTGTTGGGTTATTTGGTCAGAATATGGATCCTACAATGATTTACAATGACAATCAGAGTTGTATCAAACTCTCTGAGAATATTGTTTTTCATGATCAGTCCAAGCATATCAACATTTGATATCACCATATATGAGATTGCATTCAAAGGAGAATCATGTTATTGGACTACATTCCTACAAAGGAGCAAGATGTAGATATTTTGACAAATGCATTTTCAAGATGAAAATTCGAGTTTCATAGAGGTAAGATCAGGGTAGCAAATAATCCCCTTCTTGTTCAGAGGAAGTGTTGAAAATGAAATAAGAAAATCCTAATTTAATTTTGTCCTTGAATTAATTAGGAATTAAATTCTAATTCTAATTCTCATAACAACTTGTAATAGTTAACGAAGTTAATTTGGCTTATTTGGCTCATTTAATTCAAGTTGGGAGTCTAACCAGAGTCATGTAGAGTGTCTCCTACCTTTTAGGAGCCTTGGTTGAGTTTATTTTGAGTTGTAGTTGTTTAATTTAGTTTAATTGAGTTAATTTCAATTAAACTAGTCAAACTGATGGAGGAATTAATGGGAGATCCAGTAGTGGGGTGTAACCTGTAGTAGTAGTGTAACCAGCATTACTAAACTAGTAAAATGAAGATTCACTCATCATTAACTCATGCATGTCAGATCAAATAAATACCCAGTTGAGATTGGAGTTCAGGGACAGTGTACTATCAGTTGTATAATCATCTGAATTGTATAGGTGGTTCATGCAATCAGAGGAAGGCCTATGAGGATTGCACAATTCATATTTGTGGAATTTCCCCATTAAATATGGGCTAATTCCCTAGCAACCTACATAAGGAAATAAGATCTTGGAAGCCAATAAATTTGGCTAAGTATTGGTTGGAGCTTGTCTGTGAAACAGTGAGATAGTTTGAGATAGTGTAGAGGTTTCTCGGGCTTTAGAAAAGCATTGTAATCTTCTCATATTTTCTGATTAATTCAATATACAGATAGTATAGTTTTTTAGTTGTGGCTTTCCCCAGAAAATTATTGTGTTATGTGTGATAGAATTCTTTCTCTTTTATGCTTCATGATTTCATCAATCGTTTATTGTTTCTGCTAACGAGTAGAGTAGATTCAAGTCAATTGTTCTATCATATTACAATCTATAGTTTTGAATCTATAAGGAATTTATACAGTACCATGCTCAAGGTTCCTTCTTGAGCCCATAAATATCTCTCTTTAGCCTACACACATGTGTGTCTCTGCTAAAGATCTTGAATCCCTCTAGTTGCTTGATGTAGATCTCTTCCTCGGCCACTCCATTGAGGAAATTTTTCATGACATCCATCTGGTGGATCCTCCACCCCATTTGTGTTGCCAATACAAGTATGGTCCTGACAGATGAGTACCTTTCTATTGGGGCAAATATCTCCTCATAATCAATTCCCTCAATCTGTGAGAAGACCTTGGCCACAAATCTAGCCTTGTACTTCTTCACACTACCATCTCCTACATGTTTCACCTTATACAACTACCTAGAGCCAATAATTGATTTTCCCTCAGGTCTAGGCACAACCTCCCAAACATCATTCTTCATGATGGATTCATACTCATCAACCATGGAATCCACCCAAACCTACTGGGAAGCTACCTCTTAAAAAGAATATGGCTTAGAATCTATCAATTTTATCATCAGTTCCATGTATCATGTGTATCTATCGGGTAATTTGTGTTGTTTGTGCAAGGAACTTCGGGGTCCAACCTGCTTTTGAGCTTCCTACACCAATTTGTCAACCAACATGTTCCTCTTCATCCCTTCTCTAGGATTCACTGTATGAGTGGGTTCCTCCACTTGGTCTACTCTCTATTCCTCATCATGTAGTGGTTCCACATCATCCTCCTAGAATATCCTCTTTCCCTTAGACAATGACTAATTCTCTGAATCTGACTAAGGCTCCTCCTTGGGAGCTAGAATCTCATCATCAGGTGATATGCTCAACGCTCACTCTAGAGAACTCCTCATGGATTTCTCCTCATCAAATCTCACATCCCTTCTCAAAATAGTATTTTTGAGAGAGGGAATGCACACCTTGTAAATATGAGTTTTCTTAGTATAGCCCACAAAGATCCCCCTCTATGTGGTGGACTCCAATTTCTTCCTTGTTGAGAATGCAACAAGATGATGGAGCTTAGTGGAAAGAAGTCACCTTCACTAAGTGGGCCCGCAGGCTATTTTTGGTGCAAATTCTATTTTTAGACTATGTCTATTTTTATACATATGGATCATGGTCTATGAGTTGCAGGATGCTATTTGTGGATGATTGGTCATGTCGGTAAAAATAGATGGACTTCTATTTTTAGACATATGGGCGGTTTCTACTTTTAGACTACCAGGCTAAAAATAGAACAGTCGAATATTATTGTCTCATAATAATATTTGGAATATAAACATTATATTATCCTCTTGGAGCACTTCAGCTTGAGCTACATATGTGGCACATGCAGCTGTCAGAAGGAAATATGCTTTCCTTGTGAGTCAGTTGAGCTATTGCATGCAGGACTTCAGTTAGAACTCATGTGGTTGAGTTTCGGTGGAGTTGATTGTGGAGTTGATGGAGTTGTGTTCAGTTTGACTTGCTTGAACTAGTTGTATTTTAGTCTAACTAAAGAATACACTAGTGATGAGTTGTGTGAATTAAATATTAATTAATTCACTAATTATTAACTCAAAGCAACTAAATAATACATCAGTTAACTCAGTGCATGTACAGTTCAGTGGAGACAGGTGTTAGAGGTTGAGATTGCTATCAGTTGTGACTATAGTTGTGCATGAGATTTGCACATGCATGGAAAGAGATTGCTAATGATGGCTTGCGTAGTATACCAACGGAATTCGTTTTTATAGAGTGGATGAATTCTCTTGCAGATTGCGCAGTGGAGGCAGGCAAACAGTGGAGGAGATTTGAGTCTTTAGATTTGAGCTAGTTTGTGTGTAACAGGTGGAGATAGTGTTGGATACTTGAGAGGAGTATTGTACTATGTATTGTTACATGTTCTCTATCATTACAATATACAGATAGTGTGGGGTTTTCAGCTGTATGCTTTCCCCGGGTTACATATTGTGTTAATGTGTGCATGCGATTGATGTTTCATTGATTTTAATGCTATTAAATTGATGATCAACGTAGAGGAGATTATGTATTGTGCATGTATTCTAAAATAGTGTATAAGCGGGATAATATCTGTGAATAAGTGTCATATTATTCAAAATTTCTACATGGTATCGGAGCTGTTGATCATCAAGTCTATTATTCAGAAAGTGTTTACATCTTATTTCTTCAAGCAGAGTCTGTAATCGAGCCAAGTAGCCTCTGGATTCATCCTTCCTTTGGAAGGTTAGATATCTGGTAAAAGCCCATACAGTCAATCTTTGTACAAGAAATACTTTGTTCTCACAAATTCTAGATCAAAGGCGGTTGAGTTGTTGAGCTAGTGGAATTTGAATTTGCAGCAGTGTTTTCTTGGTGTCAATGTTGCAATGTCTTTCAACGGATTGCGATTAGAGTATGCTCTTGAGGGCAGCTCGAACTATATTTCATGGAAGGACAGGATGGAGGTGGCGTTAGATGATAATGGGCTGAAGGAGTTCATAGAGGCTGAGGTCCCAAAGCCTACTGATGCTGCCGAAGCTGAGGTTTGGCAAAAGAAGACAGCAAAGTGTCGAAGGATTCTGTTGGAGGGCGTGAAGGATCACATTGTGTCCAGCCTGCATGGAAAGGCTTCTCCATACTTGATGTGGAAAGCATTGATAGATCTATTCCAAAGCAAGAGTGATCAGAGGAAGTTGGCGCTCAAGGATAAACTCAGAAACATTAAATGCGAGAAGGGAGACAGTATGCCCAAGTATCTCACGAAGTTCACTCAGTGCAGGGATGAGCTGGGAAGTGTGGGGGTGACTGTCGATGATGAGGATTTGGTGATCTTGGCTCTCCTTGGTCTTCCGAAGAGTTGGCATTCCTATCAGGACTCTGTCAATGGTCGAGAGAAATTGCCAGGATGGGAGAGACTTTGGTCAGATCTTGTGCAGGAGGAGATCAGACGAAATACCAGGGACGGATCTTCATCAAATGTACCTGATGAAGAAAATTGTGCTTTAGTTGCCAAAGCGAAGAAGGGGAAGAACAAGAAAGCTTCTCATTCTGGTGCGAAAGGAAAGAAGTAGGATATGTCCAAGGTGAAGTGTTTTCACTGTCACCAGCACGGACTATGCCACTAATTGTCTGCAGAAGAAGAAGAAGAAGCAAGCTACTAGATCTGCAGCAAGAGAGGCTCTAGCCTCACATTTTGAGCTTGATTTATCATTGATCGCATGCTTGGTTTCAAGTGTGATGGGATCGGTGTGGTTCTTGGACAGTGGTGCGTCTTTTCACATGACAGGAGATCGAGATTTGTTTTCTGATCTAGAAGAGAAAGATCTTGGAGTGCACATCGATATGGGTGATGATGGTAGATACAGTGCAACCAGTATCGGTACCATTTCTTTTGAGTGGGAGTCTGGTAAACCCTTCGTATTGAAGGAAGTGATGCATGTTCCAAGATTGAAGAAGAATCTTATCTCTGTGGCGATGTTAGAAGACAAGGGATATGATGTTGTTTTCAGCGAGGGAAAGGCTTTCCTGCGCAGTAAGACAACTGGAGAAACCCGGAAGATAGGGGTTCGAGTGAGGAACCTTTATTAGTTGCATGTAGATGGCTATGCAACAATGGCATGCAAGGTAGAAGGATTGGTGAGCCGGGATGATGGCGAGTTGTGGCATAGGAGATTGGGTCACCTTCACCATGGAGCCTTGAAGATACTGCAGCAGATCACTATTGGGCTTCCTAAAGGCACTCTTGTGCAGTCAGATCAGTGCAAGGGGTGTACTTTGGGAAAGTTTGTGAAAGCCACCTTTCACGAGAAGGATAGTTGCGCCACGACGATCCTTGAGAGACTTCACACATACGTGTGTGGACCTTTCTCAGTAGCTTTGACAGCAAAACACAGGTATTATGTGATCTTTGTTGATGATTTCTCTCGTAAGTGCTAGATCTTCTTCATGCAGAAGAAGAGCAAGACATACTCAAAGTTCTGTGAGTTCGAAGCACTGGTCGAGAAGGAGTTGGGGAAGAAGGTGAAGGCTCTTAGGAGCGTTAATGGGGGTGAATACATCTCTGGCGAGTTCAAGGACTTTTGCAGTGCAGAAGGGATTCGAAGAGAGCTCATAGCTCCCCATAACCCACAGCAGAACGGGGTTGCTGAGCGGAAGAACAGAACGATCGTGGGTGTTGCACGGGCGATGTTGCATGATCAGGGCCTACCCCTTCACTTGTGGGCAGAAGCATGCAATAAAGCAGTATATGTGCAGAACCATTGTCCTCACAGGATACTTGGCATGAGTACACCCGAGGAGGCTTATTCTGGTAAGAAGCCTGATCTTTCTCATTTGAGGATTTTTGGTGCTAATGTTTACATGCATGTGATGAAGGATGCCAGGAAGAAGCTGGAGATGACCGCAGAGGTTGGGATATTTGTGGGGTACACTGATACGCCCCACAACTATCATGTGTATTTTCCAGACAGTGGCAAGACTATTGTGCGATGGGTTATAAAATTTCAGGAGGAGAAAGCCATGAAGTGTTCGCTTGAGAGGGAGCCACACTTGCATGTAGATGAGGAGTTATTAGTTCCTAAAGATGAGCTTCAGGACGTGGATCAGTCACAGGACGAAGTTCATGGAGTGGAAGAGACCACTCATGCAGCGCCAACCATCAAAGGGCGAAAGCGCCATACAGAAGCTGAGCGACTGGCTCAAGATGCAAAGAAGGTTGTAGGACCACCTACAGCTCAACGTAGATAGAGACAATCACCCGATCAGTACACTAGATACATGGCTCTTGTGAGCAAATGTGTTGTGACTGAGCCATCCTCTTTCGAGGAAGCTGTGGAGGATCCTGCATGGGTAGATGCCATGGTGGAAGAGTATGATTCGATTGTCAGAAACAGTGCATGGGAGATTGTCCCAAGACCGGAAGGGAAATCAGTGGTGGGTTCAAGATGGATCTACAAAGTTAAGCAGGCAGCTGATGGGAGTGTGGAGAAGTACAAGGCAAGATTTGTTGCCCGAGGCTTTTCACAGATAAAGGGGATCGATTATGAGGAGACCTTTGCACCTGTCGCAAGGTATTATTCCAGATGGACGATTCTTGCTCTCTAAGCACAGATGGGATGGCACATTCATCAAATGGATGTGAAGACTGTGTTCCTCAACGAAGTCATTGAGGAGGAGGTGTACATAGAGCAGCCCGAAGGTTTCGAGATCTTAAGCAGTGATTCACATGTTTGCAGGCTCAAGAGAGCACTGTATGGATTGAAACAAGCACCACATGCTTGGTACACACAGATAGATAGCTATTTCACTAGACTTGGATTCACCAAGAGTGAGGCAGATCCTAACCTATACCAGATTGTGGTGGAGGGTAAGTTGCTTATCATTGTACTTTATGTAGATGATTTGATTCTAACAGGTGATGAGCTATTGATACTTTCATGCAAGGATGATCTTGCTAAGGATTTTTAAATGAAGGACTTGGGCCTCCTTCATTATTTCCTGGGATTGGAAATCTCGCAGCACAGTGATGGACTTTTTGTTTCTCAGGGTAAGTATGCTCGGGAGATACTGGAGAAGTTCAACATGCATGGCTGTAAGCCTGTTGATACTCCTCTTCCTGGAGGTCTGAGGAAGGAGGATGCCACTTCAGCAGAAGAAGTGGATGCCACTGTTTATCGACAGTTGGTGGGGTTGCTTATGTATCTGGTCAATACACGACCTGATATATGCTATGTTGTTAACCAGCTTTCACAAGCTATGGTTAAGCCAACCAAGCTCTTCTGGAAGGCAGGAAAGCATGTATTGTGTTATCTCAGAGGCACATCGGGATATGGATTGTGGTATAGACAGGAGGATGAGGTGAAGTTATGTGGCTTCATGGATGCAGATTGGGTAGGGAGCCCAACAGATAGAAAGAGCACATCAGAAGGGGTCTTCAGTATCGGATCGACAGCAGTTTCTTGGTACAGCAGGAAGCAGAGATCCATGGCACTCAGTTCAGCAGAGGCCGAGTATATGGCAGCAAGTTTGGCTGCATGCAAGGCTATATGGATGAGGAAGATCCTGGTCGGGTTGTTCAGTTCATACTTGGAGCCTACTGTGATTTACTGTGATAACCAGAGTTGCATTAAACTCTCGGCTAATCCAGTATTTCATGATATATCTAAGAATATTGACATCAGGTACCATCATATCAGAGATCGTGTGCAGCGGAGAGTCGTGTTACTTTCATACATTCCAACGGAGGATCAGGATGCTGATATCTTGACGAAGGCGCTCACCAAGATCAAATTCGAATACCACCGAGGTAGGATAGGGGTTGCTTATAATCCATATCTTGTTGAGAGGGAGTGTTGAGAATGCAACAAGATGATGGAGCTTAGTGGAAAGAAGTCGCCTTCACTAAGCGGTCCCGGAGGCTATTTTTGGCGCAAAGTCTATTTTTAGACTATGTCTATTTTTAGACATATGGATCATGGTCTATGAGTTGCAGGATGCTATTTTTGGATGATTGGTCATGTCGGTAAAAATAGATGGACTTCTATTTTTAGACATATGGGTGGTTTCTATTTTTAGACTGCTAGGCTAAAAATAGAATAGTCGAATATTATTGTCTCATAATAATATTTGGACTATAAACATTATCTTATCCTCTTGGAGCACTTCAATTTGAGCTACAGATGTGGCACATTCCACTGTCAAAAGGAAATACGCTTTCCTTGTGGGTCAGTTGAGCTATTGCATGTAGGACTTCAGTTAGAACTCATGTGGTTGAGTTTCGATGGAGTTGATTGTGGAGTTGATGGAGTTGTGTTCAGTTTGACTTGCTTGAACTAGTTGTATTTTAGTCTAACTAAAGAATACACTAGTGATGAGTTGTGTGAATTAAATATTAATTAATTCACTAATTATTAACTCATAAAGCAACTAAAGAATACATCAGTTAACTCAGTGCATGTACAGTTCAGTGGAGACAGGGGTTAGAGGTTGAGATTGCTATTAGTTGTGACTATAGTTGTGCATGAGATTTGCACATGCATGGAAAGAGATTGCCAATGATGGCTTGCGTAGTATACCAAGGGAATTCATTTTTACAGAGTGGATGATTTCTCTTGCAGATTGCACAGTGGAGGCAGGCAAACAATGGAGGAGATTTGAGGCTTTAGATCTGAGCTAGTTTGTGTGTAACAGGTGGAGATAGTGTTGGATACTTGAGAGGAGTATTGTACTATGTATTGTTACATGTTCTCTATCATTATAATATATAGATAGTGTGAGGTTTTCAGCTGTATGCTTTCCCCGGGTTACATATTGTGTTAATGTGTGCATGCGATTGATGTTTCATTGATTTTAATGTTGCTAAATTGATGATCAACGTAGAGGAGATTATGTATTGTGCATGTATTTCGCAATAGTGTATAATCGGGATAATCTCTATGAATAAGTGTCATATTATTCAAAATTTCTACATTCCTGCCATCTTTGGACACATGACAATACACCATGGACCCAAAAATGCGAAAGTGGGAGACATTTGGCTTCCTACCAATAATAATCCCAAGAAATATGTGATGGTTCCTATTCTATAACTACACAGTTGTGTTGCAAGCTCATGCCCACAATGATAAGAGAAACCCCTAGTCATGCAACATGGCTCTAGCAGCCCCAACTCCTATTCTTTCTCTCTACAACCCCATTCTACTGAGGATTATGGGGTGCAATCAACTCTCTCCTAATTCCCTCCTTGGCACACAAATATCTAAAGGCATTTGAGACACTCTCCTCCATTATCAGTCCTCAAGGACTTGATTTTCTTCCCTATCTCATTCTCCACTAAGTCCTTGAATTCCACAAACTTGGAATAGACCTCATCTTTCTTCTTCCAGAAATAAATCCTACATTTACAAGAAAAATAATCAATTAAGATAACATAATACCTATGTTTGGAAATTGAAATTGTGGAGAAGAGGCCATAAACATCTAAATGAACTCTCTCCATAATAGATTCAGCTCTACTATCTCATCCCTAAAAGGAATATTTGGCATACTTTCCAAGAGTGCATTCCTTGCACACATCATGTTCATCAAGGGTGCATTGTGGTAGCCCATTAGTAATATGCTAAAGTATCTTCAATGCTTCATGATGTATATGTCCCATGCGCTTGTGCCAGAGCTCTCCAACATCTTGGCCTTGAACAAACTTTGCCTTGTTTCTCAATGTATGAAAATATATATAGGTGATAGTTACATGATTTTCCTCTTAATGGCATTAACTTGTGATGTTTTCATTATTATTATTAGATTTCATAATTATATTTTCTGATCATCAAGATTAATGCTAAGAAACAAAAGAAAAGAACACATGATATAGCCACGCTTCTAGGGAAAAAACCCCTTCAAGGGGAAAACCCAGTCATAAATTCTTCCTTCAATATAATCAAAAGATGAGACGACCATTACCCTTACATTCTAGACCCAAGACTACCTCCATCCATCATAGCATCGAGACACGAATGAATTGTGGAAGCATCACTGTAATAACATCAACCAAGTCACTATACTAGCACTAAGACAAGGTTACTATGGAGATGTGGGAGAATCAAACAAAGGTCACTATAATAACTTATAGTCCTATGAGAGCATACCGAACTGTTGAGAGGCCTAACACTGATCATAAATATCATCTTATGCCTTATTTGAACTCCATGAAATAATACCAAAATGTCTGCTCTCATCTAAACTTGAATCACTAAAAAGTATGCCCTCATCCAAACCTGGTGATCACTGAAAGGTATACCCTTATCTGAACCCTGTGATCACCGAAAAAAATGTGAGCTCTAAAATTCTAATCCAAAAAACTATGTGACAAATGTGAGGACCTAATCCTTGTATATATAGTTGTTTTCCATATGAAAATAGGCTAACATAAGTTGATAAAGGGTTGTGTCATTTAATACTGAGCCGACATGCATATTCATTTATTTATGTAGGCTAACATGTAATCTTCTTATGAAATATGACTTGATGGTGTTGTGCAGGCAATCCTTTCTATGGACAAAAACAATCCCTCTAGTCCTATGGGAGGATCTAGCAACAAACGAAGACAAATATATGTAAACTTTCCTAGTTTGTACCACAAAACACAAATAATGATAGGTGACCTACCTCACTATGATGCTAACATTTGTTAGTGTCATCCTTGATTCTTTCATTTCCAAGCTCAATCGCCTCTTGGCCATTATGAATGAATACCTATAGGGAATATCACATGGAGACAAAAAACACATACATAGCAACAGATCAAGGAGTATTACACTAAATGATAAATAATTGACACATTTATGGAAATAAAACACATAATGTATTATTAATAGAAGGTAAAGGGAGCATTACAACCACTTAAGCCTTGATGTTGGAAGCCTCCTTTTGGTGAGTTTCCAAGTCCTAGCCTTAACCTTCAAGCACTCCTTTCTCCTTATCAAAATGAGCATAAATTGGGCATAGTTCAGCACTAGGAAGGAAACCAATAATTAGCAAACCATTAGTGGATAGTAGGGATCTCATTTATAGGAAGGAGAGGGAGTTGAGGATCCATGAAAAGAGGGAGGAGTTCCACATCTCAAGGAAGAGATCCATGGGAGTAAGATATAGGGCCCAGAATGGGAGGTTCATTCCAATCCTCATCTACCTGAAACCACATCATTTTTCTTGAGATTTCTAGAAATGGAAGCTTCTCCTCTATTTTGGGAAAAAATGCTTGAAAAGGACCAGCGCGGATTTTCCTGGTAAAAGTAGTGTTGGTAGAACTAGTCACTATTTATGAAAAAGGTTACTAGCATGGATTAACCTAATAAAACTAGCATTAGTCTTATAAAACAAGATTTTTGACAAGCTCTTTGGAATGCTTTCCAGGCAATTTTTCTTCGTTTTCTTCAGGGATGTTCCAAATATGTTTCATGGTGAATACATTGTTTGTGATAGCTTTCATCACTTTGTGACACTTGCGACAATACGACACAAAGTGCAACACTTTAGGATACAACACTAGGAGTGTGAAAAAATATTGTATAACAGATGCCCCCTAAAGCATGAAGTCAGAACGGGAAGTGATGGATGAAGTACTTTACAAGTGAAGGCAAGGACTTAGAGAACCACCATCAGGAGACTTGCAAATCACACATAATACAATTTACCTAACATCTCTAATTTAAGTATGCTTAAAGTGTAAGCATATAACAATACATGGATCCATGCTATGCATGTAGCCATCCGTATAGAAAGGATCATGTTTACAATCATGAATATTTAATAACTCCACGCAGCCTAGATTTATCAAATGAAACCCAGGGTCTTCATCTCTGTCTCGATCCAACCAAAGTACGAATCTCACCATGCGAATAAATAGGTTGTAGTCAAACATGGTAGAAACCACCTGATTACCGGTCAATTATGTAAACCATTAACAAGAAAGAGATAAACCACTAATGATGATGATGGCTCTCAAGGTACAACAGCACAATCTACAAGTGTGCACAATGAAGCTAAAATCGAACACTTGTAGAATCATTCGATTGAAGGCTAGTGATGTGAACCTATCGTTGAATATAAATAACCTGTCATTGAGGCATGCAAGATTCAAGGTACTAAAATGGAGTTCCTATATCATCTTCCTGGATAATGAGTTGGTGTTGATAGGAATTGATCCATCGAAGGAGGTCCATAATGTTTCCCACATCATCAACACGAAACATAGGATTTTGCAAAGTTGGCAAGAGTAATTCAGGCTTGTCGCAAAAAAGTCAAACAGGGTATAAGTGGTTTGAATTTGCAGGTGGGACTTCTCTTGAACATATCAGTGACACGACTCTGGAATTTGGCAGCATTTGACTCAAAATAGGATTAGAGGTCATAGTGACAATAGGATATAATAAAATTAGAGGAAAATGGATTCCCCAAACTGAGTAAGGCAGGTGAGGAAGTTAGGATAACCCAAACCTGAAACGAGATACAGATAAGTGTCATGTTCAAAAGAGACATGATTCCTTTCATACAAAATACAAGATATATGTTTCCTTCCATTTTTCCCCACTATTTCTAGTGATTACCTCTTTATTTTTAATCTCAAGCTTGAAGAGGATACCATATGTTTTCCGTATAAGTTCATGCTTCGGATGAATCCATCCTAGTATTTATAACGAACCCTAGGAAGGAGTAGCTTGGTATCATCATGGTTACAAGTCCTTATTCATTTTAGTTTTACGAGTTCAGCGGGGGGGTAACTCGACATCTTTTTCATGTCTAGAGAGTTTGAAAAAAAATCAAAAAGAAAACTCTAGATGTCCCTTTTCGTAGATAGTCTCTTAAATCCGAAAAGGTAGAAAACAATACTCAAGAGAACCTCTTAGCCATGTGTGACTAAGGTATTCCTTTTTCGTAACTAGTCCATCTCAGTTCAGAAAAGGGTCAAACTTATATGGAGTAGGCATCTTTTCATTTACTTTAAAAAGTTCAAAAAGACAAGTCCTCAGCAATATTTTCATATTTTTTGAGTCTGAAAAGAGTTGAAAGAGGACTCCACACCTAGAGGAACGAGTGGTATAAGAGGATAACAACTAGTTCTGGTCATGATGGAACTACTCAAAACATGTAAAGGTCAAGAGGTTGGATAATAAGACCACTCATCCCAGATGTTCCCCAAGAAAGGGTAAAGCAACCAAGTGAAATCGTATGATATGCCAAAGAAATGGTGATGGTGGAATGAAAAAACCGAGGCTCATCTAGAGAAAAACATGCTGATAAAAATTGCAATCATGAGAGGTAAAGTGGGAATGGTTTTTTTTACACAAGCTTGAAACATGGGAAACTATGCTTGAGAATAGTTGAATATGGTTTCATTTTTCACAAGCTTGAAACATTAGAAAAAAAAATGCTTGGATTTGGTTTCATTTTTACACAAGCTTGAAATGGAGACAAACTATGCTTGAGATTGGTTTCATTTTTACACAAGATTGAAACAAAGAAAAACTATGCTTGATATTAGATTTCATGCCCCCAGCATAATGACTCAATTTCAAGTACATGCCCTCCAAGATTCATTTCATTCCCCTAAGTAGACTACTGGTTACTAACAGGTGGATGGAATGAAGGTTCATTTACGATATCAAGTGAAAGACTCAACTGGGAATTTATGAGATCTAGTCAAAGACTCGAATTGGAAGGGGATTTGTTTCATTTTTTAATGATCTTGACACAAGAAAAGAACCATGATCATTACACCTTGTTTCATTTTTTAACGATCTTGACACAATTAAAGGAACTCTTCTCTAACACCTTGTTTCATTTTTTAAGGAGCTTGACACAAGACAAGGAACTCTACTTCAACACCATGTTTCATTAAGGAGTTTGACACAAGACAAGGAACTCTACTCCAACACCTTGATTCATTTTTTAAGGAGCTTGATAGAAGAAAAGGAAATGTGCTCCACTACCTTGATCATGGCCCATAAGAGACCATGTCTTCCAACAAGTTCTCACTAGATGGGATAACAACACTCTGGAATGGATACATATCAAGGGATCTAATGGAAAGATCAAGCTTCAATGCCCCCAATACATGATGCACTATATCACTAACTAGATCATCAGTAGGTGCAGGCATGGTACAAGTGGCCACATAAGTAATTTTTGGCAGGGGTGATACCACTTGCATACAAGGACCATTTAGGGAAGATGGTTTATTTGTTGAAAACAAAGGTGTACACACACAAAGGAATAATTTTTAATTATATTTCTTAAATCGCATGGATACAACACATATTTATGGTGCTTATGAGATCCAACCAATTCCAAATATAAATATGGAGGTTGAGATATTCTCTCAACATCCACCTACAAATCTACAACTAATTCTAAATTATACATGGAAGAATTATCTTCCAACACTCCTCCTTAATTCTTACATGCACAATTGCAACACATATTATAATAGTAAAAATAATCTTTGTCTCCCTGGTCTTCATCAGCAACTCTACCCACTCTACAATCGTTTGGATTCAACTCTTTTTTTCTCCACATCTTCAAGCTTACCTTACGACTCATTTAAAGTACACCTACTTCTGACCATCAATGATGAATTTTGCAAGATCAGCAATATTGACAACTCGGCTCGTAGAGGCTTCCGCAACAAGAGTTGTCAAGCGATGAACCATCCTATGGACCAATATCCATCTGTCGGATATTCCGGTTTCATATATCCATCAGTTATTAGGAAAAAGGTCTAAATACCGAATGTTTTCAAGAGTTGATCTAACAACTTGACCTTCTTCACACACATGGATCTCATACTATAACCTGTAGTTTTTGTTCAGGGGTTTCTGAGTGCCAAGAAAAATAAACCATAACAGTATAAACACAATCAAACTAGTGATGTGTTCAAGGGTTTCCGAGCACCAAGAACCACTAATTTGATTTATGAAACATTGTTTAATAATTGGTTTTGCACCAAATATTACTTACAAATAAATTGCTTAACTAAAAGACAACAAAACCAATCGCAATCCATAACTACTTTCCTCTATTCCACTCTGCTCAATGTGAGTAATTCTCTTCAAAATTGGTTCCTTCAAACTATGTAGTTGGAGAAAATTGAATGAAACAAATAATCTATAAAAATAGTCTCGCTCGTAGCATATGAAAGGAAAATAAAGGGAGAATTATGCCAACAACCCAAACCAACTCCCGAGATACCAAACCAATCCCAGGATATGCAAAATCAATCTTTGTCAATTTCGTTGTAGAGGTGAAATCCGACCTTGATGACGCAATTTCAAGGGTGAATAAAGTCCCATTTATAGATGAGGAGGGTAGTAGAAAGCACTATGCATTTTAGAGCCTAGATCAACCTCAGGCTGAAGGGAGGCAATCCTAAGATAACCATAAACCAAGCTTAACCTGGTAGCTAGCCCTACCAGGTCGGGAGAGGGATCTCTCCTTGTCAATCTCAGTTGAGATGACTGAATCAAATATGGATTTTAGGCTAGGTCTAGTAGCTCTAGGTTTTTTGGTTGATTTTTATGGTTTTATTGCTGGATCAAATGGAGCAGGTAGCTTTGGTCTAAGAAATCAAGTCAGGAATGCAGGGTGTTCTGTGGGGCGAGGTAGGTAGATGTTTATGCACTTGGAATTGAGTGAGATGGTAGGTATAATACTAGTGAGGAGTTGAGGAGGGCATGCAAACATCATGAGTCCTCTTCAAACAGCTAAAAACATCAAAAACTAAATGTATTCCCAAGGAAGAGCATTGTTACCAATGTATTCCACCTATTTATCTTGATTTCATTTAGTTTAGAAGAATGAATTAGATTTGGGCACACATAGCACATGAGAAAAACTAATGATAGAAGGAGAAACAATGCAAAAACACATTATCACAAGAATCCCACAAAAATAGCTGCAAATCCTAGTTTATTTCCTTGCCAAATTGCTGTAGAGATGTACAATGTAGCTCAGAGCATCCAAGAGAGTCCAACCTTTACAAATGAGGAATAAAATACATAATATAGGCATCAAACAAATCATCCTAACCTTAAGGGGTCAAATCCATGAGAAGAGGGGCAGTTTCAACCATTTCCCAACTAAGAACAAGAATATAGGCAGTGGAACAACTTGCCTCTATAAGTATGGAAATTGATTCATTGACCCCCAAACCACCTCAAACTAATGAATCTACCCTCTAAGGTCATTTTACAATTACATTTACATAGCATAGCATCATTTACAATCATAAATTCATCCATGATGAGAGAAAAAGTCAACTTGTAGAAAAACTAGGCGAAAACTGGATTTTTGGGCAAACTGGCTCTATGCGTAGCACCACTAGCCAAGTGTGTAGCACCACTTCTCAGGTTATTTTGGAGGCCTTCCCCTTCACCAAACTGCACCGACGATAGCTCATTGGAAAGGTATTCATGTATAGTTTTTGGAACATCTTCAATTTTTTCATTTGGAGGTCATTTGCCCCATCAAAAGTGGAATCCCCCAAGGCTGCTTCCTGTGTGTCCAAAAAGAGGCAGAGAGGTCATTTTTTATGGTTTTTTGACCTTTAGGTGACCAAGTTTTACTCCAAAATTGTTGAAACTTTCAAGGATTAATGCTCTCATCATGATGAATCCAAATATTCAAACCATTTCTCCAAAAATTCCTCTAGTAAAAAGCGTAGCGCCGGTGGCGCTACGCACCTAATGCAATTTTCTGTGTTGGAAAATTTCAAAATTTCAAAATGACAAAAACTCACTAAAACTTGCCCAGATTTGGCACAAGGCTCCCTCATTAGTTGCTATGATGGGCTAGTGAGGCTTCAGCAAAGATTTTTAGCTTGTCTTGCTCCTTTTTCCCCTCAAGGCCTTCCTTAACCTTGCCTTAGGCTTCCTCATCCTTATATTGCATATTTTGTTCCAGGTCATATAGTGATAGGCCATGTGGCGAAGCATCCTCTTGTCTCTATTGGCCTTCTCAAGTAGCCCCTCAAGGTGTATGTTGACCCTTTCAAGCCAAGTTTCCTAGTCATTCTCAATTTCTTGCTCAATGGAGGTCAACTTAACCTTTGCCTTCTTAGCCTTTTGCCTATTCTCCTTGATTATTTGCAACTCCATGAGAACTTGCTTGTCGGTCAATTGTTTGTTCTCTTGATCTAGATATTTAATGACCCATTTAGCCCTCTCTAAGTTGTCAGACAAAGCTTGTATCTCAGCCTCTTGTTCCTTAATGATCATGTCTTTGACAGTCCTTGGATCTTGAGCATCCAAGTGAATGATATCAACTCCTTGTGTCTCCTCATGATCAACAAGGTCAAAATATTTCTCCTTCCCGTCACTAGGATCCTTCTCATGCATCTTTTTCTTTCCTTTACCTTTTCCCTTGTGTTGTTGCCCAACCTGTACCTGTTTAGCTGAAGAAGAAGGAAAAGCCCCTTCCACTCCTTGTGGAGATAGCATTTGCCTGTGGCTGAAAGATGAAGGCGAGACCCCTTCCACTCCTTGTGGAGATAATACTTGCCTGGCAGCTGTAAAAAGTTTCCTAGTGCCCCTCTCATATGTTACAAATACTGGCACTCCAACAATTTCAGTCTCTTGGACCTTATCATGTCCTGAAGGTCCACCTTCTTCATGAGGCACTGATGAAAAGACTTGAGGGCCTTTGAACATTTCATGAGAAATGAAAGTTTCCCATGGCATGTTAAGAAGGTTCAGCTGATGTAAAACAATGATTTTAATCAAAGAGAAGTGATAAATGCTGGTTAACTACTGGGGGTATGATTTCTTCTTTACAATGAGTGTCATTTTCTCAATGTTTCTGAATATGAAGTATGGGATATTCATCATTCTCACCCTAATAAAATGCATCAGCACTCTAATGTGTTAGGCATACAGTCGAGAGAGCCTACCTTCACAAGTAAAGTACTTGATGATGATCTTCATCAATGGAGCAAACCTGACCTCGAAGAATTTAAAGGGGAATACTCTGCTGAGTTTGTTATGATATTTGGCCTTAATGTAAGGCTTCTAGTACTCCCTGTCAATGTATTGACCTTTGTTCCACTTTTCACACACATTTGGAATACCTGTAGCCTCTGAAATGATAGTTGGTGACAAAGTGAATGTGACTCTAGCAAGGTGTACCTCGTTGTTATCCAAATGTCTCACAAACAACCTTGATAATTCATGATGGGGTTTAACCCTTTCCACCATTTCATGGAAACTGAAACATGACTGATGTCTGAAATAGGAAAGGGAAAATAGGCAGGCTTGCAGTTCCCTCAAACTGGTGGGCTCCTCTCTGATATGTTTTCCTCCCTTATGAGGCCTTCTGCCCTATGTGTCTCTCTCCCTGACACTGTCACTATGGGTTTCTTCCTCCATTTCATACTCACTGTCCATCTCCATTGTTGTACAGTTGTTTCTCTTTATGGTGAATGAAGAGTGGTGAATTGGTGGATTGGTGAGATGAGTATGAAGAGATTTGAAAAAGGAAACAGGTGTGGGTGAACAAGAATGGGAAAGGGATGTAGGGTGTGAGTAGGGTTAGTGAATAGTGTAGAATTTGGGATGTATGTGTATAGGGTTTGGGAATTAGGGAAAAGTTTAGGGAATTATGTATGGGAGGATGGGATTTAGGGAAACAGCAAAAAATGATATAGGACAGCAGTAATGAGTGTATTTTTTACAATATATGAGATAGTTTAGTGACAATTAGGGTTTGATGTTTTTGAGAGACAACACAACCCAAAACTGATGCAACAATTATGTTTAGCAAGAATAGTGATGTTACTTACTTGCAATGAAGGAATTTGGGAGTTTTAAGGTGATTTGACGAAATTTGCAATAGTTTGTAGCCTAACTGCCAAGTGCATAGCACACTCTCCCAAGTGCGTAGCGTTGCTTTGGTGCGTAGTGCCAGTTCAAAATAACACAGCAGAGAAAACCAGGTACGTAGCGCTGCCCCTATGCGTAGCGCCGGATTTTGGTGTGTAGCGCCAGGCAATTTTCTCCAAAAACACAACAATTTTCCTCCCTTTGCTTAATAACACCTTAAAATCACGTTTTTTCTCATGAAACTCAATTCAAACAATGAAATAAATTGAGTGTGAAATGACCTTTATATGACTTTGGGCACTTTTGATTTTCATTTTTCAAAACCCACTTTATAATGTCTTTTGGCTTTTTCAAATACTCTGTTTTTTGGATGCTTGACTTTTTGTTTGAATTAGGTGAACTGATGCTTGATAATATTTTGCTTTTGCAGTGGCATGTATTTGGAAATATCAGCAGGTGACTAGGAGCAGCATGAGACCATTAATTACATATGAGATATAATAAAATTACATGAAATTTACAAATAAATACCAATGCTTTGTTTTCACCTCAAACTGGTTTTGAGGTGAAAAGCTTATTAAGTTTACAAATTATGATATTAAAACTTTCCTGATAAATATTATCATCCTTATGTGTCCGCTGACCATTATTAGTCAATGATTACTGAAAATTTGACATGGTGAAACCCTAATACCTAATGAGACTATAACCCTAAGACCTAACACCTATTTAATGAAATAAACTGAAAATGAACCTGGACTTGAACCATTGACTGAATCACACATGAAAAGAGGTCAGCAGATATGTGTCATGAGGGAAAAACTAAAATGTGTCTACCATCAGATGATCCATGACCTAATGGAATGCAACTCATTGAGAATGGGACTCCTAATATGAATGCAAAAGAGTGAAGTTTGATCACTGATGGTGGTGTGAAGACACTGACACTAACATTGGATCCAATGGTGATGGTAGTTCCTTGGAGGTGCCAAGAACCATAGATCTCTGGGATAAGTAGACTAGTGCCTCATCCATTGGACAATACGGTCAATATACTTCAAAGACTGAAACTGACACTATGAAAATGTACTCAAGACTCAAAGACTGATACAAAACTCAAAGACTAATACAAATCACTCAAATTTATAGCCTTCACCTCAGGCCCCAAGCTGAAATGAATTGTAACTTTTGAACATTTGCAATGAAAGAAAAACGGTATATACAATGATCACTTCATGATTTCAGAAATCACCTTAGAAAAAGTAGCGCTTCAGGAGCCTACCATTGACTAGTCCTCCTGAACAATCTTGTCCATCCATCTCTTTGATCAAGAATGCATTTTGACCTCTGCATGCAGCAATCTTATAAGGTCCCTTCCATAAGTTTTCAAACTTGCCATGCTTGCCTTTATCTTCATTCCTAGCATCCCACCGTAACACTACATCCTCAAGCTGGAATTTATCTGCTTTTGTTTTCCGATCATAGATCTTTTTGATCTTCTCCTGCAATCTGAAATTATTTTGGAAGAATTCTTCCCTTGTCTACTGTAAATGGATCATCTGATTGATTCTTCGCTGAAAGTCATCTTCCTCACTGCTAGCTTCCTGTAAAAGTTTCACAACCGGAACTACAAGAGATGTCGGAAAGACTGTGTCAATTCCATATACTATTTCAAATGGAGACATACCTATAGACTTCTTTTGGCTCACCTTGTCCGCCCACAAAGCATTAACTAACTTTTTATGCCAACCTTTCTTATTTGTTTCCAACAGATTCTTGATGATGTTCACCAATGACTTATTGGATGATTCCGCTAAACCATTACCTTGCAGATAATATGTTGTGGAGTGACCCAAAACATATTATACTAATCTTATACTTGCTGCAAAAGTTGATCATCTTCTTGGATTTGAATGTAGCTGCGTTATTTGTGATGATTTTATTGAGACAACCAAAATGAGATAAAATATTTGATTCCAAATATTGAATGATTACTGTGTCTGTTGCTTGTCTGGTCGGGATTGCTTCAATCCAGTTGTTAAAATAGTCGGTTGCTATTAAGATCCATTTGTGCTGAGCGGATGATGTTGGATGGATCTCCCCAATAAAGTCGAGTCCCCACTGCTGAAATGGTGCATTGACTTCAACCGGTTTTAAAGGAAGAGGCAAAAAAATTATTTTCCCCTGAAAGACCTAACATTCATGATAGTTCATGACTATTTTATAGACATCTGAAAATAAGGTTGGCCAGTAATAACCTGCTCTCAATATTTTGTTTGCTGTTGTCTTCCAGAATAAGTGACCACCACAATCACCCTTGTGAAAGTCACTCATCACCTACTAGGATTCATCTTCATTTAAACAGTTCAGCAAAACACCTCCTGGATCCTTCCAATAAAGGGTATTATTCAAAATGCAGAATTTAGTAGCTTTAAGTTTAAGAGTTCTAGCTTTGTTTTTTTCATTTCCGAAGGTGGTGAGAGGTGCTGAAGTACATACACAATATCTGAATACCATGGTGACTGAAGGAACATTTCAAACACTTGAATCAGGGAGATTTCTTCTTCATCTTCAGACATGGCTGCAATAAGATTTATATCTAAAGCATGCAAATTTGATTCTGCCATTAACCTCGCCAGGCCTTGTCCTTTGATCAACTTTGTAGGCTTGATCTCTAGATCGTATTCTAACATTGCTGCAATCCATTTTCCCCGCCTTCCTTCTGGATCGGTTTGTACCAGCACATCCTTAACTGCTACGTTAGGAACGTATGCTATGATGTGAGAGTGCATAATATACACTCAGAAATCCTTCAAAGCTTTGACAAGAGAAAGAGCCTATTTCTCAATTATATTGTACCGCAAAGCAGCATCTCTAATGGTCTTGTTGAAAAATGCAATGGGATTTTCTATCTAATCTCTTTTTTGCATTAAAACCGCTGCCATGGTATTCTCAAATGCAAATGAGAATAAAATAAAATCTTGTGTATAATCGGGACTAGTCAAAACCGGGGCTATAGATAAAGCATACTTTACCAAATTAAATGATTTCATAACATCCTCCGTCCACTTTACCACATTGTCCTTCTTCAACATATAAGTAATTTCTCTCAAATTCTCAGCTAGATTGGGTACAAATCTTCGTAGGAAATTCATCTTACCATTAAAAGCTTGTATCTCCTTCTTATTTTGGGGAAAATCTATTTGTTGAATTGCTTCTACCCTTGAAGGATCAATGCAGATGCCTTCCTTTGAGATAATATGGCCAAGCAGCTTCCCCTCATCCATAGCAAAGAGGCTTTTCTTCGGATTGAGTGATATTCCAAATTTCCTACATCGCTGAAACACAATCCTCAAATGGTGAAGATGCTCATCATCTAAATTTGAAAAAACTGTCAAATCATCCAAATATACAACCAAAAATACATCCTTTTCATTTGCAAAAGCGATGTCCATTGCACGTTGAAATGTGGCTCCAGCATTTTTCAAACCAAATGGCATTTTAGCATAATGAAATGTTCCCCAAGGGGTGGTGAATGCAGTCTTATCTCTGTCATCTTCATGCACTAAAATTTGATTATACCTAGAATATCCATCAAGTAGTGACATGCACGATGCTCCAACCACTCTTTGGAGGATATGATCCATCTTCGGCAGCGGGTAATTGTCCTTCAATGACACTTTATTCAGATTCCAGAAATTGATACACAATCTGATCTCTTTGGTCTTCTTTCTCACAGGAACAAGATTAGAAATCCAATCAGAAAATCTGATTGGGACAATTATACCAACCTTGTATAATCTATTTACCTCTTTTTCAATGGACGACAGCAACTTGGGATTGATTCTTCTCAGCTTCTATCAGAACGGCTTCTGATTTGGCTTGATGGGAATAGTGTGCTGAATTATATCTTTGTTATACACCTTTAGATCTGAATAATCCCAAGCAAACACATCAGCAAATTCAGATAACAATCTAACATATTTAGACTTTACCTCAGGAGACAATGTCTTCGATAATTTCACAAACTTGGGCTTATCGGTTGTTCCAAGATTCACATCCTCAACACCTTTGTCTGTAGGCACCAAGCTCGGCTTCCTAGCCACATCATCTTGATCAAAAAGTTCTTCTAAAGGTATGAGACCTTTAGGAATAACATTGTCCTTCAGCTGCAATATTTCCATCTGATTCACCTCAATTTCTGGTTCATCGTCATCATGATCACAATCTATGGAAGCATCCTTGTAGTTCCCTTCATTCTGCAAAAAATTATTGATCTCCTTATCATCCCAAAACACCTGCCAATACCTTAAATTGTCTAGAACAGTTGGGCGGTGCTTGACATGGATTTCAAACTTGTTGTTGGAATTCATCGGGATCTTCAAATTACTTGCAGCAGTGGCAAGAGAATCTGCAATAACATTTTGAGCACGAGGTATGGCTGTCAAGGTATAATCTGGAAACATCCTTAAGATATCTAAAACTGCATTTTGGTAGGCCCTCATCCATGGATGTTTAGCTTGATATTCACCCTTAACTTGCTTGATTATCAGCTCTGAATCTCCATAGACTGATATCCTTTTTGCATTCAGCTTTTTGAGAATTTTCAACCTTGCAATCAGCGCTTCATATTCGGCTTCATTGTTAGAACAGTCAAAGGCCAATTTATATGAACAAATTCTAACATTACTAGGGACTTTATTTGGCTGGAAAACAGGGCTGTGAATCCAAATCCCTATGCTAGCACCATCCTTACCCATGGCTCTGTCAAAATCCATGCTCCATAGGCCTGCTTCTTCTTCTAAATGCTGAAATTTTGTTTCACTTTCTTTCTTACTTTGACTGATCTCTTCAATTTGTTGTTTTTCATTACCTTTCTGCTGTTGCCGGAATGTGGACTGCTCAGAGGTACTTGCAATTTTTTGTCTTTCTTGATCAAGGACTGCTCTAAAATTTTCTGAGATCTCTGGCACATCTTCTACTTCAACTAACTGACTATCAACATCATTCAAACCACTATCAGAATATAATACAAATGACTCTAAATCTGTATGTACAACATTAATTGGATGATTAAGTGGTTTCTCCTTGCTTGTAATCATGTACTTCATTTTCTTTTCCCTATATAGTTTTCTCAATTGGCCAAACACGGGAATAGTAGCATAGGAGAAATCTAGTTGTAAAGTCCCTTTAAGCTTTGCACCCCACGATCTGGACAAAAGCATACCAAACCGTGGCGGAATGTCTGCAACAACCACATCCATGAGAACATTCTTTGCTAGAATTTGGTCTAAAGACACCACCAAGTCTTTGATAAGACCAATACAACGGACTCTACCCGAATCAAAAGAATACAGGTCATGATATTTTCGAGTAATGTCAAGGCCCAGTTTCTCCATAATGGCTTTTGGCATCAGATTATGGGAAGCTCCGGAATCAAACATGGCATTATGGAGGACATACTCGTGCAATCTAAGGCTTATATAGAACGGAGGAACTT
Organism: Pinus tabuliformis; assembly: GCA_031772625.1. Classification (NCBI taxonomy): domain Eukaryota; kingdom Viridiplantae; phylum Streptophyta; class Pinopsida; order Pinales; family Pinaceae; genus Pinus; species Pinus tabuliformis. The sequence continues at coordinate 922,179,412 of CM062808.1, forward strand.
CACTATCCTCAGCCTGACCTTCTAAAGTAGGGCCAAAGATGAGCTCAGGGCGATCATCTTCTACATTGACCATATCAAATAAAGGATCTATGTTCAAAATTTTGGACACTTGGTGTTTATAACTACTGTTCTTCATCAATTCAGTCAAAGGAATTGAAACTTTTAATTTAGCAATCTCATTTTCTAAACTAAAAGTTGAAACTTTATCTACCTCTTTGACTTGGGGGTCCTTATTTTCGACCTTTTCCTTTGCTACACTTTGCTGATTGGTCTTCTCATTTGCAAATGATCCTTTGCTAGAATTCGGGTCAGCGGGCTCCTTCCCTTTCTTCTGAATGTTTGAGAAGTCATTCTTAGGTTGCGATTCCTTTCTCTTTTGAACTGGGCTGATTGGTACATCTCTGCTTCTCAATGAATGTTTTTTCTATTGTGCTGTCAATGCATTCATATATCCTCGTCGATAATCATCTGACACATCCTCTAAAACCCCTTCATTTTCTAGTATGTAATCTTCATCCTTTTAAACATCAGGGACCTCTGAATATTCTTCATCTTCCGTGAGAAAGATGGGCAAACCATCAACAGTAAAGAAATGATTTGCCTCCACCACTGGATCATCATCATCTTCACTCTCCATTCCATGTACATAGTTTTGCTGCAAAGGAGTTTTGACTTGCTGTTGCAATGACTGATCTTGTGCCTTCTACTCCCTTTGTTTAATCCTGAACTGAGGCTGTTGATGTCCTCTGAAGTTTTGATTTCTGATTGTGCTTTCAAGCTTGTCTACAATTGTTAACCGATCGAACATCTTCTCAATTTTCCAGAGTATATGATTTTCCTTAACATCTGAGGAAGATGCTTCTTCCATTATAGTCACCTTCTTTTCAGTTTTCATCCTTGCTCTTTTGGCCAGCAAATTTTTCTCTACACTTACTATGTTCTTCCACATATCCTCAAGTGTGGTAGGATCTCTTTCTCTCAATTGATACGCCATATCAACAACGAAGCCATCGGGAAATTTGATCAATGCTAACCCCGTTGGTGGCTTAATGTCAGCTGGAATAGCATTATAAACTGTATTGAACCTTACACAGTAATCTTGGACAACTTCACCTACATTCCTTTTAATATTTTCATACTCGGATAGAATTTGGAGAGGATTTTCCTTTACCTCCAATTGGTCCAGGGATTATCTATGAAGAACTAGCAAAGTATTGATAGATCCCGCTGGTAATTCTCTGAACCACTTTCGAACCTCGCCTCCAAAACTCTGCACAAATAATCTCATGGAGACATTTTCGACATCTACCTCATGAAGATCAAAGAAGTCGTTTATCCTATCAACATGTTGTTGCATTGTGATACTTTGAGTGGCATCGAATAGAGGTATTTTACTTTGGGAATCAGCGGGAATATCATCCAAATTCTGAGGCAAAATGAGAGGTGCATATCTGGTAGCCATGACTCGAGGAAGATTTGAAATTGGTCTTGGAGAAAGAGGAGGATTTATGAGAACAAGAGTTGTTGATGTAGCAGAAGTAATGGGAATTTGAGGGGTAATGATAGGCTGATGAGGGAGTGAAGGCATAAATAGAGATGTCAAATGATTCACTGGAATATGGAGAATTGATGATGAAGCAAAAGATGTTGAAGCCGAATCAGAGAGCTCAGAAATTTGATCAATGGTGATGGATGACTGAGGAGAGTTTTGAAGATTTCAGTTACTTACCAAGTTGGCTCATTAGATATCAAGCTCTCTGGTGAATTCTAGGTCTGTGACTATATCCAGCAATTCACTATCAGATGTGGTTCTAAACAGGGAGAGACCAAAGTATTCATCAAAAGAAAGATCTTCAAGGAACAACCACTCTACCGGGCATGAATGAGATCTGAAAACCGGTCTAGGACTTGATACACTTTCTTGTCTGAGTATCCTCAGAATGAGATTAGGATTTTCAAATACGGGAGGAGGATAGGGATCGGGATTGGACTTGGTGTATCTTCTATAAGCCAGTGTGTTCAAAGTTCTCAAGATTTTGATAGTGCTTCACAACTTTCCACTTTTCAGCCTACTGAATTCTAAAATTATCATCCAAAGGTTCACAACTTCTCAATTGTACTAGGGTGATTTGCCTTTCTTCCCCGGTATGGTCACCACTATGTTAGAGCCTAGATCGACCTCAAGCTAAAGGGAGGCAATCCTAGGATAACCACAAACCAAGCTTAACCTGGTAGCTAGCCCTACCAGGTCGAGAGAGGGCTCTCTCCTTGTCAATCTCAGTTGCGATGACTAAATCAAATATGGATTTTAGGCTAGGTATAGTAGCTCTAGGGATTTTTGGTTGATTTTGATGCTTTTATTGTCGGATCAATAGAATAGGCAGCTTTGGGTCTAGGAAATCAAGTCAGGAATGCAGGGCGTTCTGTGGGGCGAGGTAGGTAGATGTTTATGCACTTGGAACTGAGTGAGATGGTAGGTATAATACTGGTGAGGAGTTGAGGAGGGCATGCAAACATCATGAGTCATATTCAAATAGCTGAAAACATCAAAACTAAATGTATTCCTAGGGCAGAGCACTTTTACCAATGTATTCCACCTATTTATCTTGATTTCATTTAGTTTAGAAGAATGAATTAGATTTGGGCGCACATAACACATGAGAAAAACTAATGACAGAAGGAGAAACGATGAAAAAACACATTACGACAAGAATCCCACAAAAATAGCTACAAATCCTGGTTTATTTCCTTGCCAAACTGATGTAAAGATGTACAATGTAGCTCAAAGCATCCAAGAGAGTCCAACCTTTACAAATGAGGAAGAAAATACATAATATAGGCATCAAACAACTCATCCTGACCTTTAGGGGTCGAATCCATGAGAAGAGGGGCAGTTTCAACCATTTCCCAACTAAGAACAAGAATATAGGCAGTGGAACAGCTTGCCTCTATAAGTATGGAAACTGATTCATTGACCCCCAAACCACCTCAAACTAATGAATCTACCCTCTAAGGTCATTTTACAATTACATTTACATAGCATAGCATCATTTACAATCATCAATTTATCTATGATGAGAGAAAAAGTCAACTTGTAGAAAAACTAGGCGAAAACTGGATTTTTGAGCAAACTGGCTCTATGCGTAGTGCCACTAGCTAGGTGCATAACACCACTTCTCAGCTGATTTTTGAGGCATTCCCCTTATCCAAATTGAGCCCAAGATAGATCATTGGAAAGTTCTTCCTGTCTAGTTTCTAGAACATCTTTAATTTTTTCATTTGGAGGTCATTTGACCCCTAGAAAGTGGAATCTCTCAAGGCTGCGTCCTGTGTGTCCAAAAAGAGGCAGAGAGGTCATTTTTATGGTTTTTCGACCTTTAGGTGACCAATTTTTACTCCAAAATTTCTAAAACTTTCAGGTATTGATGCTCTCATCATGTTGAATCCAAATATGCAAGCCTCCAGTCAAAAGCATAGCGTCGATGTCGCTACGCACCTAATGCAATTTTCTGTTTTGGAAAATTTCAAAATTTCAAAATGACAAAAACTCACTAAAACTTGCCCAGATTTGGCACAAGTCTCCCTCATTAGTTGATTTGATGGGATAGTGAGGCTTTAGCCAATATTTTTAGCTTGTCTTGCTCCTTCTTGCCCCTCAAGGCCTTCCTTAACCTTGCCTTAAGTTTCCTCATCCTTATATTGCATATTTTGTTCCAGGTCATATAGTGGTAGGCCATGCGGTGAAGCATCCTCTTGTCTTTATTGGCCTTCTCAAGCAGCCCCTCAAGGTGTATGTTGACCCTTTCAAGCCAAGTTTCCCAGTCATTATCAATCTCTTGCTCAATGGAGGTCAACTTGACCTTTGCCTTCTTAGCCTTTTGCCTATTCTCCTTGATTATTTGCAACTCCATGAGAACTTGCTTGTCGGTCAATTGTTTGTTCTCTTGCTCTAGATATTTGATGACCCATTTAGCCCTCTCTAAGTTGTCAGACAAAGCTTGTATCTCAGCCTCGTGTTCCTTAATGATCATGTCTTTGACAGTCCTTGGATCTTGAGCATCCAAGTCAATGATATCAACTCCTTGTGTCTCCTCATGATCAACAAGGTCAAAATATTTCTCTTTCCCATCACTAGGATCCTTCTCATGCATCTTTTTCTTGCCTTTACCTTTGCCCTTGTGTTGCTGCCCAACCTGTACCTGTTTAGCTAAAGAAGAAGGAAAATCCCCTTCCACTCCTTGTGGAGATAGCATTTTCCTGTGGCCTAAAGATGAAGGCAAGACCCCTTCCACTCCTTGGGGAAATAGCATTTTCCTGTGGCCTAAAGATGAAGGTGAGACCCCTTCCACTCCTTGTGGAGATAATACTAGCCTGGCAGCTGCAAAAAGTTTCCTAGTGCCCCTCTCATATGTTACAAATACTGTCACTCCAACAGTTTCAGTCTCTTGGACCTTATCATGCCCTGAAGGTCCACCTTCTTCATGAGGCACTGATGAAAAGACTTGAGGGCCTTTGAAAATTTGATGAGAAATGAAAGTTTCCCATGGAAAATTAAGAAGGTTCAGTTAATGTAAAACAATGATTTTAATCAAAGAGAAGTGATAAATGCTGGTTAATTACTGGGGGTATGATTTATTCTTTACAATGAGTGCCATTTTCTCAATGTTTCTGAATATGAAGTAGGGGATATTCATCATTCTCACCCTAGTAAAATGCATCAGCACTCTAATGTGGTAGGCATACAGTCGGGAGAACCTACCTTCACAAGTAAAGTACTTGATGATGACCTTCATCAATGGAGCAAACCTAACCTCCAAGAATTTAAAGGGGAATACTCTGCTGAGTTTGTTATGATATTTAGCCTTAATGTAAGGCTCATAGTACTCCCTGTCAATGTACTGACCTTTGTTCCACTTTTCTCACACATTTGAAATACATGTAGCCTCTAAAATGATAGTTGGTGACAAAGTGAATGTGACTCCAGCAAGGTGTACCTCATTGTTATCCAAATGTGTCACAAAGAACCTTGCTAATTCATGATGGGATTTAACCCTTTCCACCATTTCACAGAAACTGAAACATGACTGATGTCTGAAATAGGAAATGGAAAATGGGCAGGCTTGCAATTCCCTCAAACTGGTGGGCTCCTCTCTAATATGTTTTCCTCCCTTATGAGGCCTTCTGCCCTGTGTGTCTCTCTCCCTGGAACTATCACTATGGGTTTCTTCTTCCATTTCATACTCACTTTCCATCTCCATTGTTGTAAAGTTGTTTCTCTTTGTGGTGAATGAAGAGTGGTGGATTGGTGGATTGGTGAGATGAGTATGAAGGAAAATAGGTGACGGTGAACAAGAATGGGAAAGGGATGTAGGGTGTGAGTAGGGTTAGTGAATAGTGTAGGGTTTGGGATGTATGTGTATAGGGTTTGGGAATTAGGGAAAAGTTTAGGGAATTATGTATGGGAGGATGGGATTTAGGGAAACAGTAAAAAATGATATAGGACAGCAGTAATGAGTGTATTTTTTACAATATATGAGATAGTTTAGTGACAATTAGGGTTTGATGTTTTTGAGAGACAACACAACCCAAAACTGATGCAACAATTATTTTTAGCAAGAATAGTGATGTTACTTACTTGCAATGGAGGAATTTGGGAGTTTTGAGGCGATTTGATGAAATTTGCAACTATTTGTAGCCCAACTGCCAGGTGCGTAGCGCACTCTCCCAGGTGCGTAGCACTGCTTTGGTGTGTAGCACCAGTTCAAAATAACACAGCAGAGAAAACCCAGGTGCATAGCACCACTCCTATGCGTAGCGCTGGGTTTTGGTGCGTAGCGCCAGGCAATTTTCTCCAAAAACACAACAATTTCCCTCCCTTTGCTCAATAACACCTTAAAATCGCGTTTTTTCTCATGAAACTCAATTCAAACAATGAAATAACTTGAGTGTGAAATAACCTTTATATTACTTTGGGCACTTTTGATTTTTCATTTTTTAAAACCACTTTATAATGTCTTTTTTCTTTTTCAAATACTCTGTTTTTTGGATGCTTGACTTTTTGTTTGAATTAGGTGAACTGATGCTTCATAATCTTTTGCTTTTGTAGTGGCATGTATTTGGAAATATCAGCAGGTGACCAGGAGCAGCATGATACCATTAATTACATATGAGAAATAATAAAATTACATGATATTTACAAATAAATACCAATTCTCTGTTTTCACCTCGAAAAACTTATTAAGTTTACAAATTATGATATTAAAACTTTCCTGATAATTATTATCAGCCTCATGTGTCTGTTGACCATTATTAGTCAATGATTACTGAAAATTTGACATGGTGAAACCCTAATACCTAATGAGACTATAACCCTAAGACCTAAGACCTATTTAATGAAATAAACTGAAAATGAACCTGGACCTGAACCATTGACTGAATCACACATGAAAAGAGGTCAGCAGATATGTGTCATGAGGGAAAAACTGAAATGTGCCTACCATCAGTTGATCCATGACCTAATGGAATGCAACTCATTGAGAATGGGACTCCTAATATGAATGAAAAAGAGTGAATTTTGATCACTGATGGCAGTGTGAAGACACTGACACTAACAATGCACACACTAGCCAAAAGATATCTTAGGCATGCATTATAAAAAATTGTAGTTCATTCAATTTAAAAACTTGCCTAAGTAAAAAAATCCTCCTTCGTGTACACCGCACGAAGACTTTGCAATTTTTTACACAAAACATGGACTATGAACATTGACACACTGATAAATAATGGTACAAAGGCTGACTACTCTCATTGCCTCTAGTGCAAACATAGCCACACTTAAAATCCATCAGTGCCTTTACTAAGCCTTTGTTAGAAAGGTAGCTTGGGCTTCAAAAACCCTACGAGACTCCACACGCAGATGGGTCCTTCAAAACCATAGAGAGGAATCGCCCCTCATACTTTTTCTCTATTGCAAGATTATACCGAGGTGCCACACTCATTTGAGGTCAGCTTCTCATGGCCAAAAGAAATCGATGCTAGAGTAGAAGGATTTGATATAATATATGGTAATGAAAAAATCACAATGCCAACTCTACAAGTTCTATCGACTATAATGATGTCGGTGTTTTGTCCATCGACTGTAACGATGCACGGTGGGTGATCTAGTGTGATTGTTGTTGATTTACCATTTTGTAAGGAACATGAAATCGGATGCTATAAGCATTTTCTGCATAAGACTGATGATGGCAACCACAATCGCAACACTAGAACAACATAGCCATTCGAAATTTTACATTGCACGGAAAACACATAGCTAACAAAAAAACATACAATAGTATTTTTAGCACATCAAAAATCCACACACACCTCTACTAATTGATATATAGAGTATTAAATCTCAGATATCTCTCATTTTCCAAGGCCCTCCATGGAGGGAGTCAGGCCCATATAGGCTCTGATACCATGTTGAAAATAGAGGTATACACACACAAAGGAATAATTTTTATAATATTTCTTAAATCACACAGATAAAACACATATTTATGGTGCTTGTGAGATCCAACCAATTCCAAATATAAATAGTGAGGTTGTTATATACCTAGGGGGGATAATATGGGGTACCAAGGGAGGTACCCAAGGTAATAATGTAATAATGGGATGGGCCATAGTAATAAATAAGGTGGTTAACCCATGTCATGTAAGGGACCACAAGTAGTTAATAATAATGTTATGGGCCCATGGTATCAGAGCCACGTAAAGGGTTATTTCCTACTGGTATATCTTTATTGCAGGTTCATGGATTGATTCAGAAGGAGAAAATCATTGTGTATATAAATCCGAGTTGCAAGAAAAATCTCATAAATATCAACTTGACAAAGAAATTGCAAGTCCCAGCAAAACAAATTGAACATACACAGGTTGATGATAAGGATGTTCAAATCTATAAGGATTTGAAGCTTTCTATGGATAAGTATGTGTTTCATGGTGATTTTTATGCTTCAGAGATGGATAATATCGATGTTGTTTTGGGATATCCTTGGATGGAATCTGTGGGTACTATCAATATTAATGTGCAGAAGAAATTCCTGAAGCTATGGTATAAAAAGAAGAAAATTACATTACAGGATATTTCCATCCATAAACAGGTAGAGCACATGGAGGCGGAAGCAGATGATGTTCAAGGGACTGACATATCAGATTATGAGCCTTTGATGATCGACATTCAAACACAAACAGAAGCTGCAGAAGAAAAGGTTATAGGTGATGATACATCAAAGGAGGGCTTAGTGGTTGAAGTCATATTGAAAAAGAAGACACCACAACAGGCACCACAGCAAGATGAAGTCAAGCAAAATCCATCGTGGGTTAAAACTTCAACATATCATCACCCACATCACCCCGCAAGACAATCAAGATGGAAACCAAGTAGTCACATGACGGATAGCGAGGAGAGAAGATCCACCCACTACACATCAACACAGAAGAGCTGCTACGGTCAACTTCCATCTCAAGCGAGCGAGGCACCAGCGAGATCGAGGGTTCACCTTTCTCTTGGATGGCTAGATGCACGTGCATGGTACCAGTGGACTACTCTTTTGAGTAGATCTTATTATTTGTGTTCTTCCCATGTTTCGAGGACGAAACATGCTTAGGGGGGTGGAATGTTATATACCTAGGGGGGATAATATGGGGTACCAAGGGAGGTACCCAAGGTAATAATGTAATAATGGGATGGGCCATAGTAATAAATAAGGTGGTTAACCCATGTCATGTAAGGGACCACAAGTAGTTAATAATAATGTTATGGGCCCATGGTATTAGTTGATGGTATGAGGAAACCATGGTAATGATACATGGTATTGTATGTATGAGGCCTATATAAAGGCTAGAGACTCCATATGAAGATGAAGAGAAGTATTCTTGTATGAACAGGCATATGGCTTGTGGAGTGTTCTCCTTCCTTAAGGAGTGAATGTATGGTGTTGCCCTACCTTAAGGGTCTTGATAATAAAGAATCATTTCATATTATTTCTGGGTTTATTTGCATTATCTTATATTTTCATATCAGATCTATAGTATTTCTGGGTTAGAGCTACAACAGAGGTTGAGATATTCTCTCAACATCCACCTACAAATCTGCAACTAATTCTAAATTATACATGGAATAATTATCTTCCAACATGATTGGGAGTAAAATTAGGACCAACAAAATAAATTTGATCAATGGAAACAATTCTTCCTTCATGTGGGAAACATATGACATGAAAGAGACAAGAGACAAGAGCTCCCATGACATAAACATAGTCACAGCTGAGGAGTAAAAAAAATCCAAAGGGCCTTGGACAACCATCACATCGATATAGATGACCTTTCCTCCCAAAGTAATAGGAAACTTAGGAAGGATCCCTAACGGTTGAATGGTTCCTCTATTAAAAGCCAATAGATTCTAGGTAACGGCACAAGTTACGAAGAACCTAAATCTTTCCAAGTAGTTGAGGATAGAATACTAATATATGCACCTTAATCCATGATTGTGCCAGGTACAGGTATATTATAATCTTGTAATATGATCTAAAAGAAGGAAGACGATATCCTGCCAGTCGAAACCAATCAAAGGAAGTGGCCATACTACTTGTATGGGATGCCATGGGAATGGGATAACTACCCCCTTGCATTATGGGTAATATGATCTAAAAGGGCACGTAAGAAGGAAGACGATATCCTGCTAGTCGAAACCAATCAAAGGAAGTGGCCATACTACTTGTATGGGATGCCATGGGAATGGGATAACTACCCCCTTGCATTATGGGAATGGGAGGATCGCCCTCCAGTACAATGGGAATGGGAGGACTACCCCCCAATTCATTGGAATCTGAAGAAACAAGGAGAAACTAAGAGGTATGAAGTTCACTCTATACAGGAAAGGCACTAACAACTGAAGGTGGAATTGAGTCAACCATTTTCTCAACCAATGGTTGGTCAGGAACAGACTCATGGGATTCACATTTAGAGAGAGTGGGATTGACTAGAGATGAATTTTGATCAATCACTTGGTCAATTAGTGGAGGATCAGGGGAAATATTTCAATAACCAGTCGGAAGACGGGGCTGAGAATATTTAAGGTTTTCTAACACTTTTGAGGGTTCATCCATACAAGGACAAAGGTGAATAGGATGATTCCCTTCACATAAATTACAGGGAAATTTGACTTTACCCTTTTTCCCATGGACCTTACTATCACTAGTTGAGGGTTTGTCACCTACATGATCTCTAGAAATTGATGACGAAGGTCGATGTGAGCCTATAGACCACACTTCCAATACCTTGGGAATACCAGTAAAATCTCTAAGAAGGTGATCACCCTTACAAAGCATGCAAAGGAATTAACTTTCCAGGGTTGATTGGAATGTTTCTCCCTACTATTTTCATCCATAGCAATGGCTACTTGGTTGTCCCCCTGCTTATTTTTCTTCTTCTTAATCTTCCTTTTCTTCTTATTTGTATCCACCTGGTTAATAACTTGCAAGATTTCACCAGACGAAGAGGAAGAAGAGGAAGAAGATCGAACAGGAAAAGAAGATAAAGATTCAACTTTAGGATCAACTAGAGGTTGATATTTTCAGGTGGAGGAGAACCCGGTTGAGAAGAAGTTTGGACATTCGGAACCATAGGGGTCGAAAATAACAAAACTGGAAAACCAATGGTAAATCCGGGAAGGGACATCGTTCCCATATAAGGAGCGCCAACATTTTCAAAAGAAGGAAAAGAACCATGATTCATGTTAGAGGGGTTTCCTTTATTGATGGACTCAATAATTATTTCCATTAGTCTCAACCTAAGATCTACTAAGGAGTATTTCCATAGGAAGGATGTTGTTATGCAGTCAATTAATTGATTTTAAAATTAAAGAAATAAACAAAAGAAAGGGGTAACTAGGAAAAAGGGTTTACCAAGCAACCGTGAACTACAATATATGCCTTGGCTAACCAAGGACTTAACGTACAGCAGCTAATCACCCTGAATGTTGTGTTTGGTGTATCACATTTTACAAGGTGACAGACTCGGTTACCTATGGATGGATAGCAACCTATAGGGGACTCCAAAAATATATTCAACTGTACGTGGGAGTGCAGTCAGTAATAGTGTTTTCTAATGTGTAATCGTTCGATGAGAGCATTCCCATATACTAACCATGCGTGGAGCACCTCCTATATACCCGAAAGTATTGGAGAATGGTCCTATACACTTCCATACATGGAACAAGATTTCACCCTTGAAATACAACGTTGGCAAACAATGACATCTCCTATGTTTAAAAACATCAGAACACGTCCCTAGCCTAGACCTCTAGATGTTTTCGTTAATGTTCCAAATGCTTCTTAGGTTAATTGAGATAAATTTCAAAGTTGATCTTGAATTATGTTTCGGTTTAAAGGCTCAAAAATCGATGTCACATGAACACACCTATGATGCAACCAGTATGGGAAAAATACTCTTTCCACCTCAATGAAGGATACCTAGCATAGGGAAGAAGTTCAAATATTGAAACAACAGCTAAGTATGCAACAAACAAAGCTTCCTAACTAGATCTTTCCCTTTCATTATTCCAAATATTTTTAATTCACTAAAATTCACCTACATGATTTTTTTTTCCTTCTCAATGAATGAGAATGCACTTTTCAACTTTCAACACTAAGCAATATAATTTATGCTCAATGATAATCCCAAAAAAAACTTTTCAATGCAATGTAACCTAATGCAATTTTTAAAAGTAAACTTTGAGATGAAAGCTAAGAAAATGCAAATGCAATTTCTTTCTGGTTTTGAAAAAAACTAAAAATGCTTTAACCAACAACAAATCAGTATTCCTTCCACATGAACGAGAAGCAAAAAGTAAATTCAATTGATCCAAAGAACTAAAGACTCAACCAAAATTCACTTTCACTACTTCAAACAATGGGATGGACTTTTGCAAACCAAAAATAATCTAACAACAATAAGTCAAAATTCTATGCACACAGAGTAGGAGAAATAATTTAGAGATCAAGAAATTCCAAATATTTTATCAAAAACCCTAAAAAATCTCATTTTTTTTGGACGAGTGCTACTGTAATGGTCAAAAACCATGCTGACAAAGTCTTCAACGCTACTATAAGCAGCAAAATCCATGCTGGAAGCACTCTGTTTTGTATAAAAAAGTGTGTTGGGTGAGAAAAACTTAGGAAAAGGAAAAAAAAAAAAAGTTGAACAGAGACCTAGATTTGACACTCTAAACCACACGCCACTCAGAATGTGGATCCACAATCAATCAAAGTTATGGATCACTAATAGGTTGGCCAAACTAATCAAAAAGACCAAACATAAAAGGAGGTTTGAAGGCTTATAAGCTGCCCAATAGAGTTGACATTTTTGTTGTGCAATAAATCATTTCTACGGACAAAAATGATCCCTCTAGTCCTATGGGAGGATCTAGCAACAAACAAAGACAAATATATGTAAACTTTCCTAGTTTATACCAGAAAACACAAAGGAGGATAGGTGACCTACCTCACTTTGATGCTAACATCTTTTTGTGTCGTCCTTGATTCTTTTCTTTCCAAGCTCAATATCCTCTTGACCATTATGGATAAATACCTGCAAGGAAGATCACATGGAGACAACAAACACATACATAGCAAAATTTATTCCAACATAAACCATGTAGCAGATTAAGGAGTATTACACTAAATGAGAAATAATTGACACATCTATGGAAAGCAAACACATAATGTATTATTAATAGATGGTAAAGGGAGCATTGCAACCACTTAAGCCTTGATGTTGGAAGCCTCCTTTAGTGAGTTTCCAAGTCCTAGCCTTAACCTTCAATCACCCCTTTCTCCTTAGTAAAATGAGCAGAAATTGGGCATAGTTCAGCACTAGGAAGGCAACCAATCATTAGCCAACCATTAGTGGATAGTAGGGATCTCATTTATAGTGGAGGAGAGGGAGTTAAGGATCCATGAAAAGAGGGAGGAGTTCCACATCACAAGGGAGAGATCCATGGGAGCAGGATCTAGGGCCAAGAATGGGAGGTCTCATTCCAATCCTCATCTACTTGAAACCACATCGTCGTTCTCAACCTTTCTAGTAAGGGAATTTTCTCCTCCATTTTGGGAAAAACTACCTGAAAAGTACCAGCGCGTATTTTCCTCATAAAAGTAGTGCTGGCGGCACTAGTCACTAGTTATGCAAAAGGTTACCAGCATGAATTTGCCTCATAAAAGTAGTCTTGGTCTTGCAAAACAAGGTTTTTGACAAGCTCTTCATAATGCTTTCAAGGAAATTTTTCTTCTTTTTCTTAAGGGATGTTCCAAACATGTTTCATGGTGAATACATTGTTTGTTATAGCTTTCATCACAGTGTGACACTCGAAGCATTGACGACACAAAGTATGACACTTTAGGATATGAGACTGGGAGTGTGACAAAATATTGTATAACAGATGGAGATCCTTTCAACAGTAAGGAGACTTTGATGGATGGAGGAGTCTTCAAAAATTTATTTTGGTAATATCCTAAAGCCTTCAATGGAGGCTTGACCTATATATTTGACCCAAGCATGAAACCCATGCTTTAATAAGTCGAATTAAATTAATAATAAAAATTCTTTTCACTTTCTTTTGAAAAATATATTACATTTGACTTAAGTAAAATAATGAAGACTGGACCTAGTTACATTTTCCAACGCTCCCTCTTAACTAAGGACATATTCATATTTACACATAACTAAAGAGGTACATGGAAGATCTCAAACCACATCATCTATGAAGAAGTTTAGGCACCACAATTCTATGGACTAGATTCCAGACCAGGGAAATCTATCCATTGGTCTCTCAATAATTTTTGGCACCCAATACCGTGGACTAAATTCTTGACTAGGGAAATCTATCTGAGTGGGACTAAGATGGACTCAAGATTTCAACCTCTCTAGGTACCATCAGGCTTACTAGATAACCATCGACCCAAGAATCCAAGTGTGTGTCAGAGCTCAATGGCCAATGCCACCTTTCCAACTTTGGAACCTAGACATCAACACAAAATACCAGCCATATGTCTTCTGAGGAAATGCTTCACTCACAAAGCCTCAACCCCCCTTGATCCAACATATCAAGGACCACAAATATCTCCCAATCAAATTGATCGGTAACTAGCATGTTATCAAAACCTTCAATATATTTACCTATACAAACACAACTCAAATCAATAATCTACTTTCACATGTACATAATCAAATAGAAACCTCTAGGGTTGTTCTAGATGTTTCTCCTCAACTCAGTAGGAATATCAACCAAATTTTTGACAGAATATTCCTCAATTATAAACTTTCCTTTCCTACTTCTCATGCAGCAACATATCCTCTGAAACTCATTAATCAAAATCAAGTTATGCCCTCCCTCTTAACCAGGAAGCACTTCTTCATACGAACTCCCTTTTAATCTTAGGGAGATCTCTTATATGCAGGATTCCTTCAAGAGATCAACTTCTTATTTTCAACGTCGGAGAATATTTAGAGGCTTCCAACCATTTCATCAGAGTTATTATCATCCTCATCATGCTTGACACATCGATAATCTTCACCAAGTTGAAGATTGTGTACTTGCACAACTTACATAGAAAGTACAAACAAATATATAGAAGCATGAAATTAGCTCAATCAAAATAATGGAAGAATTTCAACTTTATACATATCAAATAACCAGACTTAATTACAAACAAGAGATATATACTCTTCAACATATTTCTAGGGAATTTTTCATAAACCCTAGACTATTTCACAACCACTTTCATTCTATCTAGGGCTTCAATGTTTCTTCCCAAGGTATGAACTTCAACATGTAGCAAACCCTAGAAAAAATTCAAACAAATATAAAGCAAATAAAAACCTTTCAAAATTCATATGTTAGACTTCTCACTAGGGTTTCATACAAATCCTAGATTTCATACAAAAGAATTAATCAAAGTCAATCACATCTTAAACATTAACATGGACAACTTCCACTAGGGTTGGTTGCAAACCATAGATTTCTAATCATCCATCAAATCCAACCAAAACTCATATTTCAACAATCTTACACAAATCTCAAATTATCATATTGTCATCATTCATCAGATATTTTTACTTCTACTAAGGTTCAAATCCAAAACCCTAGAATTCCATTTTCATGATCTCAACAATCATTAAATAAATAGATCTCAAATTGTTATATCAAACATACTAGACAATGTAACTATTACTAGGATTCAGGTGCAAACCCTAGATTTCCAAATATCATCATCCTAGAATCTCAAACAAGGACTTCCATTAAATCCTAAGACTTATGACCATCAAGAATTAGGTCAACGCACATATATAGGAATTCATAATCATACATAAGCATATCATATGTCTGACAAAATTAATACACCTGACCTAGACCAATCCAGGGTTTTCACCAAAAGGACAATCTATATACCTAGGGTTTCATCATCATGAAAAGGAATTACATATCATATGTTATTCAAACCCAAATTCACAAATATCAATAGAAGTTAGACATATAACGAAACACACACACATACCAAGGAGATCACTTCTTATAGACATTATAAGGATCTTGCTTACACATTCCACCAAACCCTAATGAGTTAGGATTTCAATGTAGAACCATAGCAAACCCAACATTACCAAAATATTGAAGGTTCCGGATTTTATACCTTATCATTCAACCCTAACAAGTTAGGCTTTCCTGATCATACCAAAATCCCAAACATGACATCAACAAAAACTTCAAACAACATTTCACAATATCCCTAGGCAACTTAGGGTTCCAGACATTCACATTAGCATACCCTTAGGTTAGGGTTTTCCAAAACCTGTCTAGGTTTCTACAAAATTAGTTAAGAATATGAGTGGGTGGTAGATTTATCAAGAGATTAATCACCCAAAACAAGGATCAATATGATTCAAGATAGATAGACATAACAATGTTAGTAATGTAATGCAAGCTCAAAAATAAGATAAAGAGAATTTTATAAGACATATAGAAATACCTGGAGGTGGAAATTTTTCTTAACAAACTTGGTAAGGATTCCTTGAAGTGTTTTCTTTGTAATAGGCCAAGATCCTTTAATACATACTTACAAGAAAACCATGTGATACCAAGAATGTGATTTAATTTCTCTCAATCAAGGACTTTTGCTTGGAATCCTAGATTACTTGTAAATCCTAGAGGGAGAGGATTAAGGTTCTAAGAGTACATTCTTAATCTTAGACTAGATAGAAACAAGGATTATATGAACCATAATAGAAATTCAAATGCTTATATACATACCTTGTGATTTCATACCTTTAATTTGATAACTTGTAGTACCAATACTTACTTGGTTCCTTGTACTCAGATCCTCTTCAAGCTGGTTCCTTGGACTGTCAATTTCGATTTCCATAGACTTTAGATTCTTTATGTGATGACCGAGTTTTCTTCATGTGGAAGCATAATAGAAAACTGTGAGAGCATGACACCAAACTTGTGGAAGCATAGAAATCATCTTTCCATCAAGTCCGAGATCTTTGTCACTATGGAGGCATCGAAACTATCTTTGTCTCACTGTAGGAGTCTTGAAACTTCCTCTCTGTGGTAGTATTGAGGTAGCATTGTGTTGTCATCTTGTAATATCACCGAAACTATGGTTACTGTGGAGGTACTAAACTATGGAAAAATCCTTGTGATGGCATTAATGTTATGTATCTATACCTTCTCACTATGATGGAACTGAACCCTTATCATTGTAGTGGTATTGTGACCTTCTCTTTGTAATAGTATTGAGCCTTTCTTACTGTGATATCACCATTGTGATAGAACCGAGTCTCATATATTGTATTATCATTACTGAAATAGCACTGATTCTGATTTTGATATGGTGACTGAGATGACACTGAGACCTTTCTTCTGCCTGTGATTGTTGGGTGTGGAGCCTGATTATCTTCTTTATTCCAAGGTATCACCGCATTGGACCCCAATTCATAGCCGCCCATAATATTTGCACTGCAAGGGGGGTCCAGGGGGGCATGGTTGCGATCTTTGGGAGCCCCCCCTAGCGGGGGATCGGGGGCAACACCCTTGAAGCTAAAAATGGATGTAAAATTGCCTTGTAAAATGTTGTAATATCATAGTCAATCTGGGTAATTCATTAGGCGAAGATCTGACGGTAGAAGTTATGTTTAATTTAGGGTTTTTCACCCTAGAAGGAAACCCCTCACTATATATGAGGGAATTGTATTTCGTCTATGTAGATCTGTGTTCTGAGTGAGAAGAGAGAGGAGATTGTGTGAGAGCGAAGAGGGAATTACAGCGGATCTATTGTAGGTTGTATCTCTTTAGTTTGTTGGATAATATAAAAGGAAGGACTGGCTGTTTCCCATGGATGTAGCCAAAATTGGGTGAACCATGTATATCTATGTCTCTCACGTTTTATGTGTTTTTTGTGTTTATATTTCTACAATATATTATATGTGTTTCATTGCTCCGTAATATATAATTTTCTAGCAACTGGTATCAGAGCCGAAGGTCTATTTGGCTAATAAACTCGCAGGAGAAGGGTTCCTGGTTCGAGTGGGAGCAATGGCGAAAAATGGTAGGTTTAGGGTCGAAAAATTTAACGGCCAAAACTACCAGCTATGGAATATGCAAATGGAATATTATTTGTACCATAAAGATCTGTACCAACCGTTGATCAAAAAGACAAAGAAGCCGACAAGTATGACAGACACAGAATGGGATATTCTCGACAAAAAGGCACTTGGAACAATACGGTTGTGCCTAGTGGTGTTGGTAGCCTTTAATATTTCAAAGGAAACGACAACATAGGGTTTAATATCAGAATTGGCCAAACTATAAGAAAAACCCTCAGCCTCAAATAAAGTATTTCTTATGAAGCATTTATTTAATATGAAGATGTCAGAGGGTGGATCTGTTGCTAATCATTTAAATGAATTTAATACATTTACTAGTCAGTTAAGTTCTCTAGGGGTAACTTTTGATGATGAAGTTAGGTCTCTATTATTTCTATGCTCATTGCCAGAAAGTTGGAATGGTTTAGTTACGGCCATTAGTAACTATGTCTCTGGATCTAGTACTTTAAGTTTGATGATGTTGTCGGTGCAATCCTTAGCGAGGAAATGCGACGGAAAACCTCCGATGAGACATCACGTAATTCTTTGACTGCAGAGACTAGGGGGAGAAAAATGGAAAGGGGAAAGAGCCCAGTATATCGCAGTAAGTCAAGGAAAGGCAGATCCAAGTCCAGATCGGGGATAGTGTGCTAGAAATGCGGCAAGAAATGACACCTGAAGAAAGACTGCAAGTCTTGGAAGGGAAAAGAAGGAGACGCGCAGCAAGAAAAAAATCATGAAGCGAATGTGACAAGTGATGTGTTGCAAGATGCTTTGATTCTTTCATTAGAAAATATTATTGATGCATGGGTGGTAGATTCAGGGACCTCATTCCATGCCACACCTGATAGGAAACATTTTCATGATTATGTTCAAGGAGATTTTGGACAAGTTCGATTGGGTGATGATAAACCCTGTAAAATCATTGGAATGGGTAAATTTTTCATAAAACAATGGAATGGAAATCAATGGATATTGAAGGAGGTAAGGCATGTTCCAGATCTGAAGAAAAATATAATTTCAATAGGACAGTTGGGAGGTGAAGGATGTGTGACTAATTTTACAGATAAAACATGGAAGGTCACTAAAGGATCCCTGGTAATAGCAAAAGGAGAAAAGGTTGGTACATTGTATTTATGTAATGGTATTTATAATTTTGTTAATGCTTTAACCTCTACAAGAGAAGATATGGCATTGTGGCATCATAGGCTTGGGCACATGAGTGAGAAGGGGATGCAAATTCTTCACTCAAGAAATTTGTTGCCAGGTTTGAAGCATGTTGATTTAAAATTCTAAGAGAATTGTGATTATGGAAAACAGAAGAGAGTCATATTCCTCAGATTTGGGAAATAAAAGAAGAGCGAAAAATTAAAGCTTGTGCATACATATGTATGTGGGCCTACTCAGGTATCATCTCTCATTGGCTCTCGTTATTATGTTACTTTTATTGATGATGCAACCACAAAAACCTAGATGTATTGTATTCGAAATAAATCTGATGTATTTGATACTTTCAAGAAATGGAAAGCTTTGGTTGAAAATGAGACAAGAAAAAGGTTGAAGTGTCTCAGATCAGACAATGGAGTTGAATATTGTAGAAAAGAGTTTGATAGGTATTGTTTAGAGAATGGAATTTGAAGAGAGAAGACAGTTCCAGGAACACCACAAAAAATGGTGTGTCAAAAAGGATAAACAGGACAATCATGGAGCATGCAATGTGCATGAGCTTGCATGCAGGATTGCCTATACAATTTTGGACAGATGTTGTAGATATTGTTGTTTATCTAATAAACAGAGGGCCTTCAAGTTCCTTGGATGGTGGTATTCCAGAGGAGGCATGGACAGGTAAAAAGGTAAACTACTCATTTTTAAATACTTTTGGTTGTGAAGCCTTTGTCCACATTAATAAAGAAAATAGAACAAAGCTTGAGGCAAAATCAAAGAAATGTACCTTTATTAGATATGGTGTTAATGATTTTGGTTATCACTTTTGTGATTATGAAAAACACAAAATCGTTAGAAGAAGATATGTCATATTCAATGAAAAGGTTTTGTATAAGGATCAGCTGCAGAAAAAGAAACAGGAAAAAGAAAACAAAGAATACACAATGCTTGATGAGATCACAAAAAAAGTGATGGTGCTTGAAAATCATAATGACCAACAACCAGAACAATAACAACAACCACAACAACAAAAAGCACCTCAAACACCTAAAAGTGGTGTTAGAAGATCTAACAAGATAAGTAGACCCCCTGAATGATACTCTCCTTCATTATATTATATATTATTGACTGATTCTGGTGAACTAGAATGTTATGAAGAAGCAGTGTAGGTAGAAACCAGGAAGAAGTGGGAGCAGCCATGAAAGAAGAGATGGAATCCTTAGCACATAACCAGACTTAGGACTTAGTCAGGTTGCCTGTAGGTAAAACAGCGTTGCAAAATAAATGGGTTTACAGGTTGAAGGAAGAAGATGGATGTAGAAAAAGGTATAAAGCTAGACTTGTGGTGAAGGGGTTTGCACAAAAAAAAGGGTATATACTTTGATGAGATATTTTCTCCTGTTGTTAAAATGAATTCAATCAAAACTATTTTAAGTCTAGTAGCAGCTGAAGATTAGCATCTTGAGTAGTTAGATGTAAAGGCAGCCTTTCTCCATGGGGATTTGGAGGAAGAGATATATATGCAGTAGCCACAAGGATATGAGGTAAAAGGGAAAGAAAAATTAGTGTGCAGGTTGAAGAAGAGCTTATATGGATTAAAGGCTCCAAGGCAGTGGTATCTAAAATTTGACAAGTTTATGTCTGAACAAGGTTATACTCGATGTCACTCTGATCATTGTGTTTATCTCAAAAGGTAAAATGATGGCAGCGATATTATATTGTTATTGTATGTAGATGACATGCTTGTTGCAGGTTCTAACATGCAGGAAATAAATGTGCTCAAAAGAAAATTGGAAAACTCATTTGTAATGAAGCTTTTGGGTGCTACAAAACAAATCCTTGGTATGAGAATAACTAGAGATAGGAAGAATCAAAAATTAACATTGTCTCAGAGTGAGTACATAGAAAAGGTGTTGAAAATATTTAATATGCAAAATGCAAAACCAGTTAGTATACCTTTGGCTAGTCATTTCAAACTAAGTAAGGAGGTGTGTCCCAAGACTCAGGAAGAAATGGCTTATATGTCTAAAGTTCCATATGCATCAACAGTTGGAAGCTTAATGTATGCAATGGTCTGCACAAGGCTTGATATTGCACATGCAGTGGGAGTTGTAAGCAGATACATGAACAACCCAGGAAAAGAACATTGGATGGCGGTGAAGTGGATTCTCAGGTATTTGAGAGGTACACAAATCAAGCATTATTCTTTGGTGGTTCAAACATTGCTCTACAGGGATATGTTGATGCAGATATGGCGGGTGATAAAGATAACAGGAGGAGCACCATAGGATATGTGTTTACTATAGGTGGAACAACTCTCAGTTGGGTTTCAAAACTGCAAAGTGTTGTTGCGCTCTCAACAACGGAAGCAAAGTATGTTGCTGCTACAAAGGCTAGTAAAGAAATGATTTAGTTACAAAGGTTTCTGGATGAATTGGGTAAGAAGTAGGAGTTGGGCAGGTTATACAGTGACATCCAGAGTGCCATACATCTTGCAAAGAACTCTGCATTTCATTCCAATACTAAACATATACATCTGAAGTACCATTTCCTATGGTCAGTGTTGGAAGATGGACAGTTGAAGCTGGAAAAGATACACACTAGCCGGAATCATACAGATATGTTAACAAAAGTTGTAAACAGGGAGAAACTGAGATTCTGCTCAGTTTCAATTAGTCTTCAAGTATGATGAAGAAGATGAGAAACGGCCAGATCCAAAGTGGATTCATTGTCCATCAAATGAAGCAACAGTGGAGTTGCTATAATCAGTCTCCAAGTGTGAGATTATTGGGTGTGGAGCCTAATTATCTTCTTTATTCAAAGGTATTACCACATTGGAACGAGTATCATATATTGTATTAGCATTACTTAAATAGAACTGATTCTGATTTTGATATGGTGACTGAGATGACACTGATACCTTTCTTCTGTCTATGATTGTTGGGTGTGGAGCCTGATTATCTTCTTTATTCAGAGGTATCACCACATTGGACCCCAGTTCACAATGTGGTGGCAATGCCACCCCTAATATTTGCGCTGCAAGGGGGTCCAGGGGGGTGCAGCTGTGATCTTTGGGAGCCCCTCACTGGTGGGGGATCGAGAGTAGTACCCCCGAATCTAAAAATCGATGTAAAATTGCCTTGTAAAATGTTGTAATTTCGTAATCAATTTGGGTCGTTCATTAGGCAGAGATTTAACGGTAGAATTTATGTTTAATTTAGGTTTTTTTTCCCTAGAAGGCAACCCCTCGCTATATGTGAGGGAATTGTATTGGGTCTATGTAGATGAGTATTCTGAGTGAGAAAGAGAGAGGAGATTGTGTGAGAACGAAGAGGGAATTACAACGGATCTGTTTTAGGTTGTATCTCTTCAGTTTGTTGGATAATATAAAATGAAGGACTGGTTGTTTCCCGTGGACGTAACCCAAATTGGTGAACCATGTATATATGTGTCTCTCTTGTTTTATTCATTTTCTGTGTTTATATTTCTGCAATATATTTTATGTGTTCCATTGCTCTGTAATATATCATTTTCTAACAGTGATTATACCGAGAGTACTCCTGACATATCCAAATTTTTCTCACTTGTGTAACAACATTGAAACCAATTTACTGTAGTCTGTAATAATCTTAGAGATTCGACCTTTTGTGGTAGCACCGAGATCATCATTAGTTTCATTAGCCCATAACTGCCTTAGATGAATACAATTTCTCTGATACCATGTTGGAAAATCTATATAGGTGGCAGTTACATGATTTTCCTCTTACTGACATTAACTTTTGATGTTTTCATTATTAGTATTAAATTTCGTAATTATATTTTCTAATCATCAAGATTAATGCCAAGCAACAAAAGAAAAGAACACAAGATATAGGCATGTTTCCAAGGCAAAACCCCCTTCGAGGGGAAACCTAGTCATAAATTCTTCCTTCAATAGATTCAAAATATGAGACAACCATGACCCTTACATTCTAGACTCAACACTACCTCCATCCATCATAGCATCGAGATACGAACAAACTATGGAAGCATCACTGTAATAGCATCAACGAAGTCATTGTACTAGCACCAAGATGAGGTTACACAAGAGATGTGAGAGCATCGAACAGAGATCACGGTAATAAATTATAGTCATATGAGAGCATACCGAACTGTTGGGAGGCCTAACACTAATTATAGAGATAATCTTGATTCCCTATCTGAACTCCCTGAAATAACAACAAAATGTGTGCCCTCATCTAAACTTAATCACCGAAAAGTCTGCTCTCATTTGAACCTTGTGATTACCGAAAGGTGTACCCTTATCTGAACCTTGTGATCACCAAAAAAATGCAAGCTCTGAAATTTTGATCCAACAAAAATGTGTGACAAATGCGAGGAACTCATCCCTGTATATATATAATTGTTTTCCATATTAAAATAGGTCGACATAAGTTGATGAAGAGTTTCGTCATTTAATATTGAGCCGACATGCATATTCATTTATTTGTGTAGGCTGGCATGTAATCTTCTTATGGAATATGACTTGATGGAGATCCTTTCAATATAAAGGAAACTTTAATGGATGGAGGAGTCTTCACAAATTTATTTTGACAATAACCTAAAGCCTTCAATGGAGGCTTGACCTATACATTTGACCCAAGCATGAAACCCATGCTTTAATAAGTCAAATTAAATTATTAATAATTATTATTTTGACTTTCTTTTGACAAATATATTACATTTAATTCAAGTATAATAATGAAGACTAAACCTAGTGACATTTTCCAACACTCAAGGCTACATATGCATCAATTTCCAATTTGTAGAGGTTCTTGATCCTAACACCAATCTTCTTGACCTGTCCTAAAGTAGAATGCTTGAGGTAGGCCTTCCGTTTGTTGAATACTACATCATACCCTTTGCTTTCAAGGATTGCTACTTAGACAATGTTTTTCTTCAATGCTACGACACACTTCACATTCTTGAGATGGAGAATGGAACTAGACTCCCTCTTAAATCTTACTATACCAATTCCTTTGGTAATATATCTTCCACGTCTCCAATTTGAATATGGAATTTCATGTCTTTCTCCTCCAAACTATTGAAGAATTATTTATTCATTGTCATGTGGATGAAGCCCTTGATTCAATGTGCCACACACTACCTTGAGTTTAGCTTTCCATACAAGCTATTAAAGAGAAATCCAATTTGAACAAAGAATAGAGTGCTTCTCCTCCTATTGTTTCTGCAACATTCTTGTTGTATTTCTTGTTTGGAAATTTTGTAGCATAGTATCCAAATTCATGACAATGAAAACACTTGATCTTGCTAATATCCTTCTTTTTATTTCCTCCATTATGACTATATTTAGTATTTCCTTAGGCCTTATTTCCCTTGGATTTCTTCTCTTTTCCAGCTAAGGCAAAGTTCTCCTCATCATCTATCCTAGTTGAGACTCCATCCCTTGTGTTCATCCTTATCTCTTCCTGCACAAGATCTGACCACAGTCTCTCCCAATCAAGGAACTTATCTCTTCCATTCACAGCATCTTGGAAACTCTGTCAGGATTTGGGAAGCCCAAGAAGAGCAAGGCTCACAATATCTATTGGTGGAACTGTCTCTCCAACACCTCCAAGTTCATCCCTCACTTGAGAAAACCTAGATAGATATGTAATAATGGAATCATTCTTTCCCATTTGGATGTTCCTCAATTTTTCCTTCAAATATTTTTTTTTTGCATCACTAATACTTTAAAATAGATCAATAATGGCCTTCCACATCTAGAATTTTGTCTCCTTCCCATACAAATTTGGAACAATATGGTCTCTAACTCCTTCTAGGATCATCCTCCTAGCTTTGGCAGTTTCCCTCCTCCATTGAGTTATTTGTTATGCATCTGATGCAAGAGGTTTAGGAATATCAGTCTTTATGTATTCCAAAACCCCATTATCATCTAAAACAACCTCAATTTTTTCCTTCCATGCACATAAATTTGAATTCCCATCTAGGGCATGCTCTATCCTCAAACCATAGAAAGACATGATTCTTGTCCTTGTTGAATTCCTGTAGTAACTAATCTTCTCTTCAATGTTCTTTGAATCTGATCAAGGAACTTGGTCGCTATCTTGTTTTCATCTCTGATGCCATGTATAAAATCCTTGAAAACTTGCAACTGATAATAATAGAAATTGATCACAAAAAACACAAGATTTCTCTACCAAAAAATTGCAAAAATAAAACAATGAATAGAAACACAATCACACAGAGAACACAAAATATATCTGGGGAAAACAACTAGGAAAAAACCCCTTCATGATTGTATTGAATCAACTTAGAAATCTGATCTATTGCATACAATTTGCTTCAAGCCTAAATCTCTGTTGCAATACTGATCAACTCTATCTCAAGGCTTCCTTAACACTTAGGAAAATAATGCCTACTAGGAGCTCATATGTCCTAGCACAAATTTTCCCCTAAAAATTAGGAATTTCTCCTATTTCTTTACACAATTCCCAAGGGAAATATATTTTCCTTCTCAACCAAGCTTGTACTTGTTGTACAATAATGATTACATTATGCCTTCATCTAATATCAATAAGAAATTCAAATTGAATGACCTACTAGGGCTAAATTTAGCAATTGTTGTAATTAACTGAGAGTAAGTTGAGTGAACAGAAAGTCAACTGTTCAACTAAACTCATGTCTATATCTATTATAGAACTAGAGATCATTTAACTGACAAGAACTAGATTTAACTCAACCGGATAGCTAATTTTAGCCATCAGCTTGTCCATAACTCACTGAAATCCATATAACTCGAATTAACTAACAATAACTTAGTGATATCCCACATCACACATGTTAAGTGAAAGCTAACTCAAGCATCAATGAGATTGAACTCAGATTGGCATATTTGACTAAGGCATAAGTCAAATAAGCCATTCCTTGCTACATTTTCAACATTCTAAGATTGGGGTGATGATGGACATGTATAGTGGATATCCTCTAAGCCCATCCATAGTGTCATTAATTCCTAATTTCACATAATTTGACCATTATTTGATGTACATTATGGATATTTTCATGATTATCATGAGTAGAGTAGAATTGCTTGAAAGAGTTGGGCATGCTTATCGTTTACTTAACCTTACTGTGTAATAAGTGTTGATACTATAGGATTTTGTGAGGAACCTTTGACCAACAACACGAAGGAATAATAGGGATTGTGTCCCTCCTAGAGTTGGTACTTATCCCAAGGTTTTTTAAAGCTACTATAGGGAAACTCAACTAATTTTTCTCTGTAGCTTTGGAAGTTATCAAGTTAGTCTAATTTTAGCAAGCTATGTACTCTATTTTACCAACTTAATGAAAAATATGTTTTGCTTAGCAGATTGTATAACTCAAGCCTTTGAGCACCTTGGGGAAGGACCACCTAAAGGAACTCTAGAGGACCCTTTGTACTTCATATTTTTTATATTTATGTTCTATTTGTGTCATTTTTTAGCACCTCTTTTTGCAAAAATTTTCCAATAGAATAGTTGTTTGTTTCTTTAGAAGGGAAGTTTAATGATGCAACATATTTCTTTATGGAATATGTGTTTCACTAATATATAATGTAGGTCACTTGAATATTTATCATGGTTACAAGGGCATTCTACCCACTTTCTAAACATTCTATGATTTATTTTGAAAACTTCTTGCAAGATTGCAAAACTTCTTGTAGCTCTGCTATAGTTCCTATAGAAAAATGTAGATTTGTAAATTCCTTAGTTCCTAATCAATAATGCATGCTTATTCATAATATAATTATCAACATCGGGTAATGATGCTCTTGAGGGGATTAGGAAGTAGTTATGGTTTTAGTTTGCTTCAAATTCTAATTCCATGCTTTCTGCAACTTAGTTTAGAATTGTAGTTTGTTTAGTAGATTCAGCAACAATAGTTTCATTTCCTCTTTTGCAATGAATTATGTTTTTAAGATTTGGTTAAATGGTAATAGTTACAGCAAGTTCCATTTTCAAGAATATTTTTTTTCTACAATAAATACCTTAGTATAGTTCTATTTTTTTTAGCATCAACAATTGTTTTCATTTAGTTCTCCCCTCCATTAAGCATTCAAAGTGATACTTGAGATGTCATCTAAACCACCACTAAAGATAGTCCAAATCATAGATAATATATTAAGGGAGGAAAGAAGAATGTGGCTTTCACATATAGTCCATAGCATCTCGCATGTTTGTATGATCCTGGGTTGACATTTAAAGTGGATAGCTAAAGGAAGGTAGCACTCTTGCTGCATTTATGAAGCCCATCACCTACCTTATAAATACTAACCAATAATTGGCAGTAATGACTTATGACCCATAATTATTAATCCACCAACCCTTAACCTTGCCTAACCCTTAATAAATATTCAACTAACCTCCCTAACCCTATCACACTAACCAATAACCCATAACACCTAAATAGTCACTAATCAACTTAACCAAAAGCCCATAAAATATTAACACAATTGACCACTAACCCCTAAAAATTCCAAAACTCCCTACACCCAGCTCACTAACAATGCTTGAACTATGCCCTCATTAGTCAACAACACACTCACCCCTAACCCATTAAACCTTATCGCCTAACCCTTAACCTACAAACACATAGCATAGTATAACACTTAATAACTAACACATTGAAATTTGGCATCTATCACTCATAACTAGCCCTTGGCCCAAATAACAAACTAGAGCATGAACTATATATTAAAGGCGGGTAGCGTTGTAGCAGCTACAACCACCCTCCAAAATTTTTCCTTAGCCTCGTTTTGGAGCGTCCCTTCCAACCTTCATAGCAACTTGCCTTGCTTCGTCAAGTTCACAAGCTTCAGTGTCTTTCTTGCAAAAAGGCAGCCTATCGGTCATAGCTTGATCCATTCCCCTCACAGGTTGTTCACCCGAACTTGGTCCAATTGCAGGTTGAGCAGCTTCCCCTTGAAAATTGTGCATTTGTGGAGGGCAACCAGCCTTCCCACCAGAAATTGTTCAATCCTCTCTCGTAGCCCGTTGGGCTCCACGATTATGCAATCTTGCCTACAAACACTCCCAGCAGGATTTGCATAAATTTCCCAGCAAGGCTCCTCATCCCAGAATTTGTGCAGATATGGGTAGCAGTTAGCTGCTCTTCCCAGAAATTGTGCAAATCTCCTGGGCAGTCAGCCGAGCTCCCATCTAGAAATGTGTATTTCCTTCAAGCAGTCGAACAACCTCTTTCATGTGCAGCTAAGTTGACAAGTCCCTCTGGGACCTAGCAAAATAGACTTGCATGCATATGTTGCTTCTCCCAAGGAAACATTCAAAGGCATCCCTTGTCTTAGGGATCTATGTCTAGTACTTGGAGGTTGCATGCAAGGAGCAGTTCAGAAACCTCCCACCAAGTGTTGCTTCCCCTAGATTTGTGGCATCCGCGTCACAACCTCAATGTTATCAAAACTCATCAGTCGAACGCTACAGAGCTCATTCCTCACATCTACCTTGCAACTCTGACATCCCACATTTTATCTAGGAGTAGTCGGCACATTCAACTCAGTCATTTTGGGGTAATCCCACTTCCCGTTCCTTGTGTTTCATTTCTCACTTTTGTATTTTCGCTTGTGTGAGTACTATTTGCTTGATTTCTTTGAACGCTTGCTGTCATTTACATGTACTCTAGCTTGTCCTAGCTCTGTTTCAGTTTTCATTGTTGTCTCACTGCTATCGCATGCATGAAACTATTGCATGGACGTTCGCCCAATCAGCGAACTGCCTCACCCACATGCCTGTTGCTCTATTTTTTGAATCTTGCATTCATGTTTCTCATGCACTTTCAATCACTTCTGCTATCACTTAGTGTCGCCATGCATTTACTGTCTTAGTTGCTTTCAGTTGCCCATCGGCGAGTTGAGCCAACCTTGGCCTGGACTTTGCCTTTACCAAGGCTGCATTGCGCAATCTAAGGAAGGAAGGCTCACCTTCCTCTCCAGATTTGTGCATTCTTTCCCAGCACTGGCCTACAGGACTGTTTTGCACTTTTCTGGAGGACAGTGGTTTCTTGGCCCAAGAAATGTGCAAATTTGTCCCTGGGCCAGTAGTCCTTCCCAGCTGAAATTATGCAATACATAATCCCAGCAGCCAACAACCAGACTAGACTATGCATTATGAAGTTCTAGCAGTCAGTCAATCTCCCAGTAGCCCAGATTGTACATTTTGCAGTCTTGGTAGTCAGTCTCCTAACCTCCTGGCTGAAATTGCACAACCTTCATGATTATTCACCCAGGTATGTTGCAAGTTAGTTCTCATGTTCATTTTGGTTTTCAACTAATATATTGCTTGCCATGAGTGTTGCCATGTCTCAAAGTATCGCAGGCATTCATTTTCCTTTCAGCAGTATAGGTATAATGGTTTCCAGGACAGCAGAGATGAAGACAGCGTTCAGAGCACACTTGGGGATGCAGTCGATCAAGTGTCTATGGACTTGCCTAACCACAAAGACATCAAGTTGTTCGTAGACAAGGACATCAAGATATGACAGCAGTAAGATCACAGCGAGAAGCATCATGAATAGCAACTAAAGACATCATACCAAATGCAATGAATACGAAAGGAAGGTTGTTGACAACATGGAGGCAGAATAAGGTTGCAAGCCCAAGCAGATCCATTGATGATGAAAGCAACTTTGGAGACTTCGGCTATAAATTGATGGCGCGACATGAAGATCATGCGAAGGTAGAATATGGAACAAAGTAGGATTTGCATGTGTTGAAGCGGCAACTTAGTAAGAACATGAAGCTACACAGATAGATGAATGAGTTGCAACAAGAACAGGAACAACAATGGACGCAACATGCACTCACAGATGAAACTGCGCCCGTACAATTTAAGAATCCATCCCAGTAGCTAACATAGAGCAGACATGGTGAGCAGTGTTGGTGATCGCATGCAAAGGATTCAGCAGCATGCATGTCCTTGTGCACGCACATGCAATCCAACCCATTCAACACACTCACCAAGGCAAAGACAAGAAGCAAGTCCAACTAGAGCTGAACATGTACTTCGGCAAGTTGATGTGCATGACCACCAGCACACACTTGAAGATCAGCACTGACACTATGCATTAGTGTGTTATCGGTTCAGTCGCACCCAAGAAGACCATGCGCATGTTAGCAGCTGAGTTGGATGAAGGGGCCAAACCAAGGGACCATTGCAAAGGAGGCAAGAGTTTGCTTCAGCAAGATGTCACCATGAGGTGCATACACACCACCACGGATGACCAAGCTTGGCATTAGTTCACCACCTTCACCATCACAAGCATGTCAAAGGGTTGGTCTCATCACAGCGGACCGAGTGCCAATGATTTCTTTCAAGGCTTTCTCAAGCCATGTTATCTCACATGAGTACATGTGCATTGTAATGTTGAGTCATGTCAAGTGTAAGTCAAGTTTCAATGGTTGGATGTAACATTCATAGAGTGGGTGAAGAGTCATGAGGGTAGTTGAACTGTCACAAAGGGAAATGTCAAGGTTCACCCCACCCTTTGCTATAAATAGTCCCTCATAACTCATTATAGAGGCTTTTGGTCAGCCAAGCTTCTACTAAGACTAACTTGAAGAAGGCTTGGACAGTATTGTAACGCACCTTGGTTTCTCTACTCCACGGAGCTATTACATCTCTTTGGAGGAGCAGGCGGATGTGGTTATAATGTTCCAATGTTGGGGCTAGCAGTTTTACATGCATGTATTGTATGATTGAGACTCACACTTCTTTATATAATAAGATCCATCACATTTTCATGCATATGTTGTTATTGTAGTTCGACTACTTTGGTTGCCTTAATGATATATGTTGTTTAACTTAAGTATTTGTGTATGAACTAATTCACATGCAATTATATGAATCTTGTTGTTAATGTGTTGTATATGTTGTTAATTTTGTCACCATCAGTGTCGACTTCTCTGTCGAACATTAGACAGACCTTTCACATGAACCTTGTTGTAACAACCATCACACTCGTCTCGAACTGATCCGTGAGTGTTGTATGTGTTATCTTACCTTGTATGATGTTACTGCCGCATCCGAATGGACTACTCCACTGGAAGTTGTGCATATCCTTTTATGTTGTGTGTTCCTAGCCTAGTTGGGACTAATCCCTTTCAACCTGGAACTCATTTTCACCTCCTTCCCCCTTCAAAGTGTTAGAACCTCTCATACACCTTCCTTGACTCACTGCATCAGTCACACCCTTGCTACTAACAGAGTTATCTTACTTTCCTCTGTGTGACATCGCAGTCAAGGCATTACCTTACGACCCACTATTGGGACTCCTACACCAAATGGTCTGAGGTCTAATTAGGACTTCTTACCGGGGAGATCCCCTTGACATATTGGCAGGTCCAACACTGTCAACATTTCTGGTGCTAGAAGGAGGGCCTAATGACAAGTTGTGTCCTCTCATCCAATTTTGAACCTTTTCATATCTTTCATGGAGTCTTGCACTCTTCATCCCCAGAGGTGTTTTCTAAATCATGAAGATGTCTCCATCTCAGGGAAGCTTTTCGATCTCTTGTAAACTCACACGTATGATGGTGAAGGTGAAGTGGCCTAGCCTGAACACTTACATAAATTTCTTTCCATGATTCATGAGGAAGATGAGATTTATGACGAACAGGCTGGTTTGTTGCTTGCATACACACTTTGCGAATCTCATTTTTAGTGGGTGTTCAACCTACCGGCTGACATTGTGCACTCATTTGAGCACTTACGTTATCTTATTAAAGACACGTTCTATCATTTTGATCCAGACCATCTTGACCGAAAATTGTTACAGTAATGGAGGGCTCCACATGAATCCGTTATTTATTTTTGGCATCGCTTCCATGACTTGCAGTTTCAAGCTTCGAGGAGCCAGATGAAATTTGCTTATCTTTAGGACTGGTTCATGTACTACCTTAAGAAATTTTCTCGTCCCAAGAGAAAGTTTGAGATCAAGCCTCACTCAACATTCTTCGTTGATGGAGCTCCGCAATCTCATGTGGAAGCGGGCACTATCTCAATTGTTTGCCTGCCTTCCTCTTATTGAACAGCTCCACCACTGCCCAATGATGTTGAGGATCATGCTCACACACCTATTCATCCTTCACACCCTCCCAACATCACTTCATTCAATTTTCGCGTAGATTTGGTTGTGAGTCCTTCGAGTCCTCATATGAATTATTTTCTACAACCTCTGTCTTCGTACCCAGGTGTTCCTCTGGATGATGTTATCTTGTGTTCATCCATTCCAGACTCTTCACTTGTTGTGAACGAGGAACAACCCACTGAAAAAGTTGGTGTTGCACAACCAACATGCGCTATCATTCATGAAGAGTATGAGTGGGAGCTTGAGCATCAACACTCGGAAAAGGATGACTCCCTTTCGTCTGAGGGCCCTCCATTCTTTCCTAACATCATTGGTGAAATTTCCATCCATGATTTCTCATGTGTGAATTCATCTACGAATGCACCCATTGTTGATCTTTTGCAGGACACATCGTATGTTATCCCATCATCCAACAACGGAGAGGACCAATCATTCATTATAAATCCACTTTATCTTTCATCTGTTCTTTTGGAAACACAGAGGGTGAACATCCTTCCTCCTCATCTACCCCTTTGTGTGATTCATCAAACCATGAGGATGTCAACCAACATCCTAAATTTTCTAATCTTAGTTGTCATGATCTATTCACCTCATCATCTGATCACAATGTTGATTCACTCGTTGTTAATCTGTCTAAGCCACTAGTCTACAAAGATCCATTTGTCAACGAAGTCGAAACTCCACAGACTATTGAGGCTCTTCAGCCTGAGCTGATCGTTATGTCAGGCCCTCACCATCCTGAGGTTGGTTTCTCTTCCGATCAGGAAATTGTTCAAACACTCAAGGCTCCTCATCACTCATATGTATGCACTCAAGATCAATCTAACACTCAGATTTTACTTCCTCCACTCAAACTGCACGATCCCATTGCTCATGCATTGGAGGAGTCTTACATTGCAAGAACTCGTGCGCGATGCAAGTTATCTTTGTTTCTTTCATTTTCTTGCATGTCATAGTAAAGAGTGTGCTTATTATTCAAAGTTGCACGTAGTGTCACACATCACCATGATAAGTTTGCGGACTGCCCGTCATGCACATGCACGCACTTATGTCCTGTGGGAATTTTGAATCATGAAGTGTGGTTGTCTTCATTGTTATATCTTTCTTGCTTGCTAGTTCACACAACTAGGTTGCTCACGGACCAAGCCTTCACCAACATGGGTCTACCAATGCACCAGTGGCTGCATTAGAAGTATCACTTCATGTGATCAGGCCCATGTACTGCTAGTGCAGGAGTAGGAGTAGTGTTTGATTTCAGTTGTTTGCTTGAATGCTCATTTTCTTATGTGCTTTGTTTGCTTATTTGCTTGCTTGCTTGTTTGTTTCTTGCTTCGCTTTCATTTTTGCTTCTGCTCTTGCTTTACTTTTTTGATTGTTATTTTGTTCGATTGTTTCATTCATAGGTTAGTTTTGCATGAAACCATGTATGACTCTTGAAGTGAGCTGGGTAAAGTACAAGAGGGCTTGTACAACTATCACTACTTGGTTATCTGTCATCTTGCCTCTGTATGATGAGCTTGTTACTTTTAGTCCATGATACTGTTAGAGTCGATCTGGTCATCCCTCTGTCAGAGATCAAAACTCTTTTTGCATTTCATATTTAGGTGTCCCCTCTCTTTCGATTAGTTGCATTTCATTAGGAGCATGCCATAAATCTGACAGAAGGAATTTTGTCATTCATCCCCCTCATGCTTTGCACTACTGGCTCAGGTCTGTCCATCAAAATCGAATCTTAAAAGTCATTTGTAGTCCTGTTGCAATTTCTAGGTCATAATAGTCATTTTAGTCTTAGGTCTAGGGTTAGTCAATTTGGTCTTCGACAAAGTCTAATAAAGCCAGCAGGCTAGAGGGAGGTCCTTGATAAGTTGCTATTTCAAAAGATTCTTATCGTCATATGGATGGATTATGACTTCTCTTCAAAACTCTGTTTTTGAAGATAAATCGACATTTCGTCTTTGGTAATAATTTTTCAAAATTTTCAGTTCTTGAATTCTCCAGGCGCAGCCCTGGTCTCCTTTGTCAAATTCCATGTCAGCTATCCCTGCAAAAAAATTACCAAGAAATTCATCATTTCAACCAAAAATCAAGGAGGAAACAAAAAGGTCAGAGTTCTATTAATTGTGAAAAAGTGTCAATTGCAAAACATTACAAAATGGGTTTTGGAGAGACAAAAATCAAATTGATGTCTATGTAAAGGTTTTTCCATGAAGATGAAAGTCATTTTGCATGCCAAGGTTTGAGAAAAGCGTTTCAAAGCGAATTTGGGTGAGCAGTGTGTGTTTTGGAGAGAACTAGCTTGTAGCTAATCGGCGCGGCGCATATAACAGGCGCAGCACACTGGAAGCGCACGGTGCACTGGGGATTTCCACCCAGTGTTAATTTGAACGGGTGAAACGCACATAGAGAGCACGGCACACTGGGTTTTTAGTGCGGCCCATATAGCCTCAAGCCCAAAAATTGTTGGAAACTTCACCAAATTTCTCATACTTTGCCTAGATTTTCCATGTAGACTTGCTATCTTGCTATTGCATCAAATTTTATGATAAGAGATGGTGGTTTATGGGTGATAGTGGTTGCAACAAAAATTCTCAAAACCTACTTCTATAGATCCTTAAGCCAATTGCTGCCAGGGTTTAAAACTCACTGTTTTGCCACCAAGATTTTGTCTCCCTCCCATTGTTCCCTTATTTTCACTAATCCCTAAATCCCTATCACCTAAATTCATTACTCCCTTCTCCTACATACTCTATCCCAAATCCTCTAACCTCACACATCAAAACCTATACAACTAATCCCAAACCCTAAACCTTATTCCCATACATCAATCCCTCAAACCCTCTCCCATATTTCCCTATTAAATTTCTCCCAATAATTCCCATTCCTTAATATTATTTCCCCTTCCTAACAGTCCCTCTTGCATTTTTTTTTCCCTTCGTGGCAGAAATTGAAATACAACACCAAAAAGAGCAGTTCAAGCACAGTTCATACACAGCAGTCATCTTGTCTTCAAGGTTTTTTGTATAGCAGTCATGGCATCTGAGCATTCATCGGACTATGAGGTGGAAACCCAAAGTGACTCTCCCTTGGAAGAACAGGCACCCTGGAGGCCTCATAAAAGTGGCAGGCATGTTAGGGAAGAACCGACCACCCTTACAGAATTGCAGGCCTACTCTCTTGCTATGCAGTGTTTTCAGCATCAGTCATGCTATGAGTTTTGTCAAAAGGTGGCTAGTGTCCAATTTCATCATGAGTTGGCTCATCTTTTTGTGTTGCACTTGCACAAAGATCAAGCTATCTTGGCTGGTGTCACCTTCAC
This sequence comes from Pinus tabuliformis, assembly GCA_031772625.1. Taxonomy (NCBI): domain Eukaryota; kingdom Viridiplantae; phylum Streptophyta; class Pinopsida; order Pinales; family Pinaceae; genus Pinus; species Pinus tabuliformis. Next base: position 922,214,723 of record CM062808.1, read on the forward strand.
ACTTACACCAGAATCTGTCTCATTAGCAACTGGTATACCGAACATTGGGGAACCATGGCACAAGAAGAAAAAGATTGATCGGCAGCATTATGAGCCATACATTAAAACCAGTTGCTTGAGGCAGCTCAAGAGAGTGTTCCCATTCTGGTATCTAAAAGATGAATATGCTCCATTAATGAGATTAATCATGAAATATTTCAGCTGTGAGGGACGGTTCTCTCGTCTTTATGCTTATCACATCAGGTTTCTCATGCATTTCACCAGGGTACGGATGATGAACATTCCGTATTTCATTTGCCAAAACATTGAGAGGATGACCACCTTTATACAGTGTAAAACCCCTCAGCAGCAACTTAACAGTGTATATCATTTTGCTCTTATTAATATTTTGGTGGTTCATCAGCTTGGATTGCAGGGCATCACTTGGGATGATTTCATCTCCCGTGATTTCTTCAAAGCTTCACGGGGAGTATCAGAGGTTAAGCATGAGGGTGAACCTTCTCATCAGTATGAGCACCATGAGACTGCTAGTGTGCCGGTTTTCATCACATATCAGAGAGGCACCAGACATTTGTTTGCAGCGGCAAAGCGAGTGTTATCTCCACCCGGGGTGGAAGGGGCCTCGCTTCCTCCATCAGCATCACAGGTACAGGACAAAGGCAAGGAGCCAATGCAGGATGAGGGGCCTTCAGGTGAGCCATCAGGTGAATGAGAGACCGAGTTCATTCTCCTTCATGATGATGATACAGATACGGGTCCACAAAGCGCCAAACTTAGAGAGATCATCCAGGAGCAGCAATCAGAGATCAAAGCCTTATCCCTTGACTTGGAGAGGGCTAAGTGGACCATGAAATACTTGGAGCAGAGGAACAAATAGCTTGAGGATCAACAAGCAATCATGGAGCTACAAAACATTCGTGAGCATCGCCAAGCTGCACAAAGGAGAAGAGTTGAGCTCACATCATTGGAGCAAGAAATTAATGAGGATCGGGAGGCCAATCTTGAGAGAGTGAACATGCACTTAGAGAGGCTGTTGGAAAAGGCCGACAAAGACCATGCACTGTTGAGACACATGGCTTTTCACTACATGGCGCGCAACAAAGTGTGCAAGGCCCGAATCAGGAATTTGAAGGCGAAATTGAGGAAGGCAATCAAGAAGCAAAAGAGGCAAAGGGAGCTCGATCGTCTTCAAATATTGGCCGAGGCCTCTTTAGCCTAGCATAACACTTGATAAGGAAGCTCCAACCCAAATTTCAAGAAATTTGGGGCATTTTTGGTATTTTTGGAAATTTTTGTGCAAAAAACAGGGTTTTTCTCCCTGTGCATCGCGCCACGTGGCGCGCGCTTACAATAGGAGGCTCCAAATGCAAAAAAATTTATAGTTTTGGATTTTTCATGGAAAATCATGACTGTTGGTGCATTTCCAAGAAATTTAGGCAAGTTTTGAGTCCTCAGGAGGTCAAAAACACCCTAAAAATGACCTCTCTGCCCCTAATTTCACACACAAGAAGCAATCTTGGGAGATTGAGGGTTTGGAGGGGCAAATGGCCACCAAATTCAGAAATTATACTTGGGTTGGAAAGTAGACAGGTAGGGATTTCCAGCAAGCACACTTGGGCTCAATTGGGACTTCATAAAGTGCCTCAAAATCAGCTCCAAAGTGGCGCGATGCATACAAATTTTGGCGCAGCGCACAGAGGTTTTTTGCCCAATTTTTCACCTTCCAGCTCAGAAATTCGGCCAGTTTGACTAGTTTTTCTTTGTGATGTAATTTTTGACTTATCTTGATGTAATTGAGTGAACATGATATATATTTTACACTTAGTTACTTGTTCTAGAGGATTCATTCACCAAAGAGTGAAAATTTAATGAATGAATCAGTTTCCTACCTTATAGAGGCAAGTTGTTTTGATTGCCTAGATTTTAGTACTTTGTTTAGAATTGGTTGAAACAGCTCCTAGAATGATGAGCTCGACCCCTAGAGGAAAGGGAATGGGTTGGACTAGTCTATATCATGTATTTTCTAAGTCATTTTCAGGGTTGGACTCTTGGGAAAAGTTTGGCACTCTATTGTACATTCACTTCTGCATTTTTGGCTAAGGAAAGACCAGCGTTTTGCAGCACTGTTTGGGATCCGTGTGGCTTTATGCTTTGATGGTGTGCTTCTCTGAGTAATTGTAAGTTTATCTAGTGTTATGTGTATCATTCTCATGCTTGCTCTACTGAATTTGAAACAAATGAGTGATTAAGGTGGAATCCATTAACTGTTATGCTCTACCTTTGAATTTGTTTAAATTTTTATGTTTTCTTCAGTTTAAGGAGATTTCTTGAGATTCTCTTGCTCTCCTTAGCTCCTCACTTGTCTGATCTATCCATCTCACTTGCTTTAAAGCATCAAAACAATTACCTTCCTTGCCCAATCAGACCTCTGCAGAAACTATGCCTCATCCCCGAGCCCAAATTTGCCTTTCCCATTTTTTCAACAAAACCCTAAAAAACTCAAATCAAATCCTTTGCACTTAATACCTAGCCTAAAATCAGTTGCTAAATCGGTAATCTCCAGCCCATTGAGTATCTTTCGCTGAGATTGACCCAGAGATAGCCCTCTCCTATCCTCGTAGGGCTAGCTACGAGGCTGAGCGTGGTTTGATGTGGACCTAGAACCTTGTCTTTTCAGCCTGAGACAAATCTAGGTTCTAACATAGTGGCGACCATATTGGGGAAATAAAATGGTTTGCTTGTTGATGTCATTGGTTTTCTAAGCTACAGACAGAGCCTAAAGTTATGCCAGGTAGCCTTCGAAACACTTTTGCTTTGCATTAGCGCAAGTAGATAAACACTACTTCAGTCAATCTCCAGTCTAGCTTGTAATCGTGACACTTGACCTATAAATCGCCCCAGTACATTTGAGAATTCTAAGCTTTGGATGATAAGTTTAGAATATGAAAAGCTAAGTAAGTTGTCTATATTCCTTTCATTTCTTGAAAATAACATGTTGGCTTCAAAGAGATATACCAGAGCTAATCCAGATCCAAATCCTCCTCCTTTCTACGAGAATCCTAATCTGATTTCAAGAATTGTTCGCCAAGAAAGCTCCGTCACTCCCGTGTTTAAGTCTCGTTCATGTCCGGCAATTTTTAAATATCTTGAAGAACTTGATTTTGATGAAAAGTTTGAATTGTCATTATTTGAAACCAAACCCAAAAGTGCTCTTGGTTCTATAGTCCCAAATCCTGACTTTGTTGCAGCTCTTGAAGTTGAAAGAAATAACAAATCAATTGAGAATTTTATCTTGAGGCACCTTTAGAGAGAAATTCACGTTTCAAATATCGTTGATTTCCTAGAAGCTGCATCTACAACCCTCGGATCTTCTGTAACGACATCCGCTTCAAAAATCCCTACTGAACCGCCCTTCATTCCCACCCTTCCCCCACAGCCTAATATTGTTGATAAAAATATTGTTGTAAATTCACCTCCATCTACTCCTTCTACATCTTAAATTGTTTCACCTCCGCATACACCTCCTCATACACCTCACACATCAGCTGCTCCCACTCCTCCAACATCCCCCAGACCAAATCCACCAAGAGCAATGGCTGCTCGGTTTTCACCTCTTGCGCTGCCTCAAGTTTTGAATGAAATGCCTCCAGATTATCAGAGCAAAATTCCTTTGTTTGATGGCATGCCTCAGGGTATCACACCTCAGCAACACGTGGACAAAATGATAGATTTATTCGATCTTCATGAGATCGATGAAGAAAATGTGACCATGAGGTTATTTGTGCAGACCTTCAGTGGCGAGGTAAGAAAATGGTTCAGAGTGTTGACAACCATAAGTGTTCCTACATTAGAAGAGCTTAAAAGACAGTTTTTGGAATGTTGGGAAGTAAAGAAAGATCCGTTGCAAATCACTTCTGAATATACCAAGATCAAGCGAAATGTTGGTGAGTCCGTTCAAGACTATTGTATTAGATTCAATGCGGTTTATAATGCAATTCTGGATTATTTAAAGCCAACTAGAAGATCATATTTGCTTAAGTTCTTGGATGGCTTTGATCCAGACATGGCTTATTAGTTAAGGGAGAGAGATCCAGCTACCTTAGAAGAGAGGCAGAAAATTGCCATTAGTGTTGAGGCAAATTTGGATGACAAGCGAGCTAGAATGAAAGCTGAAAAGAAAGTGTCAATAAAGGAGGAAGCTTCTACCTCAGATCAGGTGCTACGCAAGGTAGAAAATATGATTGAAAGGTTGACACTAGAGAAGCCCGAACCACATATTCGGAATCCCAATTTCTGTGGCTAGCAGCAGCCACAATTTAGGATCAAATAGCATGAGCAGCGAGCACAAGAAACGGCATCACAATAGCAGCAAGTAAAGATACCTCTTCAGCAGAATTTTGTTGGCCCTGAATCTCATGATGAAGACCATGTAATAGGAGAAGAAAATCACTTCTTTACTCCTGATGATATGCCCACATTTATCACTAAAGATGATAAGTATGCGGAAAGTTTAGTGGTACAGCATGATGCAGATTTTATCTTGTCGAATGACACAGCTCTTGAAGAGGAGTTGGATGAGTATCAAAGAGGGTATATGCAGGCCTTTTCCACCCAGCAGCGTCAGTATTCATTAAGAAACAGAAATGTCCCCATCAATCCAATCCAAAAGAGAAAGGAGGGTCCAGCATCTAAGAATGAGCCACCGGTTGCACCAAATAAAGGCAAAGAAGTTGTTGATCCTATGCCTAACAAAACTCCATCAGCAAATGAACAAGTCAATCAGCCCATTGCACCAAAAGATAAAGCTGAGAAGAAAGAAGTTCCAGCCAAAGAGGTAGAGAAGACTTCCACTTTTAGTTTAGAAAATGAGATTTCTAAATTGAATGTATGTATTCCTTTGACAGAGCTGATGAGGAACAGCGATTATAGAGGGCAGGTTTCCAAAATTCTGAATTTTGATCCAATGTCCGACATGGTGAGTGTGGAAGATGATAAACCTGAACTGATTTTTGGACCAGCATTGAATGGTGAGTCTCCAGACAGTGATGTGCCTCCTTTTTATATCAGTTTGAGAGTGCATGAGTTTGTGTTGCATAATGCTATGTTCAATTCCACCGCTTCCCACAATCTTATGCCAAAAGCTATCATGGAGAAGTTGGGTTTGGACATTACCAGGAAGTACCATGATCTCTATTTGTTTGATTCCAGCAGGGTGAGATGTATTGGGCTTATTAAAGACTTGGTGGTCAGTTTGGATCAGATTCCAGCTAAGAATATTTTGATGGATGTTGTTGTAGCAAACATTCCTCCCCAATTCGGAGGAATTGTCATTATTTGAAACCAAACCCAAAAGTTCTCTTGGTTCTATAGTCCCAAATCCTGACTTTGTTGCAGCTCTTGAAGTTGAAAGAAATAACAAATCAATTGAGAATTTTATCTTGAGGCACCTTTAGAGAGAAATTCACGTTTCAAATATCGATGATTTCCTAGAAGCTGCATCTGCAACCCTCAGATCTTCTGCAATGGCATCCGCTTCAAAAATCCCTACTGAACCTCCCTTCATTCCCACCCTTCCCCCATAGCCTAATATTGTTGATCAAAAGATTGTTGTAAATTCACCTCCATCTACTCCTACATCTAAAATTGTTTCACCTCTACATACACCTCCTCATACACCTCACACATCAGCTGCTCCCACTCCTCCAACATCCCCCAGACCAAATCCACCAAGAGCAATGGCTGCTCGGTTTTCACCTCTTGCACTGCCTCAAGTTTTGAATGACATGCCTGCAGATTATCAGATCAAAATTCCTTTGTTTGATGGCATGCCACAGGGTATCACAGCTCAGCAACACGTGGATAAAATGAAAGATTTATTCGATCTTCATGAGATCGATGAAGAAAATGTGACCATGAGGTTATTTGTGCAGACCTTCAGTGGCGAGGTAAGAAAATGGTTCAGAGTGTTGACGGCCATAAGTGTTCCTACATTAGAAGAGCCTAAAAGACAGTTTTTGGAACGTTGGGAAGTAAAGAAAGATCCGCTGCAAATCACTTCTGAATATACCAAGATCAAGTGAAATGCTGGTGAGTCCGTTCAAGACTATTGTACTAGATTCAATGCGGTTTATAATGCAATTCCGGATGATTTAAAGCCAACTAGAAGATCAGATTTGCTTAAGTTCCTGGATGGCTTTGATCCAAACATGGCTTATTAGTTAAGGGAGAGAGATCCAGCTACCTTAGAAGAGAGGCAGAAAATTGCCATTAGTGTTGAGGCAAATTTGAATGACAAGCGAGCTAGAATGAAAGCTGAAAAGAAAGTGTCAATAAAGGAGGAAGCTTCTACCTCAGATCAGGTGCTACGCAAGGTAGAAAATATGATTGAAAGGTTGACACTAGAGAAGCCCGAACCGCAGATTTGGAATCCCAATTTCTGTGGCTAGCAGCAGCCACAATTTAGGATCAAATAGCATGAGCAGCGAGCACAAGAAACGGCATCACAATAGCAGTAAGTAAAGATACCTCTTCAGCAGAATGTTGTTGGCCCTGAATCTCATGATGAAGACCATGTAATAGGAGAAGAAAATCACTTCTTTACTCCTGATGATATGCCCACATTTATCACTGAAGATGATGAGTATGCAGAAAGTTTAGTGGTACAGTATGATGCAGATTTTATCTTGTCGAATGAGTATCAAAGAGGGTATATGCATGCCTTTTCCACCCAGCAGCGTCAGTATTCATTACGAAACAGAAATGTCCCCATCAATCCAATCCAAAAGAGAAATGAGGGTCCAGCATCTAAGAATGAGCCACCAGTTGCACCAAATAAAGGCAAAGAAGTTGTTGATCCTATGCCTAACAAAACTCCATCAGCAAATGAACAAGTCAATCAGCCCATTGCACCAAAAGATAAAACTGAGAAGAAAGAAGTTCCAGCCAAAGAGGTAGAGAAGATGGATGTTTTTGTAACAGACATTCCTCCTCGATTCGGAGGAATTGTCATTATTTGAAACCAAACCCAAAAGTGCTCTTGGTTCTATAGTCCCAAATCCTGACTTTGTTGCAGCTCTTGAAGTTGAAAGAAATAACAAATCAATTGAGAATTTTATCTTGAGGCACCTTTAGAGAGAAATTCACGTTTCAAATATTGATGATTTCCTAGAAGCTGCATCTGCAACCCTCGGATCTTCTGTAACGGCATCCGCTTCAAAAATCCCTATTGAACCTCCCTTCATTCCCACCCTTCCCCCACAGCCTAATATTGTTGATCAAAAGATTGTTGTAAATTCACCTCCATCTACTCCTTCTACATCTAAAATTGTTTCACCTCTACATACACCTCCTCATACACCTCACACATCAGCTGCTCCCACTACTCCATCCCCCAGACCAAATCCACCAAGAGCAATGGCTGCTCGGTTTTCACCTCTTGCGCTGCCTCAAGTTTTGAATGACATGCCTGCAGATTATGAGAGAAAAATTCCTTTGTTTGATGGCATGCCTCAGGGTATCACAGCTCAGCAACACGTGGACAAAATGACAGATTTATTCGATCTTCATGAGATCGATGAAGAAAATGTGACCATGAGGTTATTTGTGCAGACCTTCAGTGGCGAGGTAAGAAAATGGTTTAGAGCGTTGATGGCCATAAGTGTTCCTACATTAGAAGAGCTTAAAAGACAGTTTTTGGAACGTTGGGAAGTAAAGAAAGATCCGTTGCAAATCACTTCTGAATATACCAAGATCAAGCGAAATGCTGGTGAGTCCGTTCAAGACTATTGTATTAGATTCAATGCGGTTTATAATGCAATTCCGGATGATTTAAAGCCAACTAGAAGATCAGATTTGCTTAAGTTCCTGGATGGCTTTGATCCAGGCATGGCTTATTAGTTAATGGAGAGAGATCCAGTTACCTTAGAAGAGAGGCAGAAAATTCCCATTAGTGTTGAGGCAAATTTGAATGACAAGCGAGCTAGAATGAAAGCTGAAAAGAAAATGTCAATAAAGGAGGAAGCTTCTACCTCAGATCAGGTGCTACACAAGGTAGAAAAGATGATTGAAAGGTTGACACTAGAGAAGCCCGAACCGCAGATTCGGAATCCCAATTTTCGTGGCTAGCAGTAGCCACAATTTAGGATCAAATAGCATGAGCAGCGAGCACAAGAAACGGCATCACAATAGCAGCAAGTAAAGATACCTCTTCAGCAGAATTTTGTTGGCCCTGAATCTCATGATGAAGACCATGTAATAGGAGAAGAAAATCACTTCTTTACTCCTGATGATATGCCCACATTTATCACTGAAGATGATGAGTATGCGGAAAGCTTAGTGGTACAACATGATGCAGATTTTATCTTGTCGAATGACACAGCTCTTGAAGAGGAGTCGGATGAGTATCAAAGAGGGTATATGCATGCCTTGTCCACCCAGCAGCGTCAGTATTCATTAAGAAATAGAAATGTCCCCATCAATACAATCCAAAAGAGAAAGGAGGGTCCAGCATCTAAGAATGAGCCACCGGTTGCTCCAAATAAAGGCAAAGAAGTTGTTGATCCTATGCCTAACAAAACTCCATCAGTAAATGAACAAGTCAATCAGCCCATTGCACCAAAAGATAAAACTGAGAAGAAAGAAGTTCCAGCCAAAGAGGTAGAGAAGACTTCCACTTTTAGTTTAGAAAATGAGATTTCTAAATTGAAGGTATCTATTCCTTTGACAGAGCTGATGAGGAACAGCGATTATAGAGGGCAGGTTTCCAAAATTCTAAATTTTGATCCAATGTCCGACATGGTGAGTGTGGAAGATGATAAATCTGAACTGATTTTTGGACCAGCATTGAATGGTGAGTCTCCAGACAATGATGTGCCTCCTTTTTATATCAGTTTGAGAGTGCATGAGTTTGTGTTGCATAATGCTATGTTCGATTCCGCTGCTTCCCACAATCGTATGCCAAAAGCAGACATTCCTCCCCGATTCAGAGGAATTGTCATTATTTGAAACCAAACCCAAAAGTGCTCTTGGTTCTATAGTCCCAAATCCTGACTTTGTTGCAGCTCTTGAAGTTGAAAGAAATAACAAATCAATTGAGAATTTTATCTTGAGGCACCTTTAGAGAGAAATTCACGTTTCAAATATCGATGATTTCCTAGAAGCTGCATCTGCAACCCTCGGATCTTCTGTAACGGCATCCGCTTCAAAAATCCCTACTGAACCTCCCTTCATTCCCACCCTTCCCCCACAGCCTAATATTGTTGATCAAAAGATTGTTGTAAATTCACCTCCATCTACTCCTTCTACATCTAAAATTGTTTCACCTCCGCATACACCTCCTCATACACCTCACACATCAGCTGCTCCCACTCCTCCAACATCCCCCAGACCAAATCCACCAAGAGCAATGGCTGCTCGGTTTTCACCTCTTGCGCTGCCTCAAGTTTTGAATGACATGCCTGCAGATTATCAGAGCAAAATTCCTTTGTTTGATGGCATGCCTCAGGGTATCACAGCTCAGCAACACGTGGACAAAATGACAGATTTATTCGATTTTCATGAGATCGATGAAGAAAATGTGACCATGAGGTTATTTGTGCAGACCTTCAGTGGCGAGGTAAGAAAATGGTTCAGAGCGTTGACGGACATAAGTGTTCCTACGTTAGAATAGCTTAAAAGACAGTTTTTGGAACGTTGGGAAGTAAAGAAAGATCCGCTGCAAATCACTTCTAAATATACCAAGATCAAGCGAAATGCTGGTGAGTCCGTTCAAGACTATTGTATTAGATTCAATGCGGTTTATAATGCAATTCCGAATGATTTAAAGCCAACTAGAAGATCAGATTTGCTTAAGTTCCTGGATGGCTTTGATCCAGACATGGCTTATTAGTTAGGGGAGAGAGATCCAGCTACCTTAGAAGAGAGGCAGAAAATTGCCATTAGTGTTGAGGCAAATTTGAATGACAAGCGAGCTAGAATGAAAGCTGAAAAGAAAGTGTCAATAAAGGAGGAACCTTCTACCTCAGATCAGGTGTTACGCAAGGTAGAAAAGATGATTGAAATGTTGACACTAGAGAAGCCCGAACCGCAGATTTGGAATCCCAATTTCCGTGGCTAGCAGCAGCCACAATTTAGGATCAAATAGCATGAGCAGCGAGCACAAGAAACGGCATCACAATAGCAGCAAGTAAAGATACCTCTTCAGCAGAATTTTGTTGGCCCTAAATCTCATGATGAAGACCATGTAATAGGAGAAGAAAATCACTTCTTTACTCCTGATGATATGCCCACATTTATCACTGAAGATGATGAGTATGCGGAAAGTTCAGTGGTACAGCATGATGCAGATTTTATCTTGTCGAATGACACAGCTCTTGAAGAGGAGTCGGATGAGTATCAAAGAGGGTATATGCATGCCTTGTCCACCCAGCAGCGTCAGTATTCATTAAGAAACAGAAATGTCCCCATCAATCCAATCCAAAAGAGAAAGGAGGGTCCAGCATCTAAGAATGAGCCACCGGTTGCACCAAATAAAGGCAAAGAAGTTGTTGATCCTATGCCTAACAAAACTCCATCAGCAAATGAACGAGTCAATCAGCCCATTGCACCAAAAGATAAAGCTGAGAAGAAAGAAGTTCCAGCCAAAGAGGTAGAGAAGACTTCCACTTTTAGTTTAGAAAATGAGATTTCTAAATTGAAGGTATCTATTCCTTTGACAGAGTTGATGAGGAACAGCGATTATAGAGGGCAGGTTTCCAAAATTCTGAATTTTGATCCAATGTCCGACATGGTGAGTGTGGAAGATGATAAACCTGAACTGATTTTTGGACCAGCATTGAATGGTGAGTCTCCAGACAGTGATGTGCCTCCTTTTTATATCAGTTTGAGAGTGCATGAGTTTGTGTTGCATAATGCTATGTTCGATTCCAGCGCTTCCCACAATCTTATGCCAAAAGCTATCATGGAGAAGTTGGGTTTGGACATTACCAGGAAGTACCATGATCTCTATTTGTTTGATTCCAGCAGGGTGAGATGTATTGGGCTTATTAAAGACTTGGTGGTCAGTTTGGATCAGATTCCAGCTAAGAATATTTTGATGGATGTTGTTGTAGCAGACATTCCTCCCCGATTCGGTATGCTTCTTTCAAGGTCTTGGGGAGCAAAGATCAAAGGAACTATGCAGCTTGATTTCTCCTATGCAACGATTCTAGTGTTTGGCCAAATGAGAAAATTGTATCGTGAGCAGAAAATGAAATACATGATTACAAGCAAGGAGAAACCAATTAATCATCCGATTAATTATGTACATACAGATCTCGAGTCTTTTGTTTTGTATTCAGATAGTTTCAATGATATTGATAGTCAGTTAGTTGTAGCAGATGATATTCCAGAAATAGCAGAAAATTTCAGAGAAGTTTTGAAGAGAGAAGGACAAGAACATGGAAAGACCGTTCAGCAAATAGAAAAAGATGATGGACAGCAAGCAGAAAAAATAGAGGAAAAAGAGTTTCAGCACTTAGAAGAAGAGGAAGATGGCCTATGGACCATGGATTTCAATGGCGCAGTAGGAAATGATGGTGCTAGAATTGGAATTTGGGTACGCAGTCCTTTTTCCGTTCCAAACATAGTGTCGAGTAATGTGCGGGTATGTTCTTACAAACTTTCTTTTGATTGCTCGAACAATGAAGCTGAGTATGAGGCTTTGATTGTGATTAAGCAAGTTAAAGGCGAATATCAAGCAAAGCATCCTCGAATGCGGGCATACCGGAATGTTGTTCTAGACATTTTGAAGCTTTTTTCAGATTACACTTTGACGTGTGTGCCTCGTATTCAAAACAGTATTATTGATGCGCTTGCTAAGGCAACAAGTAATTTGAAGATTCCTATGAACTCAAGAAATAAATTTGAAATCCATGTGAAGCACCGTCCGACTGTCCCGGACAATCAGAGATATTGGCAAGTTTTCCAAGATGATGAGGAGATCAATGATTTTCTGCAAAACAAAGGTAAATTCAAAGATACCTCAATTGATGTAGAGCATGATGATGGTAAAGACGATGTGCAGATCAATCAAATGGAAGTGTTGCAGCTCAAGGATAATGTGATTCCTAAAGTTTTGATACCTTTAGAAGAACTCTTTGATCATGATGACGTAGCCCGCAAACCAACATTGCAGCCAATTGAAGACGTGAACATTGGAACATCCGAGCATCCGAAGATGTTAAAGCTGTCCAAAGCATTGCCACCGAAGGTAAAGGCCAAATATATCAGTTTGTTGTCATCTTTTTCCGATGTGTTTTCTTGGGACTATTCTGATTTGAAGACATATGATACAAATATAATTCAGCACACTATTCCTATTAAGCCTAATCAAAAACCTTTCAGACAGAAGTTAAGAAGGCTTAATCCAAAATTGTTGCCATCAATTGAGAAGGAAGTTAACAGGTTGTACAAATCAAGAATTATTGTTCCCATTCGTTTTTATGATTGGATATCTAATCTGGTGCCCGTGCGAAAGAAGACTGGTGAGATTCGTTTGTGCATTGATTTTTGAAATCTCAACAAAGTTTCATTGAAGGATAATTATCCGCTGCCCAAAATGGATCACATATTTCAGCGAGTAGTTGGAGCATCTCGCATGTCACTACTCGATGGTTATTCCGGATATAACCAAATTTTAGTCCATGAAGATGACCGAGACAAAACAGCATTCACCACTCTGTGGGGAACATTTCATTAAGCAAAAATGCCTTTCGGTTTGAAGAACGCAAGTGCCACTTTTCAGCAGGAAATGGAATTGGCTTTCGCAAATGAGAAGGATGTCTTCTTGGTTGCGTACCTTGATGATTTGACCATGTTTTCCAAATCAGATGAAGAACACTTGTATCATTTGAAAATTGTCTTCAAAAAGTGCAGAAAATATGGTGTGTCGCTGAATCCTAAGAAGAGTTTGTTTTCCATGGATGAAGACAAACTACTTGGGCACATTATCTCAAAAGATGGCATCCGTATTGATCCAGCACGTGTGGAAGCGATTCAGCAAATTGACCTGCCCCGGAATAAGAAGGAGATACAATCGTTTAATGGTAAGATGAATTTTCTGCGTCGCTTTGTTCCTAATCTTGCTGAACATATAAGGGAGATTACAAACATGCTTAAGAAGGACAGCCAAGTGTCATGGACGCAAGAGGTTGTAAAATCTTTCAATTTAGTAAAGTTGGCTCTTTCCTCGGCTCCGGTTCTAATCATCCCGGATTATACTCAGGATTTTATATTGTTTTCATTTGCTTCGAAGCATACTATGGCAGCTGTGTTAATACAGAAAAAAGATGAGCATGAAAGACCCATTGCTTTTTTCAGCCGAACTATAAGAGATGCTACTTTGAAATAAAATATTATTGAGAAGCAAGCCGTTGTACTTGTAAAAGCACTGAAAGATTTCCGTGTGTACATTCTGCATTCCCATATTTTAGCTTATGTTCCTAACGCTGTTGTCAAAGATGTTTTGGTTCAGACCGATCCTGAAGGAAGATGTGGCAAGTGGATAGCAGCTTTGCTAGAGTATGATGTGGAGATAAGGCCCACAAAGCTTGTTAAAGGTCAGGGTTTGGCGAAATTGATGGTTGAATCAAATCTGCACGTCTTAGACATAAATCTGATCGCTGCTATGTCCGATGAAATTGAGGAAAGTTCGTCACTTCAAGTATCGGAAATGTTTATTCTTTCTCCATGGTATGCAGATATCATATATGTCCTTCAGAATTTTTCCGCACCACCTGGTATGGCTAGAAACAAAGCGAGAACTCTTAAGTTGAAGGCCGCTAAGTTTTTTAATTTGAATTCTGCACTTTATTGGAAAGATCTCGGTGGCGTTTTGTTAAATTGTTTGGTGGAAGAAGAAGCGAAGCAGGTCATGGAGGATTTTCATAAAGGAGATTGTGGCGGTCACCTTTTTTGGAAAACAACGGCAAATAAAATTTTAAGGGCTGGATACTATTGGCCGACATTGTTTGTTGATGTGTTCACGACTATTAAGAGCTGTCATAACTGTCAGATTTTTGAAGGGAAACAGAAATTACAGCCTTTGCCGCTTAATCCCATTGAGGTGAATGCCCCTTTTCAGCAGTGGGGGTTGGATTTCATTGGTGAAATTCATCCTTCTTCTTCAGGTGAGCATAAATGGATCCTCACAGCGACAGATTACTTCACAAAATGGATCAAAGCAATTACCACTAGGCAAGCTACGGATGCGGTAATAATTTCATTCCTAGAAAGTAATATTTTGTCTCCTTTTGGTTGCCCAAATAAGTTAATCACTGATAACGCAGCAGCTTTCAAGTCAAAAAGGATGGTTGAGTTTTGTAGTAAATATCATATTACTTTGGGGAACTCAACCGCCTATCATCCGCAAGGAAATGGATTGGCAGAGTCTTCCAACAAATCTTTAGTTAATATCATTAAAAAGATGCTGGAAATCAACAAGAAGAGTTGGCATAAGAAGCTGGTCCATGCACTTTGGGCAGATCGTGTGAGTCAAAAGAAATCCATTGGTATGTCCCCCTTTGAGTTAGTTTATGGAGTTGACACAATGTTCCCTACCTCTCTTGCAGCTCTGGTAGTCAAACTTCTCCAAGAGGCGGGTAGTGAAGAGGATCCAATGCAGAGAAGACTAAATCAAATGATCCACTTGCAGCAGACACGGGAAGATGTTTTTCAGAACACATTCAAGTTGCAGGAGAGAATTAAAAAGATTTATGATCCAAAAGCAAAGGCGGACACATTTTAGTTGGATGATGTGGTGTTAAAATGGGATGCAAGGAATGAGGAAAAGGGCAAGCACGGCAAGTTTGACAATCTCTGGAAAGGTCCTTTTAAGATTGCAGCGTATCAGGGTTAGAATGCCTTTCTTTTGAAGGAGATGAACGAAGAAGATTGTCCAGGAGGGCCGGTCAATGGTCGGCTGCTCGAGTGGTACCTTTTCTAACTTATTTCTGTTGTCATCATTGTCATTGTAAATACCATTTTATTTCAATTATGCTGCAAGTATGTGTTGTAATCTTTTCTTCAGTCTGGGGCCCGAAGTGAAGGCTATGATTCTGAAGAAATATTTCAGTTTTGAGTAGAGTTTGTCAAGTCAGTTTTTTAGTCATTTTAGTGTTATTAACAAGTCATTTTCAAGTCAAGCTTCAGTCAAATAAATTGAGTCAGAATCTTTTATTGTTTGTCGAAATAATGACTCCATAGCCCAATGGATGAAGGCACTGTCTAGCTCTTCCAGAGATCTATCGTTCTTGGCACCTCCAAGGAGCTACCATCCCCGTTAGAGCCAATGTTAGAGTCAGTCTGGTCATCCCTCCAACAGAGATCAAAACTCTTTTTTCATTTCATGTTTAGGTGTCCCATCGCTTTCGATCAGTTGCATTTCGTTAGGAGCATGCCATAAATCTGACGGAAGGGATTTTGTCATTCATCCCCCTCATGCTTTGCACTGCTGGCTTAGGTTTGTCCATCAAAATTTAATCTTAAAAGTCATTTGCAGTCCTGTTGCAATTTCTAGGTCATTTCAATCATTTTAGTCATTAGGTCTAGGGTTAGTCAATTTGGTCTTCGACAAAGTCAAATATAGCCAGCAGGCCAGAGGGAGGTCCTTGATAATTTGTTATTTGAAAAGATTCTTATCGTCATATGGATGGATTATGACTTCTCTTCAAAACTCTGTTTTGAAGATAAGTCGACATTTCGTTTTTTGTAATAATTTTTCAAAATTTTCAGTTCTTGAATTCTCCAGGCGCAGCCCTGGTCTCCTTTGCCAAATTCCATGTCAGCTATCCCTGCAAAAAAATTACCAAGAAATTCATCATTTCAACCAAAAATCAAGGAGGAAACAAAAAGGTCAGAGTTCTATTAATTGTGAAAAAGTGTCAATTGCAAAACATTACAAAATGTGTTTTGTAGAGACAAAAATCAAATTGATGTCTATATAAAGGTTTTTCCATGAAGATGAAAGTCATTTTACATGCCAAGGTTGGAGAAAAGTGTTTCAAGGCGAATTTGGGTGAGCAGTGTGTGTTTTGGAGAGAACTGGCTTGTAGCTAACCGACGCGGCGCACTGGGTATTTCCGCCCAGTGTTAATTTGAATGGGCGCGACGCACATAGAGAGCATGGCGCACTGGGTTTTTAGCGTGGCACATATAGCCTCAAGCCCGAAAATTGCTGGAAACTTCACCAAATTGCTCATACTTTGCCTAGATTTGCCAGGTAGGCTTGCTATCTTGCTATTGCATCAAATTTTATGATAAGAGACGGTGGTTTATGGGTGATAGTGGTTGCAACAAAAATTCTCAAAACCTACTTCTATAGATCCTCAAGCCAATTGCTGCCAGGGTTTAAAACTCACTGTTTTGCCACCAAGATTTTGTCTCCCTCCCATTGTTCCCTTATTTTCACTAATCCCTAAATCCCTATCACCTAAATTCATTACTCCCTTCTCCTACATACTCTATCCCAAATCCTCTAACCTCACACATCAAAACCTATACAACTAATCCCAAACCCTAAACCCTATTCCCATACATCAATCCCTCAAACCCTCTCCCATATTTCCCTATTAAATTTCTCCCAATAATTCCCATTCCTCAATATTGTTTCCCCTTCCTAACAATCCCTAACAGTCCCTATTGCATTTGTTTTTCCCTTGGTGGCAGAAATTGAAATACACCAACAAAAAGAGCAGTTCAATCACAGTTCATACACAGCAATCATCTTGTCTTCAAGGTTTTTTGTATAGCAGTCATGGCATCTGAGCATTCATCAGACTATGAGGTGGAAACCCAAAGTGACTCTCCCTTGGAAGAACAGGCACCCTGGAGGCCTCATAAAAGTGGCAGGCATGTTAGGGAAGAACCGACCACCCTTACATAATTGCAGGCCTACTCTCTTGTTATGCAATGTTTTCAGCATCAGTCATGCTATGAGTTTTGTCAAAAGGTGGCTAGTGTCCAATTTCATCATGAGTTGGCTCATCTTTTTGTGCTGCACGGAGATCAAGCTACCTTGGCTGGTGTCACCTTCACACTTACACCAGAATCTGTCTCATTAGCAACCGGTATATCGAAAATTGGGGAACCATGGCACAAGAAACAAAAGATTGAACGGCAGCATTATGAGCCATACATTAAAACCAGTTGCTTGAGGCAGCTCAAGAGAGTGTTCCCGTTCTGGTATCTGAAAGATGAATATGCTCCACTAATGAGATTGATCATGAAATATTTCAGCTGTGAGGGACGGTTCTCTCGTCTTTATGCTTATCACATCAGGTTACTCATGCATTTCACCAGGGTATGGATGATGAACATTCCGTATTTCAGTTGCTGGAACATTGAGAGGATGACCACCTTTATACAGCATAAAACCCCTCAGCAGCAACTTAACAATGTATATCATTTTGCTCTTATTAAGATTTTGGTGGCTCATCAGCTTGGATTGCAGGGCATCACTTGGGATGATTTCATCTCCCGTGATTTCTTCAGAGCTTCACAGGGAGTATCAGATGTTAAGCATGAGGGTGAACCTTCTCATCAGTATGAGTGCCATGAGACTGCTAGTGTGCCGGTTTTCATCACATATCAGAGAGGCACCAGACGTTTGTTTGCAGCGGCAAAGCGAGTGTTATCTCCACCCGAGGTGGAATGGGCCTCGCTTCCTCCATCAGCATCACAGGTACAAGACAAAGGCAAGGAGCCAATGCAGGATGAGGGGCCTTCAGGTGAGCCATCAGGTGAATGAGAGACCAAGTTCATTCTCCTTCATGATGATGATACAGATACGGGTCCACAAAGCGCCAAACTTAGAGAGATCATCCAGGAGCAGCAATCAGAGATCGAAGCCTTATCCCTTGACTTGGAGAGGGCTAAGTGGACCATGAAATACTTGGAGTAGAGGAACAAACAGCTTGAGGATCAGCAAGCGATCATGGAGCTACAAAACATTCATGAGCATCGCCAAGCTGCACAAAGGAGAAGAGTTGAGCTCACATCATTGGAGCAAGAAATTAATGAGGATCGGGAGGCCAATCTTGAGAGAGTGAACATGCACTTAGAGAGGTTGTTGGACAAGGCTGACAAAGACCATGCACTACTGAGACACATGGCTTTTCACTACATGGCACGCAACAAAGTGTGCAAGGCCCGAATCAGGAATTTGAAGGCGAAATTGAGGAAGGCAATCAAGAAGCAAAAGAGGCAAAGGGAACTCGATCGTCTTCATATACTAGCTGGGGCCTCTTTATCCTAGTATAACACTTGATAAGGAAGCTCCAGCCCAAATTTCAAGAAATTTGGGGCATTTTTGGTATTTTTGGAAATTTATGTGCAAAAAACAGGGTTTTTCTCCCTGTGCGCCGCGCCACGTGGCACACGCTTACAATAGGAGGCTACAAATGCAAAAACGTTTATTGTTTTGGAATTTTCATGGAAAATAATGACTTTTGGTGCATGGCCAAGAAATTTGGGCAAGTTTTGAGTCCTCAGGAGGTCAAAAACACCCTAAAAATGACCTCTCTGCCCCTAATTTCACACACAAGAAGCAGTCTTGGGAGATTGAGGTTTTGGAGGGGAAAATGGGCACCAAATTCAGAAATTCCACTTGGGTTGGAAAGTAGACAGGCAGGGCTTTCCAACAAGCACACTTGGGCTCAATTTGGACTTCAGAAAGTGCCTAAAAATCAGCTCCAAATTGGTGTGACGCATACAGATTTTGGCACGGCGCACAGAGGTTTTTTGCCCAATTTTTCACCTTCCAGCTCAGAAATTCGGCCAGTTTGACTAGTTTTGCTTTGTGATGTAATTTTTGAATTATTTTGATGTAATTGAGTGAAAATTATGTAATTTTGACACTTAGTTACTTGTTCTAGAGGATTCATTCACCAAAGAGTGAAAATTTAATGAATGAATCAGTTTCCTACCTTATAGAGGCAAGTTGTTTTGATTGCCTAGATTTTAGTACTTTGTTTAGAATTGGTTGAAACAGCTCCTAGAATGATGAGCTCGACCCCTAGAGGCAAGGGAATGGGTTGGGCTATTCTATATCATGTATTTTCTAAGTCATTTTTAGGGTTGGACTCTTGGGAAAAGTTTGGCACTCTATTGTACATTCACTTCTGCATTTTTGGCTAAGGAAAGACCAGGGTTTTGCAGCACTGTTTGGGATCCATGTGGCTTTATGTTTTGATGGTGTGCTTCTCTGAGTAATTGTAAGTTTATCTAGTGTTATGTGTATCATTCTCATGCTTCCTCTACTGAATTTGAAACAAATGAGTGATTAAGGTGGAATCCATTAACTGTTATGCTCTACCTTTGAATTTGTTTAAATTTTTATGTTTTCTTCAGTTTAAGGAGAATTCTTGAGATTCTCTTGCTCTCCTTAGCTCCTCACCTGTCTAATCTATCCATCTAACTTGCTTTAAAGCATCAAAATGATTGCCTTCCTTTCCCCAATCAGACCTCTGCAGAAACTGTGCCTCATCCCCGAGCCCAAATTTGCCTTTCCCATTTTTTCAACAAAACTCTAAAAAACTCAAATCAAATCCTTTGCACTTAATACCTAGCCTAAAATCAATTGCTAAATCATTCATCTCCAGCCCATTGAGTATCTTTCGCTGAGATTGACCCGGAGAGAGCCCTCTCCTGTCCTCGTAGGGCTAGCTACGAGGCTGAGCGTGGTTTGATGTGGACATAGAACCTTGTCTTTTCAGCCTGAGACAAATCTAGGCTCTAACATAGTGGTGACCATACTAGGGAAATAAAATGGTTTGATTGTTGATGTCATTGGTTTTCTAAGCTACAGACGAAGCCTAAAGTTATGCCAGGTAGCCTTCGAAACGCTTTTGCTTTGCATTAGTGCAAGTAGATAAACGCTGCTTAAGTTAATCTCCCGTCTAGCTTGAAATCGTGACACTTGACCTATAAATTTCCCCAGTACATTTTAGAATTCTAAGCTTTGAATGATAAGTTTAGAATCTGAAAGGCTGAGTAAGTTGTCTATATTCCTTTGATTTCTTGAAAATAACATGTTGGCTTCAAAGAGATATACCAAGGCTAATCTAGATCCAAATCCTCCTCCTTTCTACGAGAATCCTAATCTGATTTCAAGAATTGTTCGCCAAGAAAGCTCCGTCACTCCCGTGTTTAAGTCTTGTTCATGTCTAGCAATTTTTAAATATCTTGAAGAACTTGATTTTGATGAAAAGTTTGAATTGTCATTATTTGAAACCAAATCCGAAAGTTCTCTTGGTTCTATAGTCCCAAATCCTGACTTTGTTGCAGCTCTTGAAGTTGAAAGAAATAACAAATCAATTGAGAATTTTATCTTGAGGCACCTTCAGAGAGAAATTCATGTTTCAAATATCGCTGATTTCCTAGAAGCTGCATCTGCAACCCTCGGATCTTCCGTAACGGCATCCGCTTCGAAAATCCCTACTGAACCTCCCTTCATTCCCACCCTTCCCCCGCAGCCTAATATTGCTGATCAAAAGACTGCTGTAAATTCACCTCCATCTACTCCTTCTACATCTAAAATTGTTTCACCTCCTCATACACCTCACACATCAGCTGCTCCCACTCCTCCAACATCCCCCAGACCAAATCCACCAAGAGCAATGGCTGCTCAGTTTGCACCTCTTGCGCTGCCTCAAGTTTTGAATGACATGCCCGCATATTATCAGAGCAAAATTCCTTTGTTTGATGGCACACCTCAGGGTATCACAGCTCAGCAACACGTGGAAAAAATGACAGATTTATTCGATCTTCATGAGATCGATGAAG
This sequence comes from Pinus tabuliformis, assembly GCA_031772625.1. NCBI lineage: Eukaryota > Viridiplantae > Streptophyta > Pinopsida > Pinales > Pinaceae > Pinus > Pinus tabuliformis. The sequence continues at coordinate 922,235,540 of CM062808.1, forward strand.
AAAATGTGACCATGAGGTTATTTGTGCAGACCTTCAGTGGCGAGGTAAGAAAATGGTTCAGAGCGTTGCCGGCCAGAAGTGTTCCTACATTAGAAGAGCTTAAAAGATAGTTTTTGTAACGTTGGGAAGTAAAGAAAGATCCACTACAAATCACTTCTAAATATACCAAGATCAAGCAAAATGCTGGTGAGTCCGTTCAAGACTATTGTATTAGATTCAATGCGATTTATAATGCAATTCTGGATGATTTAAATCCAACTAGAAGTACAGATTTTCTTAAGTTCCCGGATGGCTTTGATCCAAACATGGGTTATCAGTTAAGGGAGAGAGATCCAGCTACCTTAGAAGAGAGGTAGAAAATTGCCATTAGTGTTGAGGCAAATTTGAATGACGAGCGAGCTAGAATGAAAGCTGAAAAGAAAGTGTCAATAAAGGAGGAAGCTTCTACCTCAAATCAGGTGTTGCGCAAAGTAGAAAAGATGATTGAAAGGTTGACACTAGAGAAGCCTGAACCGCAAATTCAGAATCCCAATTTCCGTGGCTAGCAGCAGCATCCACAATTCAGGATCAAACAGTGTGAGCAGCGAGCACAAGAAACGCCATCACAACAGCAGCAAGTAAAGACACCTCTTCAACAGAATTTTGTTGGCCCCGAATCTGATGATGAAGACCATGTAATAGGAGAAGAAAATCACTTCTTTACCCCTGATGATATGCCCACATTTATCACTGAAGATGATGGGTATGTAGAAAGTTCAGCGGTATAGCATGATGCAGATTTTATCTTGTCGAATGACACAGCCTTTGAAGAGGAGTCGGATGAGTATCAAAGAGGGTATATGCATGCCTTGTCCGCCCAGCAGCGTCAGTATTCATTAATAAACAGAAATGTCCCCATCAATCCAATCCAAAAGAGAAAAGAGGGTCAAGCATCTAAGAATGAGCCATCGGTTGCACCAAATAAAGGCAAAGAAGTTGCTAATCCTATGCCTAACAAAACTCGATCAGCAAATGAACAAGTCAATCAGCCCATTGCACCAAAAGATAAAACTAAGAAGAAAGAAGTTCCAGCCAAAGAGGTAGAGAAGACTTCCACTTTTAGTTTAGAAAATGAGATTTCTAAATTGAAGGTATCTATTCCTTTGACAGAGCAGATGAGGAATAGCGATTATAGAGGGCAGGTTTCCAAAATTATGAATTTTGATCCAATGTCTGACATGTGAGTGTGGAAGATGATAAACCTGAACTGATTTTTGGACCAGCATTGAATGGTGAGTCTCCAGACAGTGATGTGCCCCTTTTTATATCAATTTGAGAGTGCGTGAGTTTGTGTTGCATAATGCTATGTTTGATTCCACCTCTTCCCACAATCTTACGCCAAAATCTATCATGGAGAAGTTGGGTGTGGACATTACCAGGAAGTACCATGATCTCTATTTGTTTAATTCCAACAGGGTGAGATGTATTAGGCTTATTAAAGACTTGGTGGTCAGTTTGGATCATATTCCGGCTAAGAATATTTTGATGGATGTTGTTGTAGCAGACATTCCTCCCCGATTCAGTATGCTTCTTTCAAGGTCTTCGGGACCAAAGATCAAAGGAACTATGCAACTTGATTTCTCCTATGCAACGATTCCAGTGTTTGGCCAAATGAGAAAATTGTATTGTGAGAAGAAAATGAAATACATGATTACAAGGAAGGAGAAACCAATTAATCATCCGATTAATTATGTACATACAGATCTCGAGTCTTTTGTTTTGTATTTAGATAGTTTCAATGATATTGATAGTTAGTTAGTTGTAGCAGACGATATTCCAAAAATAGCAGAAAATTTCAGAGAAGTTTTGAAGAGAGAAGGACAAGAACATGGAAAGACCGTTCAGCAAATAGAAAAAGATGATGGACAGCAAGCAGAAAAAACAGAGGAAAAAGAGTTTCAACACTTAGAAGAAGAAGAAGATGGCCTATGGACCATGGATTTCGATGGCGCAATAGGAAATGATGGTCTTGGAATTGGAATTTAGGTACGCATTCCTTTTTCCGCTCCAAACAAAGTGCCGAGTAACGTGCGGGTATGTTCTTACAAACTTTCTTTTGATTGCTCAAACAATGAAGATGAGTATGAGGCTTTGATTGCTGGCCTAAAGATCTTAAGAAAGCTGAATGCTAAGAGGATTGTTGTATATGGCAACTCCGAATTGGTGATTAAGCAAGTTAAAGGCGAATATCAAGCAAAGCATCCTCGGATGCGGGCATACCAGAATGTTGTTCTAGACATTTTGAAGCTTTTTTCAAATTACACTTTGACGTGTGTGCCTCGTATTCAAAACAGTATTGCTGATGTGCTTGCTAAGGCAGCAAGTAATTTGAAGATTCCTATGAACTCAAGCAATAAATTTGAAATCCATGTGAAGCACCATCCGACTGTCCCGGACAATCAGAGATATTGGCAAGTTTTCCAAGATGATGAGGAGATCAATGATTTTCTGCAAAACAAAGGTAAATTCAAAGATACCTCAATTGATGTAGAGCATGATGATGGTAAAGACGATGTGCAGATCAATCAAATGGAAGTGTTGCAACTCAAGGATAATGTGATTCCTAAAGTTTTGATACCTTTAGAAGAACTCTTTGATCATGATGACGTAGCCCGCAAACCAACATTGCAGCCAACAGAAAAGGGAGTTGAAGATGTGAACATTGGAACAGCTGAGCATCCAAAGATGGTATGTCCAAAGCATTGCCACTGAAGTTAAAGGCCAAATATATCAGTTTTTTTTTCATATTTTGTCGATGTGTTTGCTTGGGACTATTTTGATTTGAAGACATATGATACAAATATAGTTCAGCACACTATTCCTATTAAGCCTAATCAAAAACCTTTCAGACAGAAGTTAAGAAGGCTTAATCCAAAATTGCTGCCATCAATTGAGAAGGAAGTTAACAGGTTGTACAAATCAGGAATTATTGTTCCCATTCGTTTTTCTGATTGGATATCTAATCTGGTACCCGTGCGAAAGAAGACCGGTGAGATTCGTTTGTGCATTGATTTTCGAAATCTCAACAAAGTTTCATTGAAGGATAGTTTTCCACTGCCCAAAATGGATCACATACTTCAGCGAGTAGTTGGAGCATCTTGCATGTCACTACTCTATGGTTATTCCGAATATACCAAATTTTAGTCCATGAATATGACCGAGACAAAACAGCGTTCACCACTCCGTGGGGAACATTTCAATATGCAAAAATGCCTTTCGGTTTGAAGAACGCGGGTGCCACTTTTCAGTGGGCAATGGACTTGGCTTTCGCAAATGAGAAGGATGTCTTCTTGGTTGTGTACCTTGATGATTTGACCGTGATTTCCAAATCAGATGAAGAACACTTGTATCATTTGAAAATTGTCTTCGAAAAGTGCAGAAAATATGGTGTGTCGCTGAATCCTAAGAAGAGTTTGTTTGCCATGGATGAAGGCAAACTACTTGGGCACATTATCTCAAAAGATGGCATCCGTATTGATCCAGCACGTGTGGAAGCGATTCAACAAATTGACCTGCCCCGGAATAAGAAGGAGATACAATCGTTTAATGGTAAGATGAATTTTCTGCGCCGCTTTGTTCCTAATCTTGCTGAACATCTAAGGGAGATTACAAACATGCTTAAGAAGGACAGCCAAGTGTCATGGACGGAAGAGGCTGTAAAATCTTTCAATTTAGTAAAATTGGCTCTTTCCTCGGCTCCGGTTCTAATCAGCCCGGATTATACTCAGGATTTTATATTGTTTTCATTTGCTTCGGAGCATACTATGGCAGTTGTGTTAATGTAGAAAAAAGATGAGCATGAAAGACCCATTGCTTTTTTCAGCCAGACTATAAGAGATGCTGCTTTGAAATACAATATTATTGAGAAGCAAGCCCTTGCACTTATAAAAGCACTGAAAGATTTCCGTGTGTACATTCTGCATTCCCATATTTTAGCTTATGTTCCTAACGCTGCTGTCAAAGATGTTTTGGTTCAGACCAATCCTAAAGGAAGACGTGGCAAGTGGATAGCAGCTTTGCTAGAGTATGATGTGGAGATAAGGCCCACAAAGCTTGTTAAAGGTCAGGGTTTGGCGAAGTTGATGGCTGAATCAAATCTGCACGTCTTAGACATAAATCTGATCGCTGCTATGTCCGATGAAAATGAGGAAATTTCGTCACTTCAGGTATCAAAAATGTTTATTCTTTCTCCATGGTATTCAGATATCATATATGTCCTTCAGAATTTGTCCGCACCACCTGGTATGGCTAGAAACAAAGCGAGAACTCTTAAGTTGAAGGCTGCTAAGTTTTTTATTTTGAATTCGGCACTTTATTGGAAATATCCCAGTGGCGTTTTGTTAAATTGTTTGGTGGAAGAAGAAGGGAAGCAAGTCATGGAGGATTTCCATAAAGGAGATTGTGGCGGTCACCTTTTTTGGAAAACAACGGCAAATAAAATTTTGAGGGTTGGATACTATTGGCCGACATTGTTTGCTGATGTGTTCACGACTGTTAAGAGCTGTCATAACTGCTAGATTTTTGAAGGGAAACAGAAATTACAGCCTTTTCCGCTTAAGCCCATTGAGGTGAATGCCCCTTTTAAGCAGTGGGGGTTGGATTTCATTGGTGAAATTCATCCTTCTTCTTCAGGTCAGCATAGATGGATCCTCACAGCGACAGATTACTTCACGAAATGGATCGAAGCAATTCCCACTAGGCAAGCTACGGATGCGGTAATAATTTCATTCCTAGAAAGTAATATTTTGTCTCGTTTTGGTTGCCCAAATAAGTTAATCACTAATAACGCAGCATCTTTCAAGTCAAAAAGGATGGTTGAGTTTTGTAGTAAATATCATATTACTTTGGGGAACTCAACCGCCTATCATCCGCAAGGCAATGGATTGGCGGAGTCTTCCAACAAATCTTTAGTTAATATCATTAAAAAGATGTTGGAAATCAACAAGAAGAGTTCACTTTGGGCAGATCGTGTGAGTCAAAAGAAATCCATTGGTATGTCCCCCTTTGAGTTAGTTTATGGAGTTGACACAGTGTTCCCTACCTCTCTTGCAGCTCCGGTAGTCAAACTTCTCCAAGAGGCGGGTAGTGAAGAGGATCTAATGCAGAGAAGACTAAATCAAATGATCCACTTGCAGCAGACACGGGAAGATGTTTTTCATAACACATTCAAGTTGCAGGAGTGAATTAAAAAGATTTATGATAGAAAAGCAAAGGCGGACACATTTCAATTGGATGATGTGGTGTTAAAATGGGATGCAAGGAATGAGGAAAAGGGCAAGCACGGCAAGTTTGACAATCTCTGGAAATTTCCTTTTAAGATTGCAGCGTATCGGGGTCATAATGCCTTTCTTTTGAAGGAGATGAACGGAGAAGATTGTCCAGGAGGGCCGGTCAATGGTCGGCTGCTCAAGTGGTACCTTTTCTAAGTTATTTCTGCTGTCATCATTGTCATTGTAAATACCATTTTATTTCAGTTGCGCTGCAAGTATGTGTTGTAATCTTTTCTTCAGTCTGGGGCCCGAAGTGAAGGCTATAATTCTGAAGAAAGATTTCAGTTTTGAGTTCAGTTTGTCGAGTCAGTTTTTCAGTCATTTTAGTGTTATTAACAAGTCATTTTCAAGTCAAGCTTCAGTCAAATAAATTGAGTCAGAATCTTGTATTGTTTGTCGAAATAATGACTCCATAGCCCAATGGACGAAGGCACTGTCTAGCTCTTCCAGAGATCTGTCGTTCTTGGCAGCTCAAAGGAGCTACCATCCCCATTGGAGCCAATGTTAGAGTCAGTCTGGTCATCCCTCCATTAGAGATCAAAACTCTTTTTGCATTTCATGTTTAGGTGTCCCATCGCTTTCGATCAGTTGCATTTCGTTAGGAGCATGCCATAAATCTGACGGAAGGGATTTTTTCATTCATCCCCCTCATGCTTTGCACTGCTGGCTCAGGTCTGTCCATCAAAATCGAATCTTAAAAGTCATTTGCAGTCTTGTTGCAGTTTCTAGGTCATAACAGTCATTTTAGTCATTAGGTCTAGGGTTAGTCAATTTGGTCTTCGACAAAGTCTAATAAAGCTAGCAGGCCAGAGGGAGGTCATTGATAAGTCGTTATTTCAAAAGAGTCTTATCATCATATGGATGGATTATGAATTCTCTTCAAAACTCTGTTTTGAAGATAAGTCGACATTTCATTTTTTGTAATAATTTTTCAAAATTTTCAGTTCTTGAATTCTCCAGGCACAGCCCTGGTCTCCTTTGCCAAATTCCATGTCAGCTATCCCTGCAAAAAATTACCAAGAAATTCATCATTTCAACCAAAAATCAAGGAGGAAACAAAAAGGTCAGAGTTCTATTAATTGTGAAAAAGTGTCAATTGCAAAACATTACAAAATGGGTTTTGGAGAGACAAAAATCAAATTGATGTCTATATAAAGGTTTTTCCATGAAGATGAAAGTCATTTTGCATGCCAAGGTTGGAGAAAAGCGTTTCAAGGCAAATTTGGGTGAGCAATGTATGTTTTGGAGAGAACTCGCTAGTAGCTAACCGGCGCGGCGCACTGGGGATTTCCACCCAGTGTTAATTTGAACGAGCGTGACGCACGTAAAGAGCGTGGTGCACTGGGTTTTTAGCATGGTGCATATAGCCTCAAGCCCGAAAATTGCTCGAAACTTCACCAAATTGCTCATACTTTGCCTAGATTTGCTAGGTAGGTTTGTTAGCTTGCTATTGCATCAAATTTTATGATAAGAGACAATGGTTTATTGGTGATAGTGGTTGCAACAAAAATTCTCAAAACCTACTTCTATAGATCCTCAAGCCAATTGCTGTCAGGGTTTAAAACTCACTGTTTTGCCACCAAGATTTTGTGTCCCTCCCATTGTTCCCTTATTTTCACTAATCCCTAAATCCCTATCACCTAAATTCATTACTCCCTTCTCCTACATACTCTATCCCAAATCCTCTAACCTCACACATCAAAACCTATACAACTAATCCCAAACCCTAAACCCTATTCCCATACATCAATCCCTCAAACCCTCTCCCATATTTCCCTATTAAATTTCTCCCAATAATTCCCATTCCTCAATATTGTTTCCCCTTCCTAACAATCCCTAACAGTCCCTGTTGCATTTGTTTTTCCCTTGGTGGCAGAAATTGAAATACAACACCAAAAAGAGCAGTTCAAGCACAGTTCATACACAACAGTCATCTTGTCTTCAAGGTTTTTTGTATAGCAGTCATGGCATCTGAGCATTCATCAGACTATGAGGTGGAAACCCAAAGTGACTCTCCCTTGGAAGAACAGGCACCCCGGAGGCCTCATAAAAGTGGCAAGCATGTTAGGGAAGAACCGACCACCCTTACAGAATTGCAGGCCTGCTCTCTTGCTATGCAATGTTTTCAGCATCAGTCATGCTATGAGTTTTGTCAAAAGGTGGCTAGTGTCCAATTTCATCATGAGTTGGCTCGTCTTTTTGTGTTGCACTTGCACGGAGATCAAGCTATCTTGGCTAGTGTCACCTTCACACTTACACCAGAATCTGTCTCATTAGCAGCCGGTATACCTAACATTGGGGAACCATGGCACAAGAAACAAAAGATTGATCGGTAGCATTATGAGCCATACATTAAAACCAATTGCTTGAGGCAGCTCAAGAGAGTGTTCTTGTTCTGGTATCTGAAAGATGAATATGCTCCACTAATGAGATTGATCATGAAATATTTCAGCTTTGAGGGATGGTTCTCTCATCTTTATGCTTATCACATCAGGTTGCTCATGCATTTCACCAGGGTACGGATGATGAACATTTTGTATTTCATTTGCCGGAACATTGAGAGGATGACCACCTTTATATAGCGTAAAACCCCTCAGCAGCAACTTAACAGTGTATATCATTTTGCTCTTATTAAGATTTTGGTGGTTCATCAGCTTGGATTGCAGGGCATCACTTGGGATGATTTCATCTCCCATGATTTCTTCAGAGCTTCATGGGGAGTATCAGAGGTTAAGCATGAGGGTGAACCTTCTCATCAATATGAGCGCCATGAGACTGCTAGTGTGCCGGTTTTCATCACATATCAGAGAGGCACAAGACATTTGTTTGCAGCGGCAAAGCGAGTGTTATCTCCACCCGGGGTGGAAGGGGCCTCGCTTCCTCCATCAGCATCACAGGTACATGACAAAGGCAAGGATCCAATGCAGGATGAGGGGCCTTCAGGTGATCCATCAGGTGAATGAGAGACCGAGTTCATTCTCCTTCATGATGATGATACAGATACGGGTCCACAAAGCGCCAAACTTAGAGAGATCATCCAGGAGCAGCAATCAGAGATCAAAGCCTTATCCCTTGACTTGGAGAGGGCTAAGTGGACCATGAAATACTTGGAGCAGAGGAACAAATAACTTGAGGATCAGCAAGCGATCATGGAGCTACAAAACATTCGTGAGCATCGCCAAGCTGCACAAAGGAGAAGAGTTGAGCTCACATCATTAGAGCAAGAAATTAATGAGGATCGGGAGGCCAATCTTGAGAGAGTGAACATGCACTTATAGAGGATGTTGGAAAATGCCGACAAAGACCATGCACTGCTGAGACACATGGCTTTTCACTACATGGCACGCAACAAAGTGTGAAAGGCCCGAATCAGGAATTTGAAGGCGAAATTGAGGAAGGCAATCAAGAAGCAAAAGAGGCAAAGGTAGCTCGATCGTCTTCAGATATTGGCTGAGACCTCTTTAGCCTAGCATAACACTTTATAAGGAAGCTCCAACCCAAATTTCAAGAAATTTGGGGCATTTTTGGTATTTTTGGAAATTTTTGTGCAAAAAACAGGGTTTTTCTCCCTATGCATCGCGCCACGTGGCGCGCGCTTACAATAGGAGGCTCCAAATGCAAAAAAGTTTATAGTTTTGGATTTTTCATGGAAAATCATGACTGTTGGTGCATTTCCAAGAAATTTAGGCAAGTTTTGAGTCCTCAGGAGGTCAAAAACACCCTAAAAATGACCTCTCTGCCCCTAATTTCACACACAAGAAGCAATCTTGGGAGATTGAGGGTTTGGAGGGGCAAATGGCCACCAAATTCAGAAATTCTACTTGGGTTGGAAAGTAGACAGGTAGGGCTTTCCAGCAAGCACACTTGGGCTCAATTGGGACTTCATAAAGTGCCTCAAAATCAGCTCCAAAGTGGCGCGATGCATACAGATTTTGGCACAGCGCACAAAGGTTTTTTGCCCAATTTTTCACCTTCCAGCTCAGAAATTCGGCCAGTTTGACTAGTTTTTCTTTGTGATGTAATTTTTGACTTATCTTGATGTAATTGATTGAACATGATGTATATTTGACACTTAGTTACTTGTTCTAGAGGATTCATTCACCAAAGAGTGAAAATTTAATGAATGAATCAGCTTCCTGCCTTATAGAGGCAAGTTGTTTTGATTGCCTAGATTTTAGTACTTTGCTTAGAATTGGTTGAAACAGCTCCTAGAATGATGAGCTCGACCCCTAGAGGCAAGGGAATGGTTGGGCTAGTCTATATCATGTATTTTCTAAGTCATTTTCAGGGTTGGACTCTTGGTAAAAGTTTGGCACTCTATTGTACATTCACTTCTGCATTTTTGGCTAAGGAAAGACCAGGGTTTTGCAGCACTGTTTGGGATCCATGTGGCTTTATGTTTTGATGGTGTGATTCTCTGAGTAATTATGATTCAAAGTGAACCTTGGTGTAAACACAACGCTTGCGCACTAACTAGTGTCACCTTCTCTAGTCAATTTTTTTTGGGTTAACCCTTGTCAGCTCAATCAAGTAGAGTAAGGTAAGGGGCAAAACCTTAACAGGCACGTCAGAGATACAATAAACTACTTCTCTGCTAGAACAATCTCTTCTGCTCTGAATAAGTTGGGATCCCTCTTCCGCCTTTGAAATGAATAAGTGTTATGCATAGTGAAAAATGAAAAAATGAAAAATCAATAAGGAAAAAGAAGAGAAAGGCTTCCTGTGTAGGGAGGTGATGCAAGTAACTCCGCTGGGGTACTGACCAGGCTTGCTGGAAATGGATCCATGCTTGTGTTCCTATGTGACTCCACTGGGGTACTATCCAAACCTGCTAGCAATGGAGCAACACCAGAGATGAAACTAAGACTCTGAAGACTATACTACTTGTGTACCTATATACCCCTCAACCCTAACCGAAACAACTGTGTTTCCTTAGCTTGGAATGTGTGTTAATCGACCAAGGGTTTGGAAGATGCTACATCTTACAATCAAGTTAGTGTTAAACCAAGATGACCTGGAAACTAAACAATACTTCCAGAGATGTTAGACTTGCTTTTCACAAACAAGGTCCATTCAGAGAGTTGGAGTTCTACCAATGTATCACCAAGTGTTGTAGCAGCTACAACCACCCTCCAGAATTTTTCCTTAGCCTCATTTTGGAGCCTCCCTTCCAACCTTCACAGCAGCTTGCCTTGCTTCGTCAAGTTCACAAGCTTCAGTTTCTCTCTTGCACAAAGGCAGCTTATCAATCATAGCTCGATCCATTCCCCTCACAGGTTGTTCACCCGAAATTGATCTAGCTATAGGTTGAGCAGCTTCCCCTTGAAAATTGTGCATTTCTGGAGGGAAGCTAGCCTTCCCTCAAAAAATTGTACAATCCTCTCTGGCAGCCTACTAAGATCTAGGATTGCACAATCCTTCCTGCCAACACTCCCAATAGGATTTGCATAAATTCCCCAGAAAGGCTACTCAGCCCAGAATTTGTGCAAATATGGGTAGCAATCAGCTGCTCTACCTAGAAATTGTGAAAATCTCTTGGGCAGTAAGCTCATCTCCCATCCAGAAATGAGAATTTCCTTCAAGCAGTCGAACAGCCTCTTGCATGTGCAGCTGAGTTGACTGGTTCCCTCTGGGACCGAGCAAAACAGACTTGCATGCATAGGTTGTTTCTCCCAAGGTAGCATGCAAAGGCATCCCTTGTCTTAGGGATCTATGTTTAGCAGTTGGAGGTTACATTGAAGGAGTAGTTCAGAAACCTCCCACCAAGTGTCGCTTCCCCTACATTTGTGGCATCCAAGTCACAACCTCGATGTTATCAAAACTCATCAGGAAGACACTGCAGAGCTCATTCCTTAGATCAACCTTATAGCTTTGACATCCCACTTCACATCTAGGAGAAATTGGCACATTCAACTCAGTCGTTTTGGGGTAAGCCCGCTTCCCATGCCTTGTGTTGCATTTCTGTCGCTTTTTGTGTTTTTGCTTGTGCGAGTATTATTTGCTTGATTTCTTTGAACGCTTGTTATCGTTTACATATACTCTAGATTTTGCTAGCTCTATTACAGTTTTCGTTGCTATCTCACTGCTGTCGCATGCATGAAACTATTGCATGGACGTTCGCCCAACCTGCAAACTGCCTCACCCACGTGCATGTTGATCTGTTTGTTGAATCTTGCATTCATGTTTTTCATGCACTGTCAATGACTTCTGCTATCACTTAGTATCACCATTCGTTTACTGTCTTAGTTGCTTTCAGTTACCCGTCGACGAGTCAAGCCAACCTTGGCCTGGACTCAGCCTTCACCAAGGCTGCATTGCGCAATTTTGGGAAGGAATGCTCACCTTCTGTTATAGACATATTTGGGCACTACAACCCCAATATTATATGTCAATAAACCAAGGGCTCTTTAGTCCCTAAAAGTGTTGTTTCATAACCTAAAGGATCATGGTCAACTGATTACATCATTTCTCAAAATTTCCACCTGAAAAAACACTCAAAACTAGCCAAAACTGGACCATACTGACTACTCCATGGTCAAGGTGCGATGCATACTAGCTGCCTCACTAACCAGGTGCAATGCATACTGAAATGGCCTTCTGTAGGGTGTGAATAGTGAGAACAGACAAATGGCAGAGACATTTTGCTAAGTGGAAGCTCATGGAATCTTCTAGAAACTTCTCCTGTGACACTTGCCTCTCTGAATTTGCCTAGGGATAAGTAAGAGATCAATGAGATCTCCAAGTGGAACCAAGAACTATCAGTGAAATGAAATTAATCAAAAACCCAGAGCTGACTCACACCCTTGAAAGACATCTATAAATGGATCCCTCATCTGAGAGATCCAGAGGCTGGAATTTTGTAATTTGTAAGGAAGTGTTGTTGGTTTATCTGTGAGAAGAGACATTGTATTGTTGGGTGATCTTGCTTTTCATGAGGTGAAGAGGGCTTCTATGCTGGGAGGATGACACTGGAATAGACAGATGGGTTGTAATCCTCTCTTCTACTATTAATAAATTTCTTTGAGTTTTCCTCCATATAATCGTGTATTTGTGAATCTTATTGTTTATGAATGCAATTGTATGGTCAATGTGTTTCTAATTCTGCATTGTTTATGATGTTTTAGATAGATATGCTTTGATGGTTTTCTGTTACTTTGACTCTACAGGTACTCTTTAAAGTGGGACAAGTAGGAGAGGAGTAGCAAATTCTATCAAGGGAGAGAGAAATCAAGCAAGGATCCAAGCAGAAGATCTAGGTTGGTCCTCTTTTCTTCCCTCTTATCTATCACACTTAAAGGAAATCTCAAATTGCTTTGATTGTTTGTTTCTAAGATAGCTACCCATCTTAGTGGGACTAGCAGTTCGAACCGCCTTTGCTATTCAATTGCGAAGTAGATGAATGATACTTCAGTGAATCTCCGGGTTGGTTTATGAACTAAACATCTGATTTACAACATCCTAAGCGCCCTTGTGGTAGCTCAATAACCTCATAAGATAATACCCCTGTACTTTGTTCTTTACTATTCATAATAGCTCAGCCTAAATTCCTGAACTCAGCTGCAAATTTGGCAAAAAACCCAGCTCAGTTTCGCCCCCTGGTCCATCGCACTGTCTGTAACTGGCAGCGTGTATGCATTGCACCTCCCATGTGTTGTAGGTGAGACGCATCCCTGTTTCCCTAAAGGAAGGGTGTGATGACTAAGTGATACTCTTTTCGCCCTTTGAAAATTGGTTTTTTGTCCTTGTTTTCAGCTCTGTTTGATTGTGTTGATGCTTATGATCAGTGTCTCCTTGCTGAAACCTTCTTCCTTCACATATTTTAGCCTCCATTGATTAGGAATTGTAAATGTTTTTGTGTATTTTTCTATCATTTACAATCCTCCTTTGTCAAAAGTAGCTTAATCGAACTATCATTTTTTCACGCAAGAAGTGTCGTAACTATCATTTTGAGTCAAAAGAAGAGTTTTGTAAAGTATTCCTCTTCTAGATAGTCGATTGTACTTTTGTCATTTTATTTGATTTGGATTATTAGTATTTTAAGTGTCGAAAGAAATTTTCAATTTGAAATCAAAAAGTGTCATTTTAGTCTTCATTTCATTTTGAAAAGAAATTGTCAACGATGTCACTTTGAAGAAAATAGTTCAAATCTGTACTTAGTTTTCCTTTCTGGCATTCTCACATTAAGGAAATGAAAAACAAATACATGCATGTGCATTTGCATTTTGACTGTATGCAAAATATGATTTAGGAAAGTGCATTTAGTGTGTGCTCTATGCTCTCTGCTGAAAGAAATCATAATCTTCTTTCCTTTGTAGCTAGGATTTTCATTTCTAAAAGAAAATAAACGACTATTTATCATTTTAGATTGCATATTTAGGAATTTTACATCTACATCACACGGTGAACCTTGAAAGACAAACTTCTAATCAAGATCAACTATAAAATAAATATCAATGAACATAAAACGCTTTGGAACCTAATGCAACACATCTAGAAGTCTAGGCTAGAGACGTGTTCCGGTGTCGTAAAACCTGGTAACTATCATTTTCATCGAAGGTTGGGTGATTCCTCCTCTTTGATACAACAAGTGCCAGTACAGACTTGTGCTCCCCGTACTGTCAAGTATATATTGGGAGACCACAATAGGCTAATATCCTTTATCTATAGGAAGCCGTGTCTGCCGCCCTATCGATCGCAATGCACTGAACACAGCATTCAGGAAGATTGACTGTCGTACATAAGTCCTTGGAAATTTCTCTATCATTTATCACCAAGGTGCATTTTCCAGTTATGCGATTGGTTTGGTAATCCCTCTGTCTAGATTTCTAGAGTAGTCACTTTCGTTCCTTTTCGAATCCTTAAAAGAAAAGGTCCATCTGAGCACTTGTCACTTCAGGCTCATTAAAAACTGAAGGCAACAAGAGTCATCTTTAGCTTTTTCTCGACTCTTAAAAATTGAAAAAGCAAAGTTGTGTCAAAGCATCATTTAAAATTTATTTAAATCAGAATAACATCCCTGTTCCTTCGTTGATCTTAGGTTGAGATAATGGAGTCCACCAATCAAGGAATCCCTCTTGGGGGAAATCCTAGTCCTTTCTCCTCTTAGGGAGATATTGGTGCTCTGTATATGGCTACATTTTCCCTTCCAGGAATCACAGTCGGCCTGCTAGTATGGCTATTCTCGACCTCTTTCATTCAAAACACCGTAATTCCTCAGCAACCAAATGACACTGAATTTGTCCCTTCACCTTCTACTTCGCTTGTTTCTCCCTCCCCTTCTTCCTCTTCGCTTGGTGAAACTAGTGACACTAAAAACCAAGTAGCTGAGAAGAAGAAGAAAGGGAAGGAGAAGAAGAAGAAGAAGTCAGCTAAACAAGGAGGCAACCATGCATCATTTGGTGAAAATCCACACACTGAACTTTCCAAATGCAGATCTCCATGCATAATTTGCAAAGGGGACCACCTTCATCGAGATTGCCCTTGCATTCCACAAATCTTGAGAGAATGGTCTCCCCATTTGCACCATTTGGTGTCATCAACCTCTGGCAATCAGGTTGACAGCACACCATCAACTAGTGAAAATGAAGTTAATGGACAAAATAAGAATGTCAAATTTCCTTGCAGGTTATATGAAGGTAATCATGTTCTTCACCGTTGTCCTTTTCTAGACGAAGCCAAAAGTGTTTTGGATAACCGTCCTACTTCATTGTAGCGACTTCCACCTGGATACAAGAAACTCTCACCAAGTCCTTTGCTAGTTGAAAACTCGATTGACATAACTCAATTTTTGATCGAATCACCTATCATTGAAAGTAAACCTTCTGAGTCCATACCGGACCAAAGTCAACAGGTCAAGATGGCAGTTGACCCAATCTTGCCTTCAGAAGGTCCACCTTCAGATGATACTATTTCCAAAGAGAATGAGGATGACACCGTTCAAATTCTTTTTGTTGATACAGAGTCTAATGAACTTGGGGGAAATCCACCATTCCTTTATAACAGCAAGAAAGCCCCCCAGTTTGTGAAATTTATCCAACTGTTTATCCGGTACCTCCTCTGAGCAGTCTAGTTGTTTTCTTTGATTGGAATCAACTAGCAAGACCCTGCCTTCCATCTAATGTACCATTCCGGATCATAGTACAAGTTTATAAAATGATTATGTCTGGCACTATCATAGATGAAGGGGCTTCAGTTAGTATCCTTTCCTCAACTGCTTGGAAAGCGCTTGGTTCGCCATCGCTTCTGCCTGAAACACAAAATTTATCATGCTTCAACAAAGGAACCAATCGACCGTTAGGGATCCTTCCAAAGTTACCCATAACTTTGAAAATGAAAACCGTTCAGTTGAACATAATGGTAGTCCAAGGACCTTTAGACTACAATCTACTCCTTGGACGTGACTATATATATAGCATGGAAGCTATTGTTTCCACACTCTATCGAGTGATGTGTTTTCTGCATGAAGGGAAACTGGTGCAATTTGTCGACCAGCTTTCATTTCCTGGTTCAAACACAGCTATGAATCAACCATGATCCCTAAATGGTCTCTTTGCGTTAGAAATGTCTCTTCAACCTTCATTCCATCCACCTAATTACCGCGAGTAGTTCGGTGAATGTAACGGAGTTTAGGGGGCATGCACCCTGGTCTGCTTCGGTAGGTGAGCCCAGCTGAAAAGAGAAATTTTCCTGAAGGTTATATGATTGGACTGAAAAAACATTCCCTTGTAGGTTAAGTGATCAGTCTGAAATAGCTATTTCCTTGAAGGTTATATGGTTGGATTGAAAAACCATTTCCTTGCAGGATATGTGATCGATCTGAAATAGCTATTTCCTTGTAAGTTATGTGATTGGAAGCTCACACCATTCACCTTTGTCTATTTCGATGGACAAAGCCAAGGAATATTTTTTGTCTGCTAACAGAGACAATCCTGCCTAAACACAGGGACTTCCATATGGTACCCTGGAAACTCTCCTTTTCTTAAATACCTAGGGGCATGCAAACCTTTGTATGCAAGTAAAAAACAACCAATTTGATTTTTTTAGCTTTTTAGCGTTTTTAGCTTTTTAGCTTTTTAGTTCAACTTCTTAGGTTAGGCAATTGGTCCAAGACATCTACTCACTAGACAGACCAAAGGAAGTATTTTGCCTCGTCGGAGGATAAAACCATCCTACCTAACCTCAGTCGTTCCTTAGCTTTTTAGTTTTTTTAGCTTTGTAGTTTGGTCATTTCTAGCTTATATAAAAAGGCTATGAGCACATGTTATAGTAGAGTTCAAGCTCATTAAAAAATAAACCTACCAATAAGAGACATATTCAAACAACTGGCATGAGTAATGTTTCCGCAAGGTTCAAGCTCGTTAAAAAATAAACCCGCCTATGACCATAGCTTCTCCTCGTTCAAGCTCACTAAAAAATGAATCCACCTTTGGTAAATAACCTTTGTGATTGCCCTGCTATCGGCCTTTTTGAACCTTGGTTGTGTTCCTACCGTCACCTCCATTCATTTGGCCAATCATACGCTTCCACTTGATTGTTTACCCTTTTGAGGAACAGCTGCGACGAGTGATTCTGATTGCCACCCTCTTCACACTACCATGTTTTGAGAAGTTCCAAACTTACCTGGAACCAGTTGCTACCTGAAAATACCACTCGTTCCTCAAAAATGAGTCGCTTTTAAACTCTTTTTAGACTCGTTAAATATAAAAATATTGTCGAGCCATTGGCCTTTCCAGCTCATTAAAGTAAGGGGAAGCGCCATCCCTCCTATACATTTTAGTATTTTTGGACCTAAGGGATTATCAAACAAAAAGATCAAGCGCTTGTCTTTTTCGGCTCGCTAAAATGATCAAAAAGCCATCCCTTTCATATTATTTTATACTTTTTTGGACTTAAGGGATTATGCTACGAAAAAGGACTGCTGGAGTCTCCTTTTCATCCCTTGTCAAACTCTCTAAACATGAAAAGGACCAAGTTATATTTGTCGTTAAACTCGTTAGAAGAATAGTGAAAAACTTGTCCATTCAAACAAGAACGAGTTTCACTGTCGCTAGGCTCACTAAAACATAGCGACAGGTTTGCCTAAAGGGAAAATTATAGACCAAGCATATGTTATCATCCTCAAGCCTGACAAAATAAAGAGGTACTGGTCAGCAATGACTAGGGAAAAAATGGAAGAAAACTTGAAGAATTTTATTGGTAGCAGGTCGCTCTTGAACATGACACTTTCACTCCATCACCATGATTGAGTCGGGTTGGGTTATTCCGTTCACCGGTCATATCAGCATTGGTCCTCCATGCCATCCATGGGGTTAATGCTACAAATCCATATCAGTGTCGCCGACATGTTCAAGAGAAGTCATTCAGAGAATTTACCATCCAGCTAACACCTCATCCACTACAATACCTTCACCCTTCATTTTTCATGACCGTCATTCCTGAACCTTGTATCATCAGATCGTTTTCACCTCCAGAAAAATCATTTGCTTTGTTTCATGTCGTAGATGTGGGATACATCAAGGCCCTCCTATGATGGGTCACTTCTTGTCGACATCAGCTCATTATCCAAGAAGTTGACTTAGAAACAACCCTTTCAGTACTTTGAAGCTTGCATGCCTTAATGGCAAGTTTCTCACTTCCGGCGATAGGTTTACATCAATGACCTTCGACCAAAAGATTTTGTGTGGTGTTTGACATCAGCTCATATATTCACACCATGTGAACTATACTATAGTACCTTGAGGGTCATTATCATTATCAGTGATTCCTCTCATGCCTGTTAACAGCTTACATTATTGGATGGTAATCAAGCGATGTCTTTCCATGTTCGACTTCAAAACATCTTTTCACATGAATTGACTTATACATCGGTCGAAGATTGAACGAGTTTGAAGACCTTGGATCTAGTTTCATCCATCCGGGCTGCGATATATTCAGGAACATAAAAACATCAAATGTACACACAATCTACACAGATAGTCATCTAAGCAAAAGAAGATGACTCTTCATATGAAGAATCACTCTGTCCTATGTACATGAAAATGAATTTATAAAGTTGAGAATGGGAATGCCCGCCTCAGCCAGATCATGAAATTAATATGATGATGATGTATTGTATTGTATCTTATACAGGTCACCTTCCAGTTTGAATACCTCGGATCCTCATGATAAAGCATTTCACCCAACATCAGAAGATTTATGACCTCATGCTTTAGGGGGGCAACTGTTATAGACATATTTGGGCACTGCAACTCCAATATTATATGTCAATAAAGTAAAGGGCTCTTTAGTCCCTAAAAGTGTTGTTTCATAACCTAAAGGATCATGGTCAACTGATTACATCATTTCCCAGAAGTTCCACATGAAAAAACACTCAAAACTGGCCAAAACTAGACCATACTGACTGCTCCATGGTCAAGGTGCAATGCATATTGGTTACCTCACTAGCTAGGTGTGATGCATACTGAAATGGCCTTCTGTAGGGTCTAATGAGCGAGAACAGACAAATGGCAGAGACAGTTTGCTAAGTGGAAGCTCTTGGAATCTTCCAAAAACTTCTCCTGTGACACTTGCCTCTCTGAATTCGCCCAGGGATGAGTAAGAGATCAATGAGATCTCCAAGTGGAACCAGGAACTATCAATGAAATGACACTAATCAAAAACCCAGAGCTAACTCACACCCTTGCAAGACATCTATAAATGGATCCCTCATCTGAGAGATCCGGAGGCTGGAATTTTGTAATTTGTAAGGAAGTGCTATTGGTTTATCTGTGAGAAGAGACATTTTATTGTTGGGTGATCTTGCTTTTCATGAGGTGAAGAGGGCTACTATGCTAGGAGGATGATGCTGGATCAGACAGCTAGGTTGTAATCCTCTCTTCTACTATTAATAAATTTCTTTGAGCTTTCCTCCATATAATCGTGTATTTGTGAATCTTATTGTTTATGAATGCAATTGTATGGTCAATGTGTTTCTGATTCTGTATTGTTTATGATGTTTTAGATAGATATGTTTTGATGGTTTTCTATTACTTTGACTCTACAGGTACTCTTTAAAGTGGGACAAGTAGGAGAGGAGTAGCAAATTCTATCAAGGGAGAGAGAAATCAAGCAAGGATCCAAGCGGAAGATCTAGGCTGGTCCTCTTTTCTTCCCTCTTATCTATCACACTTAAAGGAAATCTCAAATTTCTTTGATTGTTTGTTTCTAAGATAGCTACCCATCTTAGTGGGACTAGCAGTTCGAACCGCCTTTGCTATGCAATAACGAAGTAGATGAATGCTACTTCAGTCAATCTCTGGGTTGGTTTATGAACTAAACATTTGACTTACAAGCATCCTAAGCGCCCTCGTGGTAGCTCAATAACCTCATAAGATCATACCCCTGTACTTTGTTCTTTACTGTTCATAATAGCTCAGCCTAAATCCCTGAACTCAGCTGCAAATTTGGCCAAAAACCCAGCTCAGTTTCACCCCTTGGTCCATCGCACTGTCTGTAACTGGTAGCTTGTATGCATCGCACCTCCCGTGTGTTGTAGGTGAGATGCATCCCTGTTTCCCTGAAGGACAGGTGCGATGACTGAGTGATACTCTTTTCTCCCTTTGAAAATTGGTTTTTTGTCCTTGTTTTCAGCTCTGTTTGATTGTGTTGCTGCTTATGATCAGTATCTCCTTGCTGAAACCTTCTTCCTTCACATATTTCAGCCTCCATTGATTAGGAATTGTAAATGTTTTTATGTATTTGTCTATCATTTACAATCCTCCTTTGTCAAAAGTAGCTTAATTGAACTGTCGTTTTTTGACGCAAGAAGTGTCGTAACTATCATTTTGAATCAAAAGAAGAGTGTCGTAAAGTCTTCCTCTTCTAGATAGTTGATTGTACTTTTGTCATTGTATTCGATTTGGATTATTAGTATTTGAAGTGTCGAAAGCATTTTTCAATTCGAAATCAAAAAATGTCGTTTTAGTCTTCATTTCGTTCTGAAAAGAAATTCTCAAAGATGTCGCTTTGAAGAAAATAGTTCAGATCTGTATTTAGTTTTCCTTTCTAGCATTCTCACATTAAGGAAAAATAAAACAAATACATGCATGTGCATTTTCATTTTGATTGTATGCAGAATATGATTTAGGAAAGTGCATTTAGTGTGTGCTCTATGCTCTCTGCTGAAAGAAATCATAATCTGCTTTCCTTTGTAGCTAGGATTTTCATTGTTAAAAGAAAATAAATGACCGTTTATCATTTTAGATTGCACATTTAGGAATTTTACATCTACATCGCGCGGTGAACCTTGAAAGACAAACTTATAATCAAGATCAACTATAAAATAAATCTCAATGAACATAAAAACACTTTGGAACCTAATGCAACACATCTAGAAGTCTAGGCTAGAGACGTGTTCCGGCGTCGTAAAACCTGGTAACTATCATTTTCATCGAAGGTTGGGTGATTCTTTCTCTTTGATATGACAAGTGCCAGTATTGACTTGTGCTCCCCGTACTGTCAAGTATATATTGGGAGACCACAATAGGCTGATATCCTTTATCTATAGGAAGTCATGTCTGCCACCCTATCGATCGCAATGCACTGAACACAGCATTAGGGAAGATTGACTACCATACATGAGTCCTTGGTAATTTCTCTATCATTTATCACCAAGATGTATTTTGCAGTTTTGCGATTGGTTTGGTAATCCCTCTGTCTATATTTCCAAAGTAGTCACTTTCAATCCTTTTCGACTCCTTGAAAGAAAAGGTCCATCTGAGCACTTGTCACTTCGGGCTCATTAAAAATCGAAGGCGACTAGAGTCATCTTTAGCTTTTTCTTGACTCTTAAAAATTGAAAAAGAAAAGTTGTGTCAAAGCATCATTTAAAATTTATTCAAATCGAAATAACATCCCTGTTCCTTCATTGATCTTAGGTTGAGATAATGGAGTCCACCAATCAAGGAATCCCTCTTGGGGGGAATCCTAGTCCTTTCTCCTCTTGGGGAGATATTGGTGCTCCGTATATGGCTACATTGTCCCTTCTAGGAATCACAATCGGCCTGCCAGTATGGCTATTCTTGACCTCTGTCGTTCAAAACACCATAATTCCTCAGCAATCAAATCAGCAACCAGATGATACTGAAGTTGTCCCTTCACCTTCTACTTCGCTTGTTTCTCCCTCCCCTTCTTCCTCTTCGCTTGGTGAAACTAGTTACACTAAAAACCAAGTAGCTAAGAAGAAGAAGAAAGGGAAGGAGAAGAAGAAGAAGAAGTCAGCTAAACAAAGAAGCAACCATGCATCATCCGTTGAAAATCTGCACACTGAACTTTCCAAACGCAGATCTCCATGCATAATTTGTAAAGGGGACCACCTTCATCGAGATTGTCCTTGCATTCCGTAGATCTTGAGAGAATGGTCTCCCTGTTTGCACCATTCGGTGTCATCAACCTCTAGCAATCAAGTTGACAACACACCATCAACTAGTGAAAATGAAGTTAATGGACAGAATAGGAATGTCAAATTTCCTTGTAGGTTATGTGAAGGTAATCATGTTCTTCACCATTGTCCTTTTCTGGATGAAGCCAAAAGTGTTTTGGATAACTATCCTGCTTCACCGCAGCGACTTCCACCTGGATACAAGAAACTCTCACCAAGTCCTTTGCTAATTGAAAACCCGATTGACATAACTCAATTGTCAATCGAAACACCTATCGTTGAAAGTAAACCTTCTAAGTCCATACTGGACCAAAGTCAACAGGTTGAGAGGGCAGTCGACCCAGTCTTGCCTTCAGAAGGTCCACCTTCAGATGATACTATTTCCAAAGAGAATGAGGATGACACCATTCAAATTCTTTTTGTTGATACAGAGTCTAATGAACTTGGGGACAATCCACCTGTTCCTTTACAATAGGAAGAAAGCCCCCCAGTTCGTGAAATTTATCCAGTCGTTTATTCGGTACCTCCTCCAAGCAGTCTAGTTGTTTTCTTTGATTGGAATCAACTAGCAAGACCCTACCTTCCATCTAATGTACCATTTGTAGGTTTTAACCCTGTACAGAAATTACCTGCATACGAATTCTAAAACACATAAAATAAACAATACGAGAGTATAACACTTAAAACACATATACATAGAAATTTTCCCCTGGATCCCAGAATTGGGACTACCAGCTTGATTTTTCATTATGTTCCTTTCAATGTTACAATACATATTTATACATGTTGAACCATCCAGTACCATGGACCGAAAACCATCGCGTCTGAAAAACATGTGCAAAAATTATACACAAAACCATAGGTGGGTCTGCCCAACCTAACATAGGGTCCAAAACTAAAATTTTTCGGGGCGTTGCCCCGGACCCCATAAAGTGGGGTTATGGGTGCCCCTCAAACCCCCTATTAACTACGTGGAAAGAATATAACACAACCCAACATTCTCACAGTTGTTGTTTTCTTTCCATAGGGGGCCACAAGAGAGCTTAGTCATTTTTCCAGCCCTGAAATGCCCATTGTTCTACACCAAGAGAACTTCTCAGAGCTCACATATTTTGTCAATCCATCTGCAGTATTCTTCAAAGTGTCTGCCTTTACCAACAACACATTTTTGTCTTCTATCATATCCCTCACAAAGTGATACTGAACATGAATGTGCTTTGTCTTTGAATGATATGCGGGGTTCTTTGCCAAGAAAATTGCACTTTGGTTGTCACAGTCTATCCTTATAGCTTCCTATACTAACCCCATACTTGAACACAATCTCTGCAACCAAACTGCTTCCTTGCTTGCATGAGTGGCTGCCATGTATTCTGCCTCTGTAGTTGATAGTGCCACTACAGATTGTTTCTTACTCATCCAACTGACTACACCTCCAAATAGGTTAAACACATACCCACTTGTAGATCTTCTCTGATCCAGATCTCCAACGTAGTTTGCATCAACAAAGCCATGAATATCCAACACTCTATCCAATCCTGGTCTTCCTTGGTAGCACAGAACATAATCACTAGTGCCACACAAATACTTGAAAACCCGCTTCACTGTTGTCCAATGCTTATTTCCTGATTTTGACATAAACCTGCTCAATGCTCCCACTGCATGTGTAATGTCTGGTCTAGTACAGACCATTACATATATCAGGCTACTGACTTCACTTGC
This sequence comes from Pinus tabuliformis, assembly GCA_031772625.1. Taxonomy (NCBI): domain Eukaryota; kingdom Viridiplantae; phylum Streptophyta; class Pinopsida; order Pinales; family Pinaceae; genus Pinus; species Pinus tabuliformis. The sequence continues at coordinate 922,258,985 of CM062808.1, forward strand.
ATATGGAACATAGGACATGTCCTCTTCCTCTTCTTGTGTCTTGGGACACTGTTTAGCAGATAACCTCACACCTACAGGAATAGGAACCTTCACCGGTTTACTATTCTGCATATTAAACCTCTGCAATATTGTCTCGACATACTTCCTCTGGTTTAACCAGAGCTTCCTCTTTGCCCGATCTCTTTTAATTTCCATGCCCAAAATATAGTTTGCAGCACCAAGATCTTTCATGTCGAATTTGGAGGAAAATTGGGTCTTCAAATCCTGGATAATTTCTTTGTCATTTCCAACCAACAACATATCATCCACATACAAGACCAAATAAATAACACGGTCACCAATTAATTTAAAATACACACAGTGATTTTCTTTGCTTCTGGTGAAGCCAAGTCCCCGTATAAATGTATCAAATTTCTGATACCACATCCTTGGTGACTATTTTAACCCATACAGAGACTTCTTTAACTTACATACCAATTCTTCCTTACCCTTTACTGCAAAGCCTTCAGGTTGTTTCATATATATCTCCTCTTCCAGATCCCTGTGAAGAAATGCTTTCTTCACATCCATCTATTCTACCTCAAAATCAAAAGCAGCAGCAACGTTGCAAAAGTAATCTAATACAAGTTACCTTGGAAACAGGAGAAAAAATATCACCAAAATCAATTCCCGGCACCTAGGAATAACCTTTTGCTACCAACCGAGCTTTGTATTTCTCCACTTTTCCTTCTGCATTTGTCTTCTTTTTGAACACCCATTTGCTGCCAATGGGTTTCCTTCCAGCCGGCAACTCCACTAGATCCCAAGCCTCATTTTTGTGCAAAGATGCCATTTCATCAACCATGGCCTCTTTCCAGAGTTTTCCATCCTCTGAATCTACTGCTTCCTTCACAGTTCTGGGATCATCATTAGTAACAAACAAAGCAAAATTTGAACAGAACGCAAATGGACTATGCCTTTTTGGCTACCTTCTTTCTCGAACTGATCTTCTCACAGCCGGAGTTTGTGGCTCTTCATCTTCTAATTCCTCCTCTGCTGTAGAGTCTGATTCTTCCTCCTTTAGCTCAAACTCTATCTTCTCAGGTTCCTTTGGTTGGACTTCATGTTTAATAACATCTTTCACCTCTCTGAACACCACATCTCAGTTGTACATGACCTTCCTTGTTACTGGGTTCCAAAGCTTATAACCCTTTAAACCATCCTTATACCCAATAAAGATGCACTTTTCAGATTTAATATCCAACTTTGTTCTTTTCTCCTTTGGAACATGCACATATGCATCACATCCAAATACCCTCAGATGTGAAAGAGAGGGTTTCTTACCAGTCCATACCTCTTGTGGAGTCTTATCCTCCAATGCTGATGAAGGTGACCCGTTGACCAGGTAACATGCAGTATCCACCGCCTCTGCCCAGAATTCCTATCCTAACACGGCACCACTGAGCATGCTTCTTACCCTTTCCATCAATGTCTTGTTCATTCTTTCTGCAACTCCATTTTGCTAAGGTGTATATGGAATAGTCTTCTGCCGTGCTATACCACACTTCTTGTAGAATTCTTCAAATTCCTTATTGCAAAACTCTCCACCATTATCTGTTCTCAGCACCTTTATCTTCTTCTCTGTCTGGTTTTCCACTAGAGCCTTAAATTTTTTAAACCTATCAAAGACTTCAAATTTCTTCTTAAGGAAATATATCCATGTATCCCTTGAGAAGTCATCTATAAATGATACATAGTACGCAGACTTACCCAGTGATGGAACCTTCACAGGTCCAAACACGTCACTGTGCACAAGTTCTAATATTTGTTTCACCCTCTTACCACCAAAGGGGAAACTCACCCAATTCTACTTATCGTATACACAATTTTCACAGAAATCAAAATCCAGAGATCTATTACTCATACCTTCTACCATACCTTTACCATGAAGTATTCAAATTCCCTTCTCTCCAATATGTCCAAGCCTTTGATGCCACAACATGGTCTTTTCTCCAGAGACCACTAGATTTTCTGCTCCACTTTTAGGAACCATGGAACTGTTACACCCATCAACAACAGTGCTACCTTGCAGCTTGTACAGAGTTCCAATCCAAACTCCCCACATCAATACCAGTGCTCCCCAAACCATCTTGCAGGTATCCTTCTCGAACACTGTTTTTACACCTACATCATCCAGCTTACTAACAGAAATCATATTTCTAGCTAATGCAGGAATATGTAGAACACCCGGAAGTGTTCTAACCCTTCCACCTTTCAGCTTCAACTTTACTTTTCCACAACCAATGATTCTAGCCTTCCTGTCATCCCCTAAGAAGACATCACCACCATCATATTTCTCATACTCACAGAACCACTCTCTATGGGGAGTGAAGTGAAAGGATGCACCTGAGTCAATCAACCATGCCTCATGATCTACATGTGTACTTGAAGAAGCCAAGTACACATCCCCACCTTCATCTGAGGTGGTTTTCGCCTCTATAGAAGGAGCATCATCAGATCCCTTTCCTTTATCAAGAGATTTAGAATTACAGTCCCTTTTGTAGTGGCATTCCTTTCCACATTTCCAACACACCACCTTTACAGGTTTTCCTGGAGATTTAGATCTCCCTCTAGATTTAGATCTCCCACTCGATGACTTATTTTTGTTTTTGTTCTAGGACTGTCCTCGTACAGACAAGGCATCACCATTTTGGCTCTCCATATTTTTCCATCTCATCTCCTTCATCAGCAAGGCTGAAACTATTTCATCAAACTGCAACGCAATTTCATTGCTACCTATTGCAATAACTAGACTATCCCATGAATCTGGTAGAGAACACAACAAACTGATGCACTTATCTTCATCTGAAATTTTAATATCAACAGATGCTAACTGACTTACCACAGTATTAAATGCGTTCAGATGCTCTGTCACCAAGTCTCCATCTTTCATCCTCAGGTTATACAGCTTTTTCTGCAATAATAGTTTATTCACCAGAGACATAGATTGGTACAAAGTCCCTAACTTGTCCCACAAAGCCTTTGTTGTAGCTTCCCCTGAAACATTCAGCAATACTGAATCTGAGACACACAATTGTATTGTGCTCTTTGCCTTCCGATCCAACTTCTTCCATTCTTCATCGGACACTCCCATTGGTTTAGTACCCGGATCTACCACGATCCACTGATCTTTACCAACCAACAGATCCTCCATCTTTAGTTTCCACAACTCAAAACTCTTACCATTAAATTTTTTGATCTCTATCTTTCCACTTCTTGCCATCTTCTTTCACCACCAGAATCAATCTTGTAGATCTCCCACTGAACAGGGTCTACCACAGGCCCAAGTGAAACCCCTCAACAACAAAGGTGTCGCCTTGAAGCCAAATCTGCTCTGATACCAAATGTAGGTTTTAACCCCATACAGAAATTACCTACATACGAATTCTAAAACACATAAAATAAACAATACAAGAGTATAACACTTAAAACACATATACACAGATATTTTCCCTTGGATCCCAAAACCGGGACTACTAGCTTGATTTTTCATTATGTTCCTTTCAATGTTACAATACATATTTATACATGCCGAAGCATCCAATAACATGGACCAAAAACCATCGCATCCAAAAAACATGTGTGAAAATTATGCACAAAACCATAGGTGGGTCTGCCCAACCTAACATAGGGTCCAAAACCAAAATTTTCTGGGGTGCTACCCTGACCCCATAAAGTGGGGTTACAGGTGCCCCTCAAACCCCCTGTTAACTATGTGGATAGAATATAACACAACCCAACACCATTCCGGATCATAGTACAATTTTACAAAATGATCATGTCTAGCACTATCATAGATGAAGGGGCTTCAGTGAGTATCCTTTCCTCAACTTCTTGGAAAGCACTTGGTTCGCCATCGCTTCTGCCTGAAACACAAAATTTGTCGGGATTCAACAAAGGAACCAGTCAACCATTAGAGATCCTTCCAAAGTTACCGATAACTTTGAAAAGGAAAACCATTCAGTTGAACTTAATGGTAGTCCAAGGACCTTTATATTACAATCTACTCCTTGGACGTGACTATATATATAGCATGGAAGCTATTGTTTCCACACTCTTTCGAGTGATGTGTTTTCCTCATGAAGGCAAACTGGTGCAATTTTTTGACCAGATTTCATTTCCCAGTTCAAACACAGCTACGAATCAACCATCATCCCTAAATGGTCTCTTTGTGTCAGCAATGTCTCTTCAACCTTCATTCCATCCACCTAATTACCGCGAGTAGTTCGGTGAATGTAACGAAGTTTAGGGGGCATGCACCCTGGTCTGCTTTGGCAGACGAGCCCAGCTGGAAAGAGAAATTTTCCTGAAGGTTATATGATTGGACTGAAAAAGCATTTCCTTGTAGGTTATGTGATCAGTCTGAAATAGCTATTTCCTTGAAGGTTATATGATTGGATTGAAAAACCATTTCCTTGCAGGATATGTGATCGATCTGAAATAGCTATTTCCTTGTAAGTTATGTGATTGGAAGCTCACACCATTCACCTTCGTCTATTTCGATGGACAAAGCCAAGGAAGAGTTTTTGTCTGCTGACAGAAACAATCCTGCCTAACCGCAAGGTCTTCCATATGGTAACCTAGAAACTCTCATTTTATTGAATACCTGGGGGCATGTAAACCTTTGTATGCAAGTGAAAAACGACCAATTTGATTTTTAGCTTTTTAGCGTTTTCAGCTTTTTAGCTTTTTAGTTCAACTTCTTAGGTTAGGCAGTTGGTCCAAGACGTCTTCTCACCAGATGGACCAAAGGAAGTATTTTGCCTCGTCGGAGGACAAAACCATCCTACCTAACCTCAGTCGTTCCTTAGCTTTTTAGTTTTTCTAGCTTTGTAGTTTGGTCGTTTCTAGCTTATATAAAAAGGCTATGAGCACATGTTATAGTAGAGTTCAATCTCATTAAAAAAAATAATCGTACCAATAAGAGACATCTTAAAACGACTGGCATGAGCAATGTTTCTGCAAGGTTCAAGCTTGTTAAAAAATAAACCCGCCTATGAGCATAGTTTCTCCTAGTTCAAGCTCGCTAAAAAATGAATCCACCTTTGGTAAATAACATTTGTGATTACCCTGCTATCAGCCTTTTTGAACCTTGGTTGTGTTCCTACCGTCACCTCCATTCATTTGGCCGATCATACGCTTCCACTTGATTTTTTACCCTTTTGAGGAACATTTGCGACGAGTGATTTTGATTGCCACCCTCTTCACATTGCCATGTTTTGAGAAGTTCCAAACTTACCTAGAACCAGTTGCTACCCAAAAGTACCACTCGTTCCTCAAAAACGAGTTTCTTTTAAACTCTTTTTAGACTCGTTAAATATAAAAATATTGTCGAGCCATTGGCCTTTCCAGCTCGTTAAAGTAAGGGGAAGTGCCATCCCTCCTGTACATTTTAATTTTTTTGGACCTAAGGGAACAGCCTCTCAAATTGCTTTGATTGTTTGTTTCTAAGATAGCTACCCATCTTAGTGGGACTAGCAGTTCGAAGCGACACTAGTTTTCCCAGAAACACCTTCCTCTCTATATTTGTGCATTCTTGCCCATCATTGGCCTCCAGGACTGTTTTGCGCTTTTCCAGAGGACAGGAGCTGCTTGGCCCAAGAAATTGGGCAAATCTGTCCCTGGGCCAACAATCCTTCCCAGCTGGAATTGCACATTGCACAATCCCAACAATCAGCAGCCAGACTGGACTGTGCATTGTGCAGTTCTAGTAGTCAGTCAGTCTCCAAGCAACCCAGACTGTGCATTGTGCATCCTTGGCAGTCGATCTCCTGAACTTCCGGCTGAAATTGCGCAACCTTCATGATCATTCACCCAGGTATGTTGCAAGTCAGTTCTCATGTTCATTTTGGTTTTCAATTGACATATTGCTTTCCATGAGTGTTTCCATGTCTCCAGGTATCGCAGGCATTCATCTGCCTCTCAGCAGTACATGTACAATGGTTTCCAGGAGAGCAGAGACGAAGACATCGTTCAGAGCACACTTGGGGATGCAGTCGATCAAGTGTCTATGGACTTGCCTACCCATGAAGACATCAAGTTGTTCGTAGACAAGGACATCAAGATATGACAATAGCAACATCACAGCGAGCAGCATCATGAACAAAAACTGAAGATAGTATACCAAATGCAACAAATGCAAGAGGAAGGTTGTTGACAACACAGAGGGGGAACAAGGTTGCAAGCCCAAGCAGATCCATTGATGATGAAAGCAACTTTGGAGACTCCGGCTATGAAGTGACAGCACAACATGAATATCGCACGAAGGTAGAAGATGGAACAAAGTAGGAGTTACATGTGCTAAAGAAGCAACTCAGGAAGAACATGAAGCTACATAGGCAGACAAATGAGTTGCAACAGGAACAGGAACAGCAGTGGATGCAACATGCACTCATTGATGAAATTGCGCCCATACAAGTTAAGAATCCATCCTAGTAGCTAACATGGAGCAGACATGGTGAGTAGTGTTGGTGATCGCATGCAAGGGATTCAACAGCATGCATGTCATTGTGCATGCGCATACAATCCAACCCATTCAACACACTCACCAAGGCGAGGACGAGAAGCAAGTCCAACTGGCGCTAAACATGTACTTCGGCAAGTTGATGCGCATGACCACCAAAACACACTTGAAGATCAACAAAGACACTATGAATCAGTGTGTTTTTGGTTCAGTCACACCCAAGAAGACCATGTGCATGTTAGCAGACGAGTTGGATGAAGGGGCCGAACCAATGCACCGGTTGCAACGAGGGCAAGTGTTCACCTCAACAAGATGTCACCATGAGGTGCATACACACTACCACGGATGACCAAGCTTGGCATCGGCTCACCACCTTCACCATCACAAGCATGTCAAAGGGTTTGTCTCATCACAGCGGACCAATTGTTAGTGATGTCTTGCAAGGCTTGCTCAAGCCATGTTGTCTCACATGAGTAATGTGCATTTTAATGTTGAGTCATGTCAAGTGTAATTCAAGTGTCAATGGTTGGATGTAACAGTCATAGAGTAGGTGAAGAGTCATGACGGTAGTTGAATTGTCAGAAAGAGGAATGTCAAGGGTCACCCCACCCTTTGCTATAAATAGTCCCTCATAACTCATTGTAGAGGCTTTTGGTCAGCCAAGCTTCTACTAAGACTATCTTGAAGAAGGATTGGATAGTATTGTAACGCGCCTTGACTTCTCCACTCCACAGAGCTAGTACATCTCTTTGGAGGAGCAGGCGGATGTGGCTGTAACGTTCCACTGTTGGGGCTAGCAAGTTTACATGGATGTCTTGTATGATTGAGACTTACACTTCTTTATATAATAAGATCCATCACATTTTCATGCATATGTTGTTATTGAAGTTGGACTCCTCCAGTTGCCTTAATGATATATGTTGTTTAAGTTACGTACTTGTGTATGAACTAATTCACATGCAATTATATGAATCTTGTTGTTCATGTGTTGTATATGTTGTTAATGTTGTTACCATCTGTGTTGACTTCTCTGCCAGACATTATACAAACCTTTCACATGAACCTTATTGTAACAACCGTCACACTTGTCTCGGACTGATCCATGAGTGTTGTATGTGACTACCGCATCCGAGTGGGCTGCTCTGACAAAATTTGTGCATGTCCTTTTGTGTTGTGTGTTCCTAGCCGAGTTGGGACTAATCCCTTTCAACTTGGAACTCACCTTCACCTCCTTCCCCCTTCGAAGTGTTAAAACCTCTCATACACCTTCCTTGACTCACTGCATCATTCACACCCTTACTACTAACAGAGTTATCTTACTTTCTTCTGTGCGACATCGTGGCCAAGTAATTACCTTATGACCCACTACTAGGACTCCTACACCAAATGGTCTGAGGTCTAAATGGGACTTCTTACCGGGGAGATCCCCTTGACATGTTGACGGGTCCAACACCGTCAATAGGTAGCTAAGAAATATTTCCCCTGTGACATCACATATTATGATAGTTTTGTCTTGTTTCCTTAAGCTTAGGAATTTAAGAGATAGGAACAATAAGCTAAACCCTATGCATTGACTAATCAATTGAACCCCATCACATTAACACTAGACCTATAATTCCCTAACCCCTAACCTAATAACAACTCAATACCACAAACACACTAAGACCCAAACCCACTAACACGTTACTAATCCTCTAACATACCAAAACACTAAACTTGGGTAAGACTACCTATAAGCACTAACCAAATATGATTAAACACTATCCAACAATCCATGTTGATATTTGTAGCTTGGGAGGTACTCCAAGCCTTGAGGATTGAGGGTTTGGAGGAAGGAGCTCCACAAGTGGCCTTGTGGGCTTGAAACCTAAGCCTATAGTTTTGCACCCATCGATGTTTGGGTCAAAACCATGACAATATTGGACATATGATGGTTGGAGATGATAGAAGACATTGAGATAAATCCAACACAATGAAAATCATCGAAATCCAACATGTAGAAATGGAGATATTAATTTTTATGTGTAGCAGTTAGGTTTGATCATGAAAAGTCAAGTTGGCTTGTGTTAAATTAAACCCACAAGGGAATATTCATTGATCCCTTGAGATTCATATAAAAACAGGTGTTGTGTGAGGTTATAGGACACCTTGAAGAGCAAATAATGGAGCTCGTTTGAGGAGGAGGACCTTTTTTTTTGGCCGTAGGAAGAGAAGGACTCCAATCGAAGGTGAGGAGGAGAAGGTGGATTATCTTCTAGATTTTCTTAGAGATTCAAGTGCATAGGATTAAGGCCAAAGTCTACCTCAGAGATATTTATCCCTAGGATACCCAACAAAGAGGAGAATGAGGTCATTCTTGTGACTGTTTGGGATGTTTTTGGGTAGATGAAGCTAGCGAGGAAGAGAGGGTCTGAAAGAGACTAGGCCAAGTAGGTGAAGGGTTGTTTCGGGCATAAAATCACTGAGTATTTTCTGTATTGCAAGTGCAGGTGGGTATAATACCTATTTAGGGAGGCCGAGTAGACTACTAGGCTCCCTAAACAAGGTCATAGACATCTCCAGCAAGAACGCAGGGAAAGGAGGCCTGTAGGGTGGAGAAAATATTAATTTTATGTAAACCTTGTATGCCCTAACTAGGCTGAGACTTGAGGGACAAGTTGAGGATTGTTTGTGCATGGAATTGAGGGTGGAATCCTTGTTTTGAGGAATCGAGTTCTCCATGTGTAGACTGAAGAAATTTTGGGCAATTTATGTTATGGCAAGCATGGTTTGTCTCTGCTTCAGGTGACCACAGCTCTGAGGAAAGGTACAGACCAAGTGAAGTTTTGTCCCAACCTTTTGGAGAAGGCCAAAACATTTAGAATTGGGTACTAGCATCTTGAGGCAACTTTGAAGGTGAGGAAATCCATGGCTAAGATAAGTTGTTTGAGAAGTGAATTAGGGATGGCATAAGCCCTGACCAGAAGCAACAACCTACAGAAGTATCACACTAGCCTTAGAGGTATGTATTGATGATGAGTTTGATGTTAGGGATGTAGTGTCTATGTTGGGCACTTGTTGGATGACTCTAGAAGCTAGAAGAAAGGGTTTCTTAGTGGGAAGATGCTACAGTAGGAAACACAAATCCCTAGGCAAGAGGACAGTAGAAAAAGGAGTTTCATATGGCCTCTTGAATGATGGCTTAATCAGTTTCCTAGACGAGGACAATTTGAGGAGATTGTTGGCAGCCAAGAGGAGGGGTTTCCTAGATGATTGGATGCCCTAACTAGGAGCAGATGTTGCAACAAGTTTTGGTCATTCATGGAATGTTGGAGGGAAGTGTGAGAGTGGACCAAGTGTGGACATAGATTTGGTATTTATGGTCTGTTGGAGGACAATGTGATAGTGTCCAAGTTGGATCTCAGTGTGCACCATCTTCATGGACCTAGGTGGTTTCTAAAGTGGCAGTTGTTGAGCTCAAGGGTTGATGAACCAAAGGACTAGTTGATTAGCCTTAGACTTGTGTGTGGAGAAGGAATTCTATAGCAGATGATGGGCATTCATCCTAGCTCATGTTCATTGTGGGAGATGGACATATTGCAGTGATAGGTGGAAACCCTCTGTGCCCTATGTTGGTCTTCATTGGAGCAGCGCAGGAAGACCTTCGTGGGTTGAAGTCCCTGAGTAGCTGAGGAGCGATAGTGGGCAGATTGAGAGTTTGGAAAAACTAGACAGGATTCTCGATGTGTTGTGCCCTTGATGGACTAAGGCATAACTAGTGAGCAGATTGGATAGTTAAGATTCAATGGCCAAATGGACTTGGAGCATTGATAGAAATAGGAGCTACAAATCGAGAGTCGAATATGACCGAGGGGAGTTGTGAATTCAACTACATCATCCAGATGGTCAGAGTATCTTATTGAGGGCAAATTGGTTGTTAATGGATTGACACCAAGCCCTAGTTTTGTATTCTTGTACTAGTGGATATTTGAGGGCCATTATCCCTGGTACAAGAGCTCTCAGCTATTGTATTATATGTTGATTAATATAACGAAGTTGGGTTGAAAATTGTAAAAAATTATCCATTTTTTGTGCACTAGTAGATTTATTGTTGTTTATATTCAGTTGTGTGTAGTTTCGTTGTGATCTTTGGTTTGGTAGCGTTAGTGATTTAATATTCTATCCCAGACACCAAGATCGTAAAAAAACAACAACGCACAACCCATAACTATTGAACCACCAACTCTAAACTCTCCTAACCCCTATTCCACTAACCATCTATACTTAAGGACTAAATATTCACTAATTCACTTAATCCACAACCCATAACTCATATAACCTAATTGACTTCTAACCCCTAATTAGTCTAAAATTACCTAAATATTAACCCACTTACAATGTTTGATACAAATCCCTAATTGGTCACTATCATATTTAACCCTAACCCTTAACCCTTAGTAACTATACCATTGACCCCTAAGCCATCCCACTAACTCAAAACTAACCATTAGCCCACATGGAAAACAAAGAGCATTAAGTGGATTACAGGAAAAACATTTTTGTTAGGAAATTTTCCTCTGGAAGATCACTTTGGATGACATTGTTATCAAATTGATATAAACATATGACTTAAGGGGACGAGCCTAACTAATGCCTATGATTATAAATGTTTGCAATGGTCACTACCTATCACCTTCATTCCTAGTTCAATTTTATGTGACGAACCTTAATGACCATTTTCGATACCTTTATTAGAAAAGCACATTAGCAATAGCCTTTACTTTAACAATACTATTTTAGTAGCCAATACTAGGATATGCAACAACCATTTAAGGTTAATCTCCAATAGTACCAATGGTGACCAATGACCTCACATGCATGATCATCACCAATGACCTTATTGGGTGTAAGGTCTATTGGCATCAATTTCATGCCTTAGTAATTCCTAGGTCACTTTATTGTGCATGATTACTTTGGATATTGTCTAGTTACTTTGGCCATTATTTGGCTTAGGGCCATGCAAAATTTATATTCAAACAAAAATCAAATTTGAAATTTTTACCTTAGAAAAGATGAATCATCATGTATGTTTTTTTTATAATATAGTTATTTATAATAATAAGAAAACATCAAGATCTCAACATCATTATATCTAAAAGGAAGTAAAATGGAACTAATAAAATTTATCTATCTATTCACAAAACCATCTCTCCACATCAACCTAGCTACTTATACAATTTTGAGCAAAGGATATGTAGCTCTAAATACATAGAAATCTCCCTCAACTTGTTAATAGATTTATAATGGACTCAACCAATTGAAAATGATGGTTTGGTTTCAGTCAAATCTATTCTTTCCCTTGGGTTGGATAACACTGGAAATGATCCCTCATTATTGTTTGGTCAAAGTCAATATCTCCTTTCATTATGGCCTATTATACCCTTTAAGAAAGGAAGCAATGGTAAAAATAAAATAAGGATGCAATCTACTTATGCAAGCATTACCTTCACCTTCAACTTCAAGATGTGGACAAAGGCCAACTCTTCCATCAATTGTTACCTTGAAATCACTTTAATATCCTTTGATTGAAAAAGAATAAAACCATTTATCATAGTTAAATTTAAATCTTTCACATTGATTGATAAAAATAAATAGTTAAAACTAAAAACCTCTTCTATTCAATGAGATTGGAGCCCTTGGGGGCAGCTCAATTGGCAAGCGTCATGAAAATGAAGTGTTACATACCAAGAGATTTGAGGTTAAAACCCCCCCAACTTACTTGTGTCTACAAAAGGGGCATACGTAGGCACCTAGAGGTTAAAATGGTAACAGTGGAAATCAACTCCATGTCACGCAAGTACAAAACTGACCTAATTGTCAATTCCCCTAGTCACCAAAAAAAATAGAAAGAACGAAAGATATTCCATGAGATCGGACAGCTAGGTGGTATTACATTGTCTAGCTTTGAATAAACAAAATCCTCTTTCCAAATAATTAATTAGTGATTTCCCATTCTCTAATAACAAAATAAAAAACACTCTTTACCAAAATCACATCATTATTTTCATCTTCATTTATAAATGAAAAATTAAAGAAAATATTATCATAGTATGATATACTACATAATCAATATCCACAAATAATATATATATAGGGAGAGAGAGACACTGATTTCCAATGAAATCGGGCTATCACCACATATTCAAAATGCCTAGTCTCTAGTGAACACAAATATGAGGACGAGAATGATATTGTGGCATACAACAATGACATCCACAATTGCATCAATGAAATCCTGGAGTAGATGGCTTCTGTGATACATAGAGAATGTCGCACAAATGAGAGAATGGAAGAAATTGAGGTGTGTTTGGCTCACATAGACTTTCATGTCCATGAAGGCCACAACCCTCCAGCAACTCTGGGTGGTTGGTGAGCTCCAGTATTGTAGCAATAATGCTACAACTCCTGGGGCTTCCTGTCTCTTAATTTTATCAACCCGGTAGTTCGTACAAACTTGGAAGCGGCGGTGCTATATGCACAAGTACTAGCTCTTGTCGCAACTGTCACTTGGTCAGCTGGCACAAGTCCGCTAGGGCTCAAGCCAACTTCTATAGGCTCTCAGAAGAAGCTTGCTAAATGATGGACGAAAGCTAGCTCAGAGAAAACTAATTTACTTGACAAAAATGAACTGAAAGCAAATCAAAGCATGTAAACCTAGGAAACCCTAATTTGACTAGTTTAACCTCTATGATGCAATAGTGAGAGTGCAAATGTCTACAAATGATGCCATTACTTCTAATGATGCGAAATGCATGGACTCAAACTACTTCTACGAAAAAGAACATTGTTTTTGTGTTTTTGCTTAAGTGGATGCAGTGATTATGAATTTGCTCTTATTAGGGTTTGGCTGTGCAGAGGCGGATCAAGGAGGAGAAACGCTTGGGAAAGGTTGGGAAGGTTCATAGAGGATCTAAGGGGTCCCTAACACCCTTCCAGAGAGTCTCACAAAGTTTGGCCGTCAAGGAACCATGTTTATGGGCTTCTACAGGAAGTCTGCAGGGGTTTCTACAGGAAACTAAGGAATTTCTACAGGATGTTTGGCCATGAGGGTTTTGAGTGATGGTGAAGTGATGGAGTGGTATGGGAGGATAGGTGAGGTGGAGATGGGACTGGTGATGGCTCAGAGACAGAGAAGTTAGATGGGGAAAGAGTGCATGGAGTGGGTTGGTGAATGGAAGGATGGTATCTATGAAAGGTTAAGTAGATGGGGCTATGTGAGTAATAGAAGAGCTGGGAGTTGAATGAGCTGAACAGAGGGTGGCTGAGTGGCTTTAGGTGTGGTTGACAAGAGGAGGAAGGTAATGGAGTGGTATGGAGCAGTGTAGATGAAACAAATTGTTTATGAGTGTCACCAAAACGAGAATGCTTCAACCTGAGCTACCTGTGACATAAAATCAATGAACAGCAATATAAATTGTGAAGGAAACGCATGCATGGCAGTGGAATGAAGAAGTAATGCTAAATATAAAAGTGCATGAATGGATCTAAGTAATGCCTCAGCCTACTTCCAAACAACTACAGCAATTCTAACTGATAAAACCAATCTGTTTGACTTCTACAGGAAATCCAAATCAGCAACTATACTCGAATGCATGTAGAGGAAAATGGAAACGAAATGTGAAAGGAACAATATTGATACAAAGGAAGGAGGCCTGAGCTCTCAGGTTGGGCCCAACCCCGAGAGCTTTAGGCTCCTTTAAAAACTCAAAATCTGATCCAAAACTGCTTGCTTTTATTCATAATCAAAAGTCTAATGTCATGCCATAACTGGCTTACAAAGAGCGAAAACCAAATTGACTAACTAGCTGCTACGAAATGACTAACTACTAGCTACCAAAAATGACTACCAACTAGCTAACCAAAATGAGGCCCCAAGCCTTCTTATTTATACAATTTGAGGACCCAACAGTCCTCCTAAAAGTTAGGGGCTTGGCTGCCCAAGACTTGTAGTTAACAGCAGTCCAACTTGACTTGCTTGGCTGCCCTTGAGCTGATTGATTCGATGGCCCTTGAACTCCGAGTTGATGGTGGAGAATTCGAGGTAAGGGCCCATAAATGAGGGGGACACCTTCCTACAAATCCTCTAGCTTGTTCTCCCACGAATTTGGCTGCCAAGTGCTCATTAAGACCTTCAAATTTGTCTCTAAGTTGACCAAAAAGGCTACACAAAGCACCCATTAGACTTGTTGGCATAATGACTAACCAAATTCACTCTATTAACACAAATATAATCAAAACATGCAATAAACAAATGAGAATGGTGGATTAAGTCAAATTAGGAGGTTGGATGAGCCCAAATATTTGTCCATTTTTGGGGCTCATCATCACCCCCCTACTGAAAGTGTTGCTCATCCTCTGAGCAACCAATTCCTCTCCTCGTCTTTGATAGCCCTGGTGGCCTCCTTGGCTAATCATCTCGGCTGATTTCTCCTTTGGTTTCCTTCTTTCAAACTTCCTGTAGAACCAGTTCGCTGGCTTCCTGTAGAAACAGTCTCTGTCTTCCTGTAGAAACAGACTCTGTCTTCCTGTAGAAACAGTCCTCTAACTGTTCTCTGTCTTCCTGTAGAAGCAGTCTTTGAGTCCATCACCTTGATTTGCTTCTCTCTAGGTGAAGGTTTTTAGCTTCCTCATGCTCTGTTTAGCTTCTGCCTTCTCTACCGTAGCCTTTTTCTCTGTTCTACCTTTGTTTGAATGTCTTGCATTTTTCATCATTGGTTTTCTCTTATTTTTCAATGTATTTTTCTTCCTTGCCATTCTTTATTTTTCTTCAGCACTTCCACTAACTCATCAACATTAGTTCTTTGAGTATCCAGCCTTGTCCTCCCCCTCTCGCTTTTATTTGGCTCCTTGTATTTCTCTTGATCATGTAAAAGATCCCACCTATTCATTGTATGACTGTACTATGACAAGACACAAACTTGCTGCTCTTGGTTGGTTAATGACATGCCTTGAATGGTCCAAGCTATGATTGATTTCCACCTTACACTTATTTCATCTCATTAGTCTTATGGTCAACTTTAAGTCGCACCAATGTTTGTTAACTCTTCATTTGTGCAATTTTGGCCACCTTCAATTAATCCTTCTTGCTGTAACTGCCAAACCTGATCTGTCACAGTAAATAAATTTTTTCATTCCCAGCCTGATTGCTTTTATAAGCACTCTCAAAGTAGTGTTCCCCTGTTCTCGATTTAGACAGCTCCAAACTAGCTTGGATCTATGACATGATCCCTTTACAATCCTGGATCACCTGCATAAAATTTTTATATGATACCATACTCTGTTTTAACAATTATGCTCATGCCTGCAAAAGACCCTAACCAAGTTTTCTTCTTTGGTTCTCCTTTTTTTTTTTTTTTTTTGGAAAGAGATCTCAAGGATATTAAAAATTCTTCAGCTATCTAGTTATGAGAGGAAGAGTTTTGCTTCTACCGATAGAGGACAAGGACCAAGTTTCCTTCTCAAGACACATTCAGATATGCAAACTTCAAATTTTTCATACCCATGCTGGCATTCACAGCTGCATATGCCATCCTTATAAGAGGATTTTAGATATGAAACGTGGAGAGATGCAGAAAAACATGAGAAATTCCATGCAACACACAATCACACTGCTATTTTTGACTTACAGGCAAACTGGTCTCTAATTCTCCTACTCCAGACAGTTCAATTCTCCACCTTTCAAAATATATATCGTGCATGGAAGAGTGTTTACGAGCCTACCCTTCTCGGAACTTCAAATTTGATGAGGGAAATCTCAGGTTTCTTTGTTCCAAAACGCTGTGTCATACTTCCTGTAGAAGACCCACCCGTTTCCTGTAGAACGCCCTTGCATAGGTGGGTTTGAAAAATGGCCGAGAAAGCTTGGTTTGCTGCTATGGGGCTGGTATGGAGCTTGTTGCAGCTGCAAGGAATGTGGTAAACTGGAAACAACATCGGTGAGAGTTCGATTGGCCATTATGAAGATTTCCGTTGATGGAGGGTGAGCTGGCCAACTACACGTTGGCCCCATGCAGACTGTCGGTCCTCACTGCAGTGTTTAACTATTTGTTCCTTGCCTATAATCACGTCCATCGATCACGCTGAAGGTTAAATGGTCACCACTGCCTGTTTCCAAATTTCCTCCTGAGTTGGCTGAGCACACGTGGCGTATCCACCCACCGAGCGCTGTTGAACTAGATGAGGGTGTCCAGTTGGCTGGCCACCAATTCTCTTAACCACAACCATCTCATTCGTTCATGCAATGCTTCGAATTACATTCATGCAACAGAGGAACAAGGTTAAGTCACGTACCTACAAGTCGTGCGTGGTTGCTTTGCTGCATGCCTGTGTTGATCTTCATTTGCTGCATGCATGTGTTAATGTAGTTGCATGGTGGCTTGATTGATGATTCATGGTTGTTTTTTTCTTGTGCAGGCGTCCTTTGGCCGGATCCAAGCTCCAGACAATTGTTTCCACGTTCAAATCTGCACGTCCAAGCTGCTGTTGCTGCATCTTCACCAAACCAGAACTTGTTTTTGACATTTCTCCCAAACGCCAAAGCGGATTGAGCTGAAACTTGCTGAGCATGTTTCTATCATCATTATGCATCTCCCATAGCAAATTCGTGATCAATGGATGCACGGATTTCGAGAAAAATGGAAAATGGCTGAAGAATTTAGAGGTCGATTTCTCGGAAACCGTGCATCGGAATCGACTGAAACCGCTTGGGTAGGTTACCATCACTCACATGCATATCCCCATGAAACAGGTTTTGAAATGGATGCACGGTCATGGAGAAAATGAAAAAATGGCTGATGGTGATGGAGGCTGATTTCTTGGAAACCGTGCACCGGAATTGCATGAAACTGCTCAGGCATGTTGTCATCGACCTTGTACAATCCCCCATAAAATGGTTTGTCAAATGGATGCATGGTTCTCAAGTTATGGCAAAAACAAATTTGGCTCTAGGTATTTTTGCTTCAAGGCTTTTTGCATGTGCTTGCATGGGATGACAAAATGAATTTTGCTTGTGATGCAGGTATGGAGATGATGGAGGAGGAGTTGGAAGATGGCATGAGGGCTTCTGAACCCTTGAGGAAGCTACCATGCTCGCCAAACCACTTTTTGAAATGCATGCCTAGTTTCCCACAATTTCTACAGGAAGATCCTGTAGAAGCACAATGAGAAGCACAAGGAGGTGAAAAAAATGATGGATGAAGGCAAGGGATGGACACACAAGTGCTTGCAGGCCTAACCAATAGGCTCCCACCATCAGATTCACTTTTGAAATTGGATTTGGCTCGTCCAAAGGTTCTACAGGATGTTTCCTGTAGAAATTCAGAGCTTTCCTGTAGAAGACACAGTTTTGAGGAAAGAAGCATAATGACATGAAAAAATGATGGAAAAGGGGTGAGGAATGGAAACATGGATGTGGGTAGGCCTCATGGACATATTCCAAGCCTTCAGGTCCTCCTCGGAGATCAATTTGGCTTTTTTGTAAGCTTCCTGTAGAAGATACGAAACTTCCTGTAGAAGGCACAAAAACTCCTTTGACCTTGATTTGAGTGCTCCTCCTGCCTTGCAACCTGAAATGTCATTGCTACAACATAAAATTATTCAATGATGATTAGCTTTATTTTTCTTTTTCTTTTTTTTTCTCTTTTTTTTTGAAAAACAACTAGGGCGCCTCATGGAGGTTTTCACCCTAATTGCCTGCCTTGGGCGCCTCCAAGGGAGGTTTTCACCCAAAGATCTTTTTCTCTTTTATTTTCTTTTCTTTCCAACCCATTGACCGCCTCATGGAGGTTTTCAATCAATGAGCCAATCTAAGGCGCCTCCGAGGGGGTTTTCACCTTAGATTTTTATTTTTCTCTTATTTTCATTTTTTCATTTCTTTATTTTTTCTTTTTTCATTTTTTCCTACCCTACCCTACTTGAAAAACAAAATCATTTTCAAGTATAAGAATACTTCCAATGGAGCCATGTGCACATCGAGAGTAGAGAAAAAATGATGTAAAGGCTCGGAATGCATGCTTTGACAACTATCCAAGTTTCAGAGACAAAATGATCTGACTTTGAAAGTACAAAACATAGCTGAGGAAGAGAGTACTGCTGCAACTGAGTGACCTTCTGAAACCATATCTCAATATAGCTTTGATATCCTTGGTTCTTTTGCTGATCTGGATCATTCTTCATGTCACCTTCCATCATGACCTTCTGATCTTCCTCTTTTTGTTGATCTTCCTCTTGAGTACATGGAAGATTTGATGGTAACCATGAAGGAATTCTCTCGATCTCTGATTTAGATCTCTTTTCTTCATCAAGTGCAGCCCATGGTTCTTTGATCTCCTCTTTGGAATCTTCTTTTACTTTTGGTCCTTCAATGTTGTCAATAGATTCTCTCTTTTGCAACACTCTTCCTGAGCTTTGGTGAACATCATTGAGCTCAAAAGGAGTCATTTGCACATGTTGTGCCTCAGCTTTGCAATTAGGTTGAGCTGCTCCATTGCATGGTTTTGGAAATGGAGGTACGGGTAGATGAGTGGAGGTGTGAGTTTGAGATGGAGATGGATGGCATTGTGGTTGGGTAGGCATTTGGGGTGGCCTTGGTGGAGGAGGAGGCGATGGTTGTGGATGAGCAGGTGATGGAGGAAAATGAGCTGGATGAGAGTTGTACTGGGGCCTCCACTCCTGATAAGGTGCATTCCACTGAGGCTGTGGCTGAGCATAAGAGTGAAATGAATGAGCAACTGGTTGGGCATAATATGGATCTGTGAAGGAACAAGGAAAATATGACCAAGGAGGAGGTGTAGACCAGGAAGGATGAGCAGGGGGACCCCAAGAAGGCATGAAAGTGGCTTGATAAGGGTCATAATAGGTCTCAGGTATCCCTTGCAGTTCCTGCTGGTAAGATCTAGGTCCATGTGGCCTCCTTTGGTTCAGATAACGGAGTGATTCAGTGGCTTCTTTGGCTCTTTGATATGTAGCTTTGATTCTGGGCAAGTAAGGGCACTGATCTGTAGGATGGTATTCTTCACAGATAAAACACACTTCTAGAGGGTGCATTGGACATTCGTTCCTAGGATGCTTTTTAAGGCACCTAGGACAAAAAATGACCAAAGCCCTCTTGGCTTCCTCTTGCTTCTTTTGGATCCGCAAGGTATCCAGTTGCATGGCAAGAAACTGCCTCATATCACTCTTGAAATCTTTGATCTGATTTTCAAATTCATCTTTGGACAAGATGTTGCTCCCAACATCTCTACTGGTAGCCATTTGCTTCAGAGGAATGTTTTCTTCTTCTTCTCCCCTATAGGTTCTTCAGATATGTCTTGATGTCCACCCAGGGGTTCTTTCATCACAGCCATCGAAGAGGAACGTTGGCTGTGTGAAGCATTGGGGGTGTTGTGCAATCATTTTTCTAACTTATCTCTACTCCTACAAAGCATGAAATAGATTGAACTGCAACTAACTATCTTGCGAAATTGAAATGAAAGCAGGAAAGGACTAATCTATTTTGCTCAAATGAAATTGCAGGAATGGAAAGGCTAGTCTACGCTTGCAGAATTGAAATACTAATTTACGCTTGCAGGAATGGAAAGGCTAGTCTACGCTTGCAAAATTGAAATTGCGGAATTGAAAGGCTAATCTAGGAAAGCAGGAAATGCTAATCTATGAAAGAAGGAAATACTGATCTATGAAAGCAGGAAATGTCTATGCTACTTTTGCAGAATGAAAATGAAATAAACTACTGAGCGGAAGGTTGTAGTAGAAAATAGAAGAATAGCAACAATCACCAATACTCTGCCGCTTCCCCGGCAACGGCGCCAAAAAGATGGTGAGCTCCAGTATTGTAGCAATAATGCTACAACTCCTGGGGCTTCCTGTCTCTTAATTTTATCAACCCGGTAGTTCGTACAAACTTGGAAGCGGCGGTGCTATATGCACAAGTACTAACTCTTGTCGCAGCTGTCACCTGGTCAACTGGCACAAGTCCGCTAGGGCTCAAGCCAACTTCTATAGGCTCTCAGAAGAAGCTTGCTAAATGATGGACGAAAGCTAGCTCAGAGAAAACTAATTTACTTGACAAAAATGAACTGAAAGCAAATCAAAGCATGTAAACCTAGGAAACCCTAATTTGACTAGTTTAACCTCTATGATGCAATAGTGAGAGTGCAAATGTATACAAATGATGCCATTACTTCTAATGATGCGAAATGCATGGACTCAAACTACTTCTACGAAAAAGAACATTGTTTTTGTGTTTTTGCTTAAGTGGATGGAGTGATTATGAATTTGCTCTTATTAGGGTTTGGCTGTGCAGAGGCGGATCAAGGAGGAGAAATGCTTGGGAAAGGTTGGGAAGGTTCATAGAGGATCTAAGGGGTCCCTAACACCCTTCCAGAGAGTCTCACAAAGTTTGGCCGTCAAGGAACCATGTTTATGGGCTTCTACAGGAAGTCTGCAGGGGTTTCTACAGGAAACTAAGGAATTTCTACAGGATGTTTGGCCGTGAGGGTTTTGAGTGATGGTGAAGTGATGGAGTGGTATGGGAGGATAGGTGAGGTGGAGATGGGACTGGTGATGGCTCAGAGACAGAGAAGTCAGATGGGGAAAGAGTGCATGGAGTGGGTTGGTGAATGGAAGGATGGTATCTATGAAAGGTTAAATAGATGGGGCTATGTGAGTAATAGAAGAGCTGGGAGTTGAATGAGCTGAACAGAGGGTGGTTGAGTGGCTTTAGGTGTGGTTGACAAGAGGAGGAAGGTAATGGAGTGGTATGGAGCAGTGTAGATGAAACAAATTGTTTATGAGTGTCACCAAAACGAGAATGCTTCAACCTGAGCTACCTGTGACATAAAATCAATGAACAGCAATATAAATTGTGAAGGAAACGCATGCATGGCAGTGGAATGAAGAAGTAATGCTAAATATAAAATTGCATGAATGGATCTAAGTAATGCCTCAGCCTACTTCCAAACAACTATAGCAATTCTAACTGATAAAACCAATCTGTTTGACTTCTACAGGAAATCCAAATCAGCAACTATACTCGAATGCATGTAGAGGAAAATGGAAACGAAATGTGAAAGGAACAATATTGATACAAAGGAAGGAGGCCTGAGCTCTTAGGTTGGGCCTAACCCCGAGAGCTTTAGGCTCCTTTAAAAACTCAAAATCTGATCCAAAACTGCTTGCTTTTATTCATAATCAAAAGTCTAATGTCATGCCAAAACTGGCTTACAAAGAGCGAAAACCAAATTGACTAACTAGCTGCTACGAAATGACTAACTACTAGCTACCAAAAATGACTACCAACTAGCTAACCAAAATGAGGCCCCAAGCCTTCTTATTTATACAATTTGAGGACCCAACAATCCTCCTAAAAGTTAGGGGCTTGGCTGCCCAAGACTTGTAGTTAACAGCAGTCCAACTTGACTTGCTTGGCTGCCCTTGAGCTGATTGATTCGGTGGCCCTTGAACTCCGAGCTGATGGTGGAGAATTCGAGGTAAGGGCCCATAAATGAGGGGGACACCTTCCTACAAATCCTCTAGCTTGTTCTCCCACGAATTTGGCTGCCAAGTGCTCATTAAGACCTTCAAATTTGTCTCTAAGTTGACCAAAAAGGCTACACAAAGCACCCATTAGACTTGTTGGCATAATGACTAACCAAATTCACTCTATTAACACAAATATAATCAAAACATGCAATAAACAAATGAGAATGGTGGATTAAGTCAAATTAGGAGGTTGGATGAGCCCAAATATTTGTCCATTTTTGGGGCTCATCAGTGGTCAAGCCTTACATCCCCTTCCTTGATATGAAAATCACTGGTTATTTTTTGGTTTTGTATGTATTTTGGAATATTTGGCCATTTTGTCCATGGGATATAGGAAATGAATGGGCACATCTCTTAAGTTTTTGTCTAGCTCTCCTTGCTAACAAATCCAATCAGAGTTTAGAAAGAAAGTTGTAGGCCATCAGCATGTAATCAGTTTTCCTCTGATAATATAATGGAAGCTTTTTGACCAACTAAAAAAAAATGCCTAGTCTCCAAAAACTTACATAGTATATTGTTAGTAAAATCAACTTACCATAATCAATGTATATATCAATGCAACAATGAATCACAAAAAAAAATAGAATACCACCCATAAAGTTATAGTGCATCACTAATTTTGGTGGTGAGAAAGTTTTTCCACATCCTATAAATCCAATACCATTTAATGACCTACCTTCTTGTGGGAGAAAGAAATATTTTTGGCTTTATCGCTTCTTAAAGTTTTTTCCAATATTTTAACTTTTATAAATAAGCATGTTGGACAAAGAAAGATTTTTGGCTTTATCACCTTGTAAAGTTTTTTCCAATATTCTTACTTTTATTACGACGTAAGGTGTTCCCTCTCTGAAGAACTCCCCTAGATGCCACTTTGTACCACTCTGCAGCGTCAAATTCATTGTTAGACGATTGAACAATTCTCTACCCTTCTATTAATACAGTTTCAACTAAATGAATACAGTTTCAACTGAATGAATGATAGCATATAACCCTCTCCATATTCGCATTTTTGTTTTCATTTTGTAGAAGAAAACTCTTCTCCTAGCTTTACTGCGGTTTGCATTTGGTTACATGTGATGGAGAAGGGATACACTACGGAAGAGGAGAAGATCATGCATGTAATGCCTGAATATTGACAGCAAAGCAGACCCGAGTTTGAAAGCTATCGGTGTCATTTTGCTTGTTGGTAACGATTCGTTAGGGTTACTTATATTGAATAATTAACACACACACTATAATGGTGAAGGCTATAGGTTCTGGGGATTCACGATCGAATTCTCAAATGCCCACATTGGCAAGTATTTTTTTCAATATTGAGTATGTGAGAATATCAAAATCAATCTTTGTTGAATTCATTATTTTGCTTTTTTATATTCAGGAGAAGCATGCAGAGTTTGACTTTAAAGGTGAAGTTGGCACAATAAGTGTTGTCGCGGAAAAAAAATCCTTCGAAGGAATGTGATGGAGCACTAAATCCTGAAACTAATTTCAAGCTGGATCAGTTGCAAGATTCTCAACAGTCGAAACCTTGCATTAGCAAGCACAATATAGAATGTTTGGAAGAAGAAATAAAGCAGGAAAGAGATTCAAGTATAGAATTTTATGGAATGATTTCTCACAGAATGCTAATGTTGCTATTATGAGTTGATAGATTTTTAAAATTTATCCTAATAAATTTAGTTGTATTGCATGATAGATGAGCATAAATAAGCAAGCATTGTATGTTTTTACTTCTTAATGTTTTTGTACTTTCACTGACCTAGGTTTGCAGATTCTCCTTCTGAAGATGATATAGACAGCACGGGAAATGATTCTAGTTCATCAAACTTAAGATAGGCATAGCAAGCAAAGAAAAAAAAGCAAATTGTAATCTTGGCACTGCACTTGGTAAGTTATACCAGATTTTCCCTCACATAGTATTGCCTCACCAAACTCTATGAAGCCTCATACATTTTTGGAAAGGAATCCTAAGTCTACTTGTTTAGATCAAGGCCTTTGTTGTAGTTGAAGCTACTTTTGGTTGGTAGAACCTATTATTTTTTTGTTTCATGCTTGTGCTATTTTTTGTTGATGGTTGGTTTGCACAGACGAAGCAGTGGATCATGTCCTCCCACCTATGTTCCAAGAAACTTACAGTACGGGACCATACCAGGCTTATTTCCAGAAACGTGTGTTGTACATCCTTGAAACATGTTTTCATGTTGGAAACACGTTTCATTGGCCAGAAATGCATTTCCCGGGCCATACCAACAATTGTATGATGCAGTTCCAACACTAAATCTGTCATTTGACTTGGTTTTAACTATGTTTGACCAAAAATGCTTGCAGTTAAAAGTTGAGCTTAACAGTCCCTCAGACCTCATACCTAAGCTGACCTTCGGGAAGTCCCTGTTATGCACTCCAGCCTTATATTAAAAATATTTAAGAACATAAGCTTTTGAACTGTAAATTCTTCATGTATTACTTCTCTCAAGTATATCCAACAAAACGAAACAAAGTATTGTTACAAATAGGAAGTAAATACAAAATTAAACCCACAAGACATGCAAAGGAGTGTTGCAGAGAATTTTAGATTAACTGGTTGCGTGGTTATTTAGGAATAATCAGAAAATCTATTTTCATCTCCGCAGAAGGGAACCCAATGGAAATTATAACTTTTTCAACCATATCCAACAAAACGAAAGGGAGTGTTGTTAGAAACACAAACTAAATAGGAAATTAAACCTAGAAAAGACATCGAATGAGTATTACTCCACAGGAAATGTAAAGGAGTATTGCAGATAATTTCTATATGAACAACTTACATGGAGATTGAGGACTAATCTGAAAATTTATTTTCGGCTCAGTAGAAGGAAACCTAATTGAAAATATAACCTGTTCCCAAAGAAGCAAAAAATAAAATAATATATTAAGAAAAGGCAAGTCTTTTACCTTGGTCAAGGAAGTTTATATCTATACAATTTAAAAGCTTATTTTAAATTTTAACAATTTTATTATATTAAAAGAAAAATAAATTATTTTTTTATAAATATGGTGAGGGGAAGCAACATATTTAGGTTTTCAGAAAAATATTGATAATAATAGGAATCGACTCTTATCGAATGGGTACGACATTTAATTAGAATTGACTCTTATTAAATGGGCATGGGATTTTTTTTTTCTTCTTTTAAATGAGTTGATAGATAATATTAGTGAGTATAAGTATTTATAATTTGAATATAATTTGAATTAATATTGAATATTTTTTTGGAAGAATTGTGGAATGTTCAATGTTTCTACTCGACACTCCATTTCTTCTTATGGACAAATGATGTTTAATTGTTCCTTATGATGTCCCATGAGTGGAGTGTCCACTCACATTCCTCAGTTTTTCGGAAGCATTACCATTCCATATAGATAATATTAATAAAATAGAATGAGTCATAGCTACACATGAGCTTCCTTTGGGTCTCTGAGACCTTCATTTTCAATTGATATTCCAAGCTCAATATAGTACATATTTCTCAGCATTTGTGGAATGAATTTCAAGTTCCATTTTCATTATAAATTTAAACAATGGTATAGATAAGGTTCGTGTCAATGTAGATTTATATGTCGACCTTCATTTTCAATAGATATTCCAAGATCAATATAGTACATATTTCTCAACATTTGTGAAATGAATTACAAGTACCATTTTCATTATAAATTTAAACAATGGTATGGATAATGTTTATGCCAGTGTAGATTTATATGCCACATTAAATTATTGTACACTTAACCCATAATTCCAAGGAAATTGTAACTACAAGGTGTACAAACTCAAGTATATAACATTATTCAGAGGTCAAGCAAACTAGTTGTAATTAAGTGGGTAGTTATTATAATGTTGAATCACTGTAGATAAGTGTGTAACTATTATAATGTTGAACTTTAATGCTTGGAATTAAACTATTCATTTTGGGGAATCTTTCTTTTTCATAGCAACTTCGTCTAAGGTTATTAAAGGTTGATAACTTTTGAAGTAGGTTTCTATTTATTTGAATTTATCTTTTTTCTCTCTCAGATGCTACAATCTAGTAGTCGTTGTCTCATGGTGGCCTCATGGGAACCTCATCTCAAGAAGCTAAGAAAGAGGAGGGGGATTAAGGGGAAGTAGCTCCTGGTCTCTTGCTTACAAAGTTTTTGATATTTTAAGTTGTATTTTATTTGTGCTTTAGGCATTGTCTTCACATGTATTTTATTATGAAATTTGCTTCTATGGTTGAATATGGTTAGATCAAATCATATAGATTTTAGGCTAAAATGAAATTTAGATTTCCAACTGACAATAAGATCACGTGTCTAGAATTCTCTGGTGTTCTCTATATGATTGGATTTGATAGTTGTTTATGCTCTTTTTCAACTATGCTAACTTTTGCAATGTTTCTTTTTGAAACATGATCCATTCAGATAGGACACTTAGTCCATTTGACATAGTTGTGTCACTTTTTTGGTTATCACAGTTTTCATCGATCAGTTATTTGACACATAGTTCTGTACTTAGCAACACATTTCTATTAATTCTACATAGCATCATTGGTGTCAATAACATGGTTATAGTTCTTCTAACTCTTGGTTTACTCGGGTTTGAATGTGCTTCACATTCCACAAAAAAATAATGCCCCCACATTGACATAACAAGTTGGGTATGTATTTATACTATTATGTTATTTTCTAGAACTTCTTACCAGTGGATATGGAATGAGGGAAATAATTGAGAGATAATTTAAAGATATATGGATCTTTCCAGTCTTCATGGCATTCACTATGGATCTATTTCTTTTATGGAAAAGTCACAAGGCTGCAAAGGCCACATTTCCCACTACTCTTGCACTAGCTACAATTCATGATCTCTCTAATGTTGAAGGCTCTGCTAATAGTTTTGAGGAGTCTTCGGTCAAACAATGGTTCATATGCCAATGTCATTTAGGTGAAGGCAATGTGATATTATATCAATCATCAAAACTTTGATTTACCACTACCATTTGTGCTGCATACAGACGACCTCCATCATTATTGCTCTCATTTGCTAGGAAAAACTAAAGAAGACTTTGCAAAAGAGTTAGTAGATAACTTGTATAAGCCCATATTGAAAGAAGGCTTATAAACGATTCCTACATTCATTATAGAACATGTCAAGGGCATTGGAGTCATTCCTGAATGAAAATGTTAGAGACACACTAGCACTCATGTATACCAATACTAGAAACAACTATGATCACAAAAAGGACTTAAAAAAATAGATATACATTGTTTCTAAGGGCTTCAATAAGTTTTCTTAGTAGCATGAGCTCTCATTCTAGTTTTGTTTCAGTTGTAAATACACTTCTTGATCTTCTACAATAGGCATGGCTTTCTCATGTATCAGAAGGGAATGATTGTGAGGTGTCACCTCGTCCTTCACATTTAATTGAAGCATTTGTACTAATGTCCTCAATTTTGAGTGTTGAGCCTGTATAGAAGTTGGAGCATTTGATCACATGATCAATGTTGATTCTTTGAAGTGCCAATTAAAAGAACCTATGCTATTGGATCTAAAGGATTGGTCACATTGGGATCATGCTTTTCCTCCTATGCTTGGTCAAATTCTGAACTAGCTAGAAGGGACCAGTAATGATTTGCCTTGTTTTGTGTTAAGAAGTGGAAAAATGGAAGACTTCTTTGCAGCTACAGTGAAGGACCCCACAAATAAAATGGCAGCCTAGCTTGCTTCTATCATGTCTCTTTATGGTAGCACTCATCATGCTCCTGTAGAAGTCTCTTGTCGAGTGATAGATATATTGGTATAGAAGTCAGTTGTCGAGTTATAAATATATTGGTAAATAATTATGTAGCCTATTTTGGTGATACAACTTTCCACTATAATTAATCTTGGAATGATGCTTTAATATTTGTTGGATATGGTTTATTCTTTAGGCCCACTACGTATATACTCCATATCTTTAACACCTCCATTATGCACTTTCATTGGATTTGTTCCTTTGCCTTTCACCATGTCTTCTTATCTCTTGAAGTAATACTTTATTGATGAATTTTATTTTCATTCAATTAGGCAAACCACTCATTTTTTTAGTGTCATGTGGTCTATTTAATATCTCCTTGAGCATATGTTTGGTCAATAGTGAAGTAATAAAGAGTTTAAGATCTCTCTTCTCTTCACATTTTGCATTAGAAAATCCATACTTCATTTCTACAATCCTTCTCATAATGACCGGGTTTTCCACAATGTCAACAGTTGTTAGAGAAGCATAAATTAATGTTATATGCTATGGCCTTACAACGTTTCCTTTGCAACATTTGGTGCAATTGCTAGTAAATAACCCTAGAGACTTTGTGTTTGACTAAAAACCACTCCACCATTCCTTCTCCTAAATGAAAATTATTCCATTTTATTGGAGAAAAGCAGTCTAACTTTATTATTTAAAAATAAAAAATTTATTTAAAATAATATAAAATGAAAATAAAAATAAATTATATACTTCTTTAAAATCTCAATTTACTTAATAGAAATTGAAACCAAACATGAAGAAAAAATGTTTCAAATCACAATATCAGCAAACGTTCCTTAATTATCAATAATAAAGACAATATATCTGCTAAAAGTGTTTAAATATTCTCAACAGAATACACGTTAAAAAAATTTAGAAAAATGTTTTACCATTATTTACATTGTGAATATTTATAATGTGTAACATATTGCATGTCATAATAGAAACTATTCTGGATAAATTTAATCAGTTTCTGATCCAAATTACCAATTCACCGTATTATATTATATTATAATATATATATATATATATATATATATAAACTATGTAAAATGGGAAAGAGTAAACTCCCTTTTGACAACATCTGTAATCTCTCTTTACCTGAGGCAAATCATCAGATTTCTTTTTTTACAGCATCTGTAAGCTCTTTACCTTAGGCAAATCATCAGATTTATTTCTTATCTATTACAGATCACTTTCTAATGGACTAAAACAACAGTCAAAGCTCGGAGTAAGTAAATTCCCTTTAGACAACATCTGTAAGCTCTTAACCTGAGGCAAATTATCAGGTTTCTTTCTTATCAGATTACAGATCACTGTCAAAGCTCGCTCAAAATTCAATTGCATTGTCATAACGTTGTCCATTTGCCTGCTACGATTAATTCTCTGAACACTGCCAGTTGAATTTCACTTTTAGTGTTCGTGATATATTCACCACAGCTCAACTTTTCAATTGCAACTCTGTAAGCTCCACAATATTTCATTCTTCAACAAATGAGAATGCACCTTTAATATAGACAACATAGCAATGGCTTGGCAAAACAGAGGCTGGCAGCTTTTCCTGTAACCAGATCCGCCGAGCATAAAATACACACTGAAACCAACTCAGCATCTCTGACATGGCCAGAAATAAATGCAAACATAAATCTCATATATTATGAGGCCATACATTGAGAATTAACCAGTTCATTTTAGAGAGTGATTTCCACAGATCCCTAGGTAGTCAAACATTTCCTTGCCTAAGGAATACCAAACATTAAACCACCCCTAGTAAACTTAATTATGCGAAGACGAATTTTGACATTTAGCGAAGGAAATAAGTATCTCCCACAGGTAATGAAAAGAGATTTATACAGAAAATTGTGACATAATTATCCAGATGTTGTAGTTGCTTGTGCACAAGTATCATATTGCACCTCCGGGGATTCCAGCACAGCCCTTGTTTTATCAATAACGAATTGTCCATTTACATAATGCTGTCGGCACACTGGCATGTAAATATCTGCACCACCAACATCTTCAGTTTTTCTTTCTCCTGTTTTATGAAATGTAAATGATGCAGCCTTAGGACACAGCTCACAGCGTCATTTCAATTTAACCACAGATCTAAAAGTCACTTTTCTAGAAGTATCCAGAGCAAAATTGGTTTTTCTCAAGTAATTTTTGATTAATTAACTCATTTCCTTAAGTTAAAATTAGGAAAATAATTAAAACTGGTTAATTTAATCTAATTAAGGCATTCCACATAAAACTGTTTTCTAGGTATTGAAGTTAATTAATGCACCTGTGACACCATCTGAAATTAGAAACCCTGTCTGAGCTACAAAAGTTAACAACCTACAGTATTCAAAAAAAAGCTATAGAGGGAACCAATTTTCAGATCCCACCAAATTTCGGTCATTACATCAACAAAGTCCAAGAAATACTTAGCAACAAACAAAATTACAAAATCTAAAGGATGCCCTATAAAGCTACAGGATCCCCTGCAGCCAACGCTTGTACAATAGCAATTTCCATATGCTTGAACATAAATTTTTGACTCACAGTTTTCCAATACTAACATTTTATCACTTCCATGACTCTCTTGATGCATTATACTCCGTTAATTATTATACAATATTGAGATGTATATTAACAGGGTTGACCGTTGAGTTGCAAAAATAATTATCAAAAATTAAAACAAGCAACAAAACCTCGTATCAATAATATCAATAAGGTGGACCTTGAAACACACACGTGTGTGTGGGGAGGGTAATATGAGACAATTCCACAATCCTCTCATAATCAACAGAAGTCACAATAGTAGTGAACCCTTGAAGTGATTTGCAATCCATAAAGTAATTAAGTCAGAAAATGGTGGCTAGGATATTGACAGTAGGTTGCTAATTACCATGATGATCATTGTGTGCTAAGCTAGTTCCAGACTTCCCCACCTTTTGTAATCAACAGATTGACCACTTCCTCATGCACTCAAGACACATGCACAATCATGATTTATCATCACATTATCGGGAGCAGCCTGCATCTGTTTCACTCCTATAGGGAACAATAACTCCTACAAGGAACAGTAACAGCTACAGGGAGCACTATAAGACTGAAAAGTGACAGAAGCAGCATTGCATAGGGGAAAATAAATATCCAAGGGTAAAGTTGGTCTATTTTTTGCGACAGTAATATAAATCATACTTTCATTTTTGTCACCATTTCCATTCGAAAATTTCATTGTTCGTTTTCACTACAAACAAACGAGTTCTATCCTACAAAATACTCTTGTCCAAACTTATGACCCTAATTGTTTAAAAATTGACTTCTTTCTGAGGAAACTCCCCTGCACCAGAATTCACCTGCAGAAGTTCTATAGCGATAGTGTTTTACAAAGAGAACCCTCTGCAAGATAGCCATGGGAGAAGGATTTAAAAAAGGGAACCAACATAACCCTCTAGGGTTACGAAAACCCATAGGTGGTGGAAATTTTTCAGAGAAATCATGGGATGAAGTATTTTAATAGGATAAGAGGATTTAATGATGATGTTTCTAGGGAATTTGTTTTAATTTTTCAGAATGTCTGGGGTTGGGAATATGTGACTATAGTTAGAGGAATAGATTTTTTTGTGAATAAAGAGGTAATCAGCATGGTCTTAGGGCTCCCAATCAGGATGCCTTGGGATAAGGAAGAAATTCAAGAGGCCACACTTTTGAAGAAGTTTTTGCTGGTCCATGAAGAATATATAGAACACAAGAATGGGGTCTAAAGAGAAAGTTTCCATATACCTTGGAGTAAGGAAGCCTATCATATTTTGAAATACATATCATGTGAGGACAGACTCAATTGGTCTATGCCTATCAGTTTAGGCTCCTTCACCAACTCAAACACTATCTCATTTGCAGCTAGCAAAGAATGTCAGTGTGCCTTCCTCTTACGGTCATGGAATCAAAATGAGAACAACGGTAAAGGGAGGAAAAACAGGAAGCTCTAGCTCACTATGGACTCATCAAATTGATTGTCTGCAACACATTGAATAGCCTAGAGCACAAGGTTCCCTGGGCTAATTTTATAGACATGCACAAGAAAGCTTTTCTAGAATTGCAAGAAGGTATGAGAGGAAACAGACTTGTAGCAAGTGGCAAATGGAAAAAGTAGGATAGTATGCTAGATCCCTCAAAACAAAATCCAAGGAAAAAAATATCAAACTGGAAGTACCTGAAAAGGAAATAGTTGCAACTCTAGTAGGTTAGGACACCTCCTAATCCCAAGCATAGAACAAAAGATCTTAAAATTGCGCCTCAAATCCATAGAGGGAGAAGACCTAGATCTAAGTTTGTTCATAAGAAGAAAAACTGCTCTCCTACAATGGTCACCCTTGAAGAATCATGGAGCCCTATAAAAATACTTCAAGAGCAGAAGGAATCACTGAGTAAAGAGGACACACTGAAGAAAGAGAAAAAGCAAAGGGAAGAACAAGAAACATAGTAGACACCTGGAACCTCAACTACAAAGAGGATGCAACCTATCTATCTTCTACCCTTGTGCCCTACTAGAAATAGAGATATCCAAGGTAGAAATGCACAAATGGAGAAGGATAGCAACTTAACAAGGGGAAAGAGATGTGGTAAAGCTTCAAAATCAAGTGCAAAATCTCAGTGAAGACATGATGATAAAATATCATACTGAAGCCAAGGAAAAAAATATCAAACTGGAAGTATCTGAAAAGGAAATAGCTGCAACTCTAGTAAAGGTTAGGACACCTCCTAATCCCAAGCATAGAACAAAAGATCTTAAAATTGTGCCTCAAATCCACAGAGGAAGAAGACCTAGATCTAAGTTTGTTCTTAAGAAGAAAAACCGCTCTCCTACAATGGTCACCCTTGAAGAATCATGGAGCCCTATAAAAACACTTCAAGAGCAGAAGGAATCATTGAGTAAAGAGAACATATTGAAGAAAGAGAAAAAGCCAAGAGAAGAACAAGAAACATAGTAGACACCTGGAACCTCAACTACAAAGAGGATGCAACCTATCTATCTTCTACCCTTGTGCCCTACTAGAAATAGAGATATCCAAGGTAGACATGCACAAGTGGAGAAGGATAGCAACTTAACAAGGGGAAAGAGATGTGGTAAAGCTTCAAAATCAAGTGCAAAATCTTAGTGAAGACATGATGATACCAAGGCTACAAGAGGCAGATAGTAGAGAATAGCTTAGGAAATAAAATCAGCTTCTAATACAGGCGTTGGATGGAGCAAGGGGGGTAATATCTATCAGAGATGATAAGATTGGAACCATGAAAACCTCCTTGGGAACAAAGACCCACCTATTAATGGAGATAGTGAGTTGTAGGAAACCTATGCACTCTTCCTCAATGACCAATGGTACAATCATCAAATCTCTGATCTGGTGTAGCAAGGGGAAATTAATATACAAACACCCAAGGAATCCATCCAAGCTTGTCAAACCAGCAATATGGAGGAAGACTTGTTGCAAAAACACCCTCGTATAGTGATTGAATGAAATGAGCACAAAGGTAAAGGGAGGAAAATAGGAAGCTCTGGCTCACTTTCATCAAATTGGTTGTCTAAAACACCTTGAACAACTCGAAGCACAAGGTTCCCTAGGCTAATTTTACATACATGGACAAATAATATTTTCTAAAAGCATAAGAAGCTATGAGAAACCAAACATTTGTAGCAAGTGGAAAAGGGAAAAAGGAGGACAACATTCCAAAGCCCTCAAAACAAAAGCCAAGGAAGAAAAATATTAAATTGGAAGTGTCAAAAAAGGAAATAGCTACAACTCTAGTGAACCTTGGGACAGCTCCTAAGCCCACGCAGAGAACAAAAGCTATTAAAATTGCACCTCAAATTCATAGAAAGAAAAGGCATAGATCTAAGGTTATTCATAAGAAGACAAATCCCTCTCCTGCAATGGTCACTCTTGAATAATCATCAAGCATTATAGAAACACTTCCATAGTATAAGCAATCATTGAGTAAATAGGGCATACACAAGAAAGAGAAAAGGCTAAGGGCAAAATAAAAGACATTGAAAACACCTAGAACGCCAACTATAAAGAGGATGCATCCTGACTATCTTCAGCCTCATGCCCTGCTAGAAATAGAGAAAGCCAAAGTAGAAGCCCACAAGTGGATAAGGATAGCAATTAAACAAAGGGAAAGAGATGTGCTAAAGCTTCAAAATTAACTATAAAATATCAATGGATATTAAGGCTACGAGAGGCAAATAGTAGAGAATAGCTTATGAAAGAAAACCAACTACTAAGAAAGGAGTTGGATAGAGCAGGGGAGTTAATATTTACCAGAGATGATAACACTAGAACCATGGAAGCCTCCTTGAGAACAATGGCCTTTCTATCCATGGATATAGTGATTTCTAGACAACCTTCTAAACCTATGCACTATTCCTCAAAGAGAAATGATATAGACACCAAATCTCTAATTTGGCTCAGTAAGGGGAATTTAATATACAAACCCAAGGAATTCATCTAGGCATATCAAACCAATATTATGGAGAAATATGCTAGGTTTTGTGATTTTTATCTTCATAATATTGTATTGTCACACCACTTCTCTTGGGACCCTAACCCCTATGTAGGGGATGTCAAACTCATGGCCCTAGAATCTTGGCTCAAGCATTGGGAAATGAGGGAAAAATATGCAAAGAAATACATCGAGGAAGAAACACACACTCCCCTCTAGATTAGAGCAGAAATCCCTAACCCGAAGGATATATTGAATGCACATTAAGTCTTGTATGAGGATCAGCAAGTGACCCTGATATGGAAGTATAAGCAAGAAGCAACAATATCGCACTTTTAGGATATGTTGATATTATTAGGGGATGAAGCTATCCAGACCTGATAAAGATAGAAAACCTTGCCCTACAATCTCCAAATCAGGGAACTTCACTCTCCCTCTACTAACCTAGATCCATCTTAACCTGGATCTATCAAGTGGCGAGAGGGATCTAATCTCTCAAGGTGCAAACTTTTTTTTGAGTGTAAAACTTGAGGAAAGGTTTGCACCTGGAGAGATTTGATCACTCTTGGCGCTTGATAGATCCAGGTTATGATGGATCTAGGTTAGTTATATAATACTATATAATATCTATATTTGTATCTACGTGTCTCTTTCTTATTCCCTCCCTCTATCTCACCCCCCAAACATACACACTCTCTCTCCATCTCTCTCTCTCTCTCTTCTCCTTCTCTCTCTCTCTCTCTTCCCCTTCTCTCCTTCTCTCTCTCTTCCCTCCCGCTTTTCTCTCTCCTTCACTCTCTCTCCATCGCTCCTTTATCACTCCCTCTCTCTCCCCCTCTAACTCCATCTCTCTCCCCTTCTCTCTCTTGAGTCTTATCTCTCCCTTTCTCTCCCACCTCCCTTTGTCTCTCCCTCCCCATCACTCTCTCTCTCTCTTTCCTCTAACTCTATCACTATCTCACTTGCTCTCCCCTTCTCTCTCTCCCCTCCATATTTGCGCCTCCCTCGCTCTCTCTCTTATCCTTCTCTCCCTGTCTCTCTCTCATCCTCTTCTATCTCTTCCCTCCTCTTCTCCCTCGTACCTCCTCTTCTCTCTCCCTCAATCTCTCTCCATCTCTCCCTTGTCACTCCCTCTCTCTCTCTCGACCTCTATCTCTATATGTCTTTTTTTCCTCCCTCTCTCCTCCTCCAACTCCATATCTCTCTCTCTCTCTCTCCCTCGCTCCCATATTCTCTCCCACCCCCCCCTCTCTGTCTCTCCCACCCCCCCCTCTCTGTCTCTCCCCATCACTCTCTCGCTCTCTCTCTCTCTCTTTGTCACTATCTCCCTCCCTCTCTCCCCCTCCCCCTCTCGCTCTCTCTCTCTCTCTCTCTTTGTCACTATCTCCCTCCCTCTCTCCCCCTCCCCCTCTCTTCCCTTCACTTTGTTTGTTATAATCACTTGGATCATTATTTAAAAATGGATCTATGTTGGTTCTTACTAATATTATTTGTATTATATAAATTTCACATCTTTGAATATAAAAGTATTCTCATTTTTTATTTTATTAAAACCTTAATTTAATTTCTATGGGAATATTTTTAGTAGTCATGAGGATAGAGGGTTTAGATATATCTCAAAACTAATTATAACATTTTTCCTTTTAGCTTCAATTAAAAAAATATTATAAAATTAAATTAAAATAAAATATTTTTATTGTGAAATAGGTCCGTGAGGGTTTCGGTTGAGGGTTTTCAGGTACTGCAAGTTACTGCAGATTACCCTTGGAAAGGTTTCGGTAACCCTGCTGACGGTTTCAGCGGTGCATTTCACCTTACTTTTCTTTACTTACTGCTCACCGTTTACCTGGTTGCAACCTGTCGGGGCTTTAAGGGATTTTTTATTATCTGCTATTCGCGTTTGTTACCCCACTGTTATCTGTCGTCCGTTTGTTTTTTTCCCTGTCCCTAGCACTCCGTTACCGGGGTCGGTTTCTCTCCGTTTTCTAGCATTCTCGAGGTGTCCTCCGTTTCTAGGTGCAGCTATCAACATGGACGACCTCGATGCCGTTGATTATTCTGAAGATCCGTTGGAG
The DNA here is from genome assembly GCA_031772625.1 of Pinus tabuliformis. NCBI lineage: Eukaryota > Viridiplantae > Streptophyta > Pinopsida > Pinales > Pinaceae > Pinus > Pinus tabuliformis. The sequence continues at coordinate 922,295,419 of CM062808.1, forward strand.
GGGGTTTCCATCTGGCATTCCACGTATTCCGCATCTGTAGGTATGTATAGCTCTGGCTTCTCCGGAAATTATCCTTCATACTCTTATGCGGAACCATCACGGTCACAGTCTGTTGTTCTCCCAGATGACCCGCCCACATGGTCATCGCTCTCTACTCCTCCACATTCCCTGGCTACCCTCGGTTTCGTATCTGACTGTCTAAACCCTAACCCTGGTTTGGATCTCCCTGTTTCTGAGGTGTCGCCCCGACAGGTTGTCCCACCGTCTGTATCCGTCGGATCTGCCGGCTTTCCACTCCAGACTTCCATTGCTCCTCCATCTGGCAGTTTTACCGTCATTCCGCCACTCACCGGTTCTTTTCTTCCTACCACCAGAAACCCTAACCCCTCGTCTAACCCTAACCCTACCCCTGTAGCCTCGAGCCCTCTTCCGAGTCGAGTACACCACCAGGCACATCACCAGGGGTCCAAGAAGAAGTACAAGTGCTACAAGTCCAAGGTGGACGATATTTTTCTCAAGTTGGAAGAGGACATTCAGTGGGGTGAGACTATGGATTTCACTGACAAAGTCTTGGTAGGGCGTATTAGAGGACGGAACTATATGGCTGCTCGGTTGAAAACATGGGCATCGGAGGTTTGGGGACACCATCTGGTGGATATCCCCTTCGTGCAGACTTTTGTGAGGGGATGGTTCGCACTGAGATTTGCCCACACCGACCACACCAATTGGGTTTTGTCCTCCTATTGGCACTTTGAACATGCCCCGTTTCTCTTGAAGCGCTGGACGCCTCTTTTTGATCCAGAGACTAAGCAAATTGGTATTGGACCGGTATGGATTCGGCTCCCGGGACTCCCTCTGCAATATTGGTCCAAGGACATCTTTAGGCAGATTGGAAACGCTATCGGCTCCTACATGGAATATGACAATTCATATCAATATACAGGCATGATGGCATATGCTAGGATTCTTATCAATATGGATACCCGGGGTGGCTTGTAGGAGCATATCACCATTCAGTGGAGGGACACCTCCAGCAAGCAAATGATCGACTACGAAGGCATTCCTTATCGATGTCGTAGATGCCACAAAGTGGGGCACTTATTCAAGGATTGCCCCCTCAATCGCAAGAACAAGGGTATTGACCAGAACATGGAGATGGAGCAGCCCAGAGGGAACCCTACTCTGCCCGACAAGGATATGGAACCGGAGAAGATTGACAAGGAGGCAGAAGACACCCAAGGAGAACCTGAGGAAGTGGGTATTGAAATGGGTCTCAAAGACACAAACCCTCCATCGCCCCCTCTACCAGTAAGATCTAGTCCAGCAAAAGAGGATATCTCACAATCGGGTATGTTAACTATATCCTCCTCACTCTATTCTCCTGTATCTGGTATTTCTGAAGCTATTGCATCCCATTCTTTTGGTACTACATCCCCCCCTTCATTACCATCTTCGGTCTCCACGACTTTATTAGGAACTCGAGGCTGTGCTCCTCCCTTCATTTCACTCTTCCCCTTCCCCCTCCCATCATTGTCCCCAGCATCCCATCTCTTTCATCATCCTCCCTTCTGCTGATTCCCATCCCATCCTCCCCTGTATCCCCGCGTTACTCTCTTCGTTCTAGATCGAAGGATAGAGGATGTGATGCAATTGGTCTAGACCTAGACGTTACCCCAGCCTCTCATAAACCCACCAGGGGTTGCCCATCTCATCTCACTAGAGCCAGACACACTGCGGGTGAAGAAGTTGCCCATGGGCGACAGCAAACCATTGATAGGGCCTTTAGAGCAAGGAATGGCCCTCTCCCTCACCCTCCACGAAGATATTATCCTTCAATTGTAGAGGGATTGCTAGCTCTCCTAAAAAACTAGCTCTCAGAAGATTGTTTACTTCGAATCTGGTGGACATTATTTTCTTACAAGAAACCCTTTGTTTGGCTAAAGCCCTTATTCCTACACTTAGTTCTTGGTTGCCGAATTGGACTTGCCATGCCCTAGATGTGACTAGTAGATTGAGGGGTATCGCTATTGGCATATGTAACAAATCTATGGATCTCAAGAATATTTGGGGAGGTAGGGGATATATAGGAGTGGATATATACGCCCCTACATTAGAGTCTAAAGTTCGTATTGTGAATGTATATGGACCTTGTATGGATAGGGCAAACTTCTGGAGAAGACTTCTAGACTCTGAATTCCTGCAGGCTGACAACATTATACTTGGAGGGGACTTAAATTTCTCTTTGGGCTTCAGTGAATCTTGGGGCCACTCGGCCCAAGTAGATGGACTATCTGACACTATTTCTACTTTACTAGAGGAGCATCAGTGGGCGGACATCCCATCCGCCAGGATACAGCATACTTGGACAAACAATTGTAGTGGAGACCACAGTCTGGCAAGGAGACTAGACAGATTTCTCATTAAAGAAGCTTTCCTAAGCACACATCCTCTCATTCGTCAGTGGGTTGGTACTGGAGGTATTTCTGACCATCGGCCAATTTACATGGAGCTGGCAGACATAAACCAGAGAATAAAAAGCCCTTTCAAATTCAATGCCTCTTGGCTCAAGGACCCTTCTTACATTCAATTGGTCACTGATTTCTGGCAGTCCAACCCTATTCCGGATCACGAGGATCATACTGAGGGTTTCATCAGAAAATTGAAAGATCTGAAAGGGATCTCCAAAATTTGGGCACATCAGAAGCGGAAGAATGATGACAACACTCTACGGGAGGTAGAGTTGGCCATTGCTACACATGAGGATACTTCGGATGGCACCTTCATAACACAAGAAAGCAAAGAACACTATACCTCCCTCATCTGTAAGCAATCCCAAATTTTGAAGGAAAGGGAGGAGAGTTGGAGACTCAGGAGTAGGGCTATCTGGCTCACTGAAGGTGATTACAATACCAAGTTCTTCCACAAATTTTCCAATGGCAAGAAAGCCATTAATACTATTTGGGAACTCCATAATGATCAAGGGCAATCTGTATGATCACAGTGGGACCTGGCTTACTTAGCCATTAAGCATTTCAAAAACATATACAAGGCACCTAGAGCTGTAAATATTATGGAAATCATGCGGATTGCAGAACATTTCCATAGATTTGTAGAACAGGAGGATACGGAGGACCTGATGATGGAAGTAACGAAGGAAGAGCTTGAGGCAACCATAAAATGGTTTAAAAAAGACAAGAGTCCAGGCCCGGATGGGTGGACTATCGAGTTCTACATAGCTTTTTTCGAAATCCTGGGGGACGACTTGCTCAAGATTGTGGAGGATTGCAGAAGGAGGGGTAGAATATCATCGGCCATCAAATCCACCTTCATAGCCCTTATCCCGAAATCTGACAATCCTTCCTCTTTCAATGATTTTAGACCTATTTCCCTTTGCAACTGTTTGTACAAGATCATTGCAAACCATCTAAAGCCTATTCTATCTAGACACATATCCTCTGAACAGTTCGCTTTCCTTCAGCACAGACAGATACATGAGGCCATTGCCACAGCACAGGAACTCCTCCACACAATGCAGATGAGGAAGCAAAAAGGCATGATTTTGAAGGTGGACCTCTCTAAGGCTTTTGACAGATCAAATTGGCTCTACATTAGATTATTGCTGACTCACCTTGGCTTTCCTTATGCATATATTAAATGGATTATGTGTTGTATTAAAGATGTATCATATAGTGTTTTATTAAATGGGGAAGCCACATCTTTTTTTCTCTCGGAAAGGGGCCTCAGGCAGGGATGTCCACTCTCCCCCTTACTTTTCTTACTTATCATGGAAGGATTAAGTAGGGTCATCATATCAGCTCGCAATAGGAATCAATTGGCTGGTATCAAGATCACTGAGAACTGTACTCTCACCCACCTTTTATTTGTTGATGACGTTCTCATTTTTTTAAATGGTAGTATTGGTGATATCTTCAATATCACCAGAATATCTTCAATCTATTTCAACAGGCAACTGGGATGATTATAAATGACAGTAAGTCGACGATTACTTCTTTTGGATGCTCACAACATGAGATAGTATTCACCACACAGCGTTTCCCCTTTACATTACAGAATCTGGAAGTCGGTCTAAAATATCTGGGCTTCAGGCTTAAGCCCCTTGGATACAAGATCGCGGATTGGACTTGGCTCATTGCAAAAGTGGAAAAGCGCCTACAGGTTTGGTACCATAAATACCTATCCCGTGCAGGAAGATTAGTCCTTATAAAAGCTGTGATTGAAGCTACTCCCGTATTTTGGATGACCTTAGCCTGGATTCCGAGGGGTATACTGAATAGATTGCAGAGCATATGCTGCAGGTTTTTATGGAAAGGCAATCAACCGGGTAGGTTATTTGCCTGGGTCAAATGGGAGACGATAGCAAAGCCCAAGAGATGGGGAGGTTGGGGCATTAAAAGGCTAGATTTATTTTCAAAAGCTCTGGCAGCAAAGCTTGGCTGGCATCTCATCACTACAAACAACCTCTGGTCCCGGGTTACACAAGCGAAATATATTTGGCCTATGAACCTGATGGACTGGTTCAGACAGCAGCATAGAACAAACAATAACATTTCCAATATATGGAAGGCAGTTATAAATGCAATACCACTCATACGAGAAGGCATAACGTGGAGAATAAAGGAGGGTAATGATGTCCGTATTGGCACGGACCCATGGGTTGGATGTGGTAATGCACACAGGCTACCTGAAGAGTTGATAAGGCACTTACACAACAGGAATATTACACACATCAGACATATCGGTGACAGCAACAACTCCTTTCTACAGCAGGCCTGGAAATCAGCTATTGATCTGGACATTCCTATACAGTGGAGACAAGAGTGGTAGGACTACACGGACGCTCTTACCCAGGCACACATTCGGCTATCTGAAGGATCAGATGAGATTATATGGGCCTTTGCAAAACATGGATCATACTCTCCCAAGGAGGGTTATATTAGATTGATGGAACCTTACAAGCCCCTGAACATCAACCCGACTTGGAGATTACTCTGGAAGCTTAAGGCGGCCCCTCGAGCTCGCTTACTGATGTGGAACATTTTGTTCGACAAGATTCCAATGGGTTTAAATTTGATGAAAAGATCTTTTCATGGCCCTTTATGGTGTCATTTGTGCCGCAATGATGTAGAGAGTACTGATCATCTCTTCCTTAACTGCCCCACCTCCAAGGAACATTGGAATTCCATTATTTCTCACTATCCAAGTTTAAAAAACTGGCATGGACATGACATTAAGGAAGCCTGGAGTACATGGTGTGAAAACCAGATTGGCAAATCCAGGAACATGCCTCTCCTTGTTTGTTGGTCATTATGGATTGCAAGGAACCAATCCATTTTCAACCACAAGATACCCCATTGGCTTGCCATCTTGCTCCATACTATTGTGGATTATGATCTTCTTCCCGAGGACTCCAATACCCCTCCCCATATCATTAAACTTGAAATCATAGAAAAAACTAAACCGTGGGCATATTATGATGGTTCTGCACAGGAGGCAAGATGTGGTGGTGGGGCCATACTCTATCTAAATGAAACACATTGCTTCAAGATTCAAATGAGATTAGGCAGGGGAACAAACAATTATGCTGAACTCTGTACTGCAAAACATCTCATTCATTTTGCATTAGAAAAGCATTGCAGACATCTACAACTGTTTGGTGATTCCAAAATTGTTTGTAATTGGTTAAATAATGCATCACACTGCAATGCGTTTACACTGAGGCATATATTAGAAGAGGCTCAAAGATTGATATCTTCTTTTGACTCTTTTGCCTGTCGCCACATTTTCAGGGAGCGAAATTCGGGGGCAAACTTCCTTTCCAAAGAGGCAGCGCTTAGACAGAGTGATGACTGGTTGATTCAGGAGGAGATAGATGGGACTTTCCACCAGCATTATCACAGACCTTTTGTGGAACACAGAGAAAATGGGCTATAAGCCCTATAACTTTTTGTTTAACTTGTATATATTATGCTTATTTATAACTTTTTGTACTACATGAACTATTCTGGACTTAAGTCCCGTTTTTGATACTTTAGATTCTCTCTCTGAGAAGAGACAGAATCCAATTTTGAGTTAGTTTTTCACTCTGTTAGATAGCAGGTACAGGCACAGTAAAACTGGCAACAATGACTCCCTGCGTGGAGACACAATGGATCTTTTTTTGGTCTATTTTTTGAACTCGATAGGCAACTCAGCCTCTATATGCATATGCACTAGCATCTACAAAATGTAATTTCTTATATATCAATAGAAATTACAACCTTTTTCCAGGGGAAAAAAAAAGTTATGGTTTTTGGGCATGTGGTATTAATAAGCCATGGTATTGACCCATGGTATTGTAACAAAGCCTATTTACAAGTTAATAGGTAAGGTGGGATGAATATCCATGGTTAAGAATCATATTGTTATAAAATATTTTGATTGTGAAATAAGTTATCATTTTTTGGCATGTGGTATTGGTAAGCCATGGTATTAGCACATGCTATTGTAACAAAGCTTATTCATGAGTTCATAATGTCAATGGCAAAGTGGGGGTGAATATTCATGATTAAGAATATTGTCATATTGTTATAAAATATTTTGATTGTGAAATTAGTTATGCTTTTTGGGCATGTGGTATTGATAAGCCATGGTATTGGCCTTTGGTATTGTAACAAAGAGTATTTACAAGTTAATAATATCGATGGTAAAGTGGGGATGAATATCCATGCTTAAGAATTTTTTTGTATTGTCATAAAATATTTTGATTGTGAAATAAGTTATATTTTTCAAGCATGTGGTTTTGATAAGCCATGGTATTGTAGCAAAGCCTATTCGCAAGTTAATAAGAAAATCAAAAAATAACAAATTGAATTTTGTTATTTTTATTACTTATTATTAACGAAACCAACATTTAAATGTTTGCACTATCCCCGGTCACTTTTAACTTTTTTTTATTTTTATTTTAAAAGTGTTTACATACTTACATTACACCTACACATCTACTCTATATTGGGTTGTAGAGGGTCTCTCAATGCAACAAGCTACTATCTTCTAGACACCACTCTACAAGAGGGTAATGCAAAGACTAGGAACAAAGTGGATTGGAACAAGACAAGGAAGCAACAAAATAGAAGGAAACAAAAGATTCAATAGGATTCTATCAATAGGGGACACTCACTAGATGCATGGCATGGGATATCAAGTATTTTTACAAGAATCAACAAAAAAAGTGACAACAACAATAAGAAGTGTTGGTTGCACAAGGGTGTGCAACCTAGTTAGGGGGTGATGATGGACATGTATAATGGATATCCTCTAAGCCCGTCCATAGTGCCATTAATTCTTGATTTCACATAATTTGACCATCGTTTGATGTACATTATGGATATTTGCATGATTATCATGAGTAGAGTAGAATTGCTTGAAAGACTTAGCCATGCCTATGGCTTACTTAACCTTTGTGTGTGATAAGTGTTGATACTATAGGATTTTGTGACAAAATTTTGACCAACAACACGAATGAAATTTAAGGATTGTCTCCCTCCTAGAGTTGATACTCAGCCCAAGGTTTTTTAAAGCTACTCGAAGGCAACTCGACTAATTTTCTCTACAACTCTGCAAGGTATCAAGTTAGTCTAATTTCAGCGAGCTATGTACTTTATTTTACCAACTTAATGAAGAATATGTTTTTCTCAATAGATTATATTAGATAACTCAAGCCTCTGAGCACCTTGGGGAGGGCCCACCCAAAGGAACTCTAGAGGACCTTTTGTACTTCGTATTGTTTATATTTTTGTTCCAGTTGTGTCATTTTTTAGCACCTCTTTTTGCAAAAATTTGCCAATAGAATAGTTGTTTGTTTCTTATAGAAGGGAAGTTTAATGATGCAACATCTTTATTTATAGCATATGTGTTTTATTTATATATAAAGTAGGTCAATTGAAGAGTTCTCATGGTTAGAAGGGCATTCTACCACTTTCTCAACATTATGTAATTTATTGTCAAAACTTCTTGTAGGATTGCAAAACTTCTTGTAACTCTGCTATAGTTCCTATAGAACAATGTGGATTTGTAAATTCCATATTTTTCAATAAATAATGCATGCTTATTCATAATATAATGATTGACATCAAGCAATGATGCTCTTGAGGGGATTAGGAAGTAGTTAGGCTTATAGTTTGCTTCAAATTCTAATTCCATACTTTCTGCAACTTAGTTTAGAATTGTAGTTTGTTTCGCAGATTTAGCAACAATAGTTTTCATTTCATCTTTTGCTATGAATTGTGTTTTTAAGATTGGTTAAATGGTAATAGTTATAGTGAGTTCAATTTTCAAGCATTTTTTTTTGCAATCAATAACTTAGTATAGTTCTAGTTTTTTTAGTATCAACAATTGATTTCATTTAGTTCTCCCCTCCATTGAGCATTCAAAGTGAGACTTGAAATGTCATCTAAACCACCACCAAAGATAATCCAAATCATAGATAATAACTTAAGGGAAGAAAGAAGAATGTGTTTTGCACATATAGTCAAGAGCATCTCACAAGTTTGTATGATCCTCAGTTGACATTTAAAGTGGAGAGGTAAAGGAAGGTAGCACTTTTGCTACATTTTTAAAGCCCATCACCTACCTTATAAATACTAACCAATAATTGGCAATAATGACTTAAGACCCATAATTATTAATCCACCAACTCTTAACCTTGCCTAACCCTTAATAAATAGTCAACTAACCTCCCTAACCCTTATCACACTAACCAATAATCCCTAACACCTAAATAGTCACTAATCCACTTAACCAAAAGCCCATGAAATATTAACCCAATTGACCTCCAACCCCTAATTAGTCCAAAACTCCCTACACCCAACTCACTAACAATGTTTGGCACTATGCCCTCATTGGTCAACAGCCCACTCACCTCTAACCCATTAAACCTTATCCCTAACCCTTAACCTACAAACACATAGCCTAGAATAACACATAGTAACTAACACATTGAACTCTGACGTCTATCACTCATAACTAACCATTGGCTCAAATAACAATCTAGAGCATGAACTATATATTAAAGGTGGATAACCAAAAAAAAAATCCCTGTGGCATCACCTATTATGACAGTTGTGTCTTATTTCCTTAAGCTTAGAACTTTAAGGGATAGGCCCAATAAGCTAAATCCTATGGATTGACTAATCAATTGAACCCCATCACATTAACTCTAGACCTCTAATGCCCTAACCCCTAACCTAATAACAACTCTGTACCACAAACACACTAAGGCTCAAACTCACTAACATATTATTAATCCTCTAACATATCAAAACACTAAACTTGGGTAAGACTACCTATAAGCACTAACCAAATATAATTAGACATTATCCAATAACCCACAACACATAACTATTGAACCACCAACCTCTAACCTCACCTAACCCCTATTCCACTAACCATCTATAGTTAAGGACTAAATATTCACTAATTCACTTACCCCATAACCCATAACCCCTATAACCTAATTGACCTCTAACCTCTAATTAGTCCAAAACCACCTAAATATTAACCCACTTACAATGTTTGATACAAATCCCTAATTACTCACTGTCATATTTATGCCTAACCCTTAATCCTTAGTAACTATACCATTGACACCTAACCTTATCCCATTCACTCAAAACTGACCATTAACCCACATGGAAAACAAAGAGCATGAAGTGGATAAAAGGAAAAACAATTTTGATAAGAAATTTTCCTCTAGAACATCACTTTGGATGACACTTATCAATTGATATAAGCTTATGACTTACGGTGATGAGCCTAACTAAAGTCTATGATTATAAATGTTTGGCAATGGTCACTACCTATCACCTTCATTCCTAATTCCATTTTATCTTAGGGGCCTTAATGCCCATTCTTGATACCTTTATTAGAAAAGCACATTAGCAATAGCCTTTACTTTAACAATATTATTTTAGTAGCCAATACTAACATAAGCAACAATCCTTTGATGTTAATCTCCAATAGTACCAATGGTGACAATCTAGGAAAGATTGTCACTTATGTTATTGGTGATGATCAATTTGGCATGTCAAATGCATGATCATCACCGATGACCTTATTGGGTGTAGGGTCTATTGGCATCGAGTTCATGCCTTAGTAGTTCTTAGTCACTTTATTGTGCATGATTACTTTGGATATTGTCTAGTTACTTTGGTCATTATTTAGACTAGTGCATGCAAAATTTATAGTTATAAATTTATATTCAAACAATAAAATTTGAAATTTTAACCTTAAAAAGGATGAATCATCATGTATATTTTTTGTTGATAATATAGTTATTTATAATAAAAAGAAAACATCAAGATCCCAACATTGTTATATCTAAAAGGAAGTAAAATGGAACTAATAGCATTTATCTATCTATTCACAAAACCATCTCTCCACGTGAACCTAGCTACTTATACAATGTTGAGCAAAGGATATGTAGCTCTAAATACTTAGCAATCTCCCTCAACTTGTTAATACATATATAATGGACTCAACCAATAGAAAGTGATGGTTCAGTTGAAATCAAATCTATTATTTCCCTTGGGTTGGATAACACTTGATATGATCCCTCATTATTGTTTGGTCGAAGTCAATCCCTTCTTTCATTATGGCCTATTATAGCCTTTAAGAAAGGAAGCAATGGTAAAAATATAATAAGGAGCAAGCTACTTATGCAAGCACTACCTTTACCTTCAATTTCAAGATGTGGACAAAGGCCAACTCTTTCATCCATTGATACCTTGAAATCACTTTAACATCCTTTGATTGAAAAGAATAAAACCATTTATCTAGGTTAAGTTTAAAGCTTTCACATTTCTTGATGCAGAGAAACACTTAAAACTAAAACACTCCTCTATTCAATGAGATTGGAGCCCGTGGGGGGCAGCAAAATTGGCAAGCATCATGAAAATGATGTTATGTACCAAGAGATTTGAGGTTCAAATCCTTCAACTTACTTGAGTCTACAAAAAGGGCATACATAGGCACTTGGGGATTATAGTGATCACAGTCTGAATCGGCTCCATGTCACACAAATACAAAACCGACCTAATTGTTGATTCTTTTAGTCACCAAATATATATATATATATATTCCATGAAATTGGACAATTAGATGGTATTGCATTGTCTTTCTTTGAATAAATAAAAACCTTTTTCCAAATAGTGATTCCTCATTCTTTAATAACAAAATAAAAACACTCTATACCAAAATCACATCATTATTCTCATCTTCATTTATAAATGAAAACCAAAAGAAAATACTATCATAGTATGATATATTACATGATCAATCTCCACAAAGAAGATATATATATATATATATATATATAGACTTATTTTTTATATATAAAATGAAAATGAGAGACTGAAATGCAATGAAATCAAACTATCACCGAATATTTAAATGCCTGATCTCAAACAACTTGAATGGCATATTCTTAGTAAAACCAACTTACCATAATCAATGTGTATATATCAATGCACAATAAATCACAAAAAAACAACAAAATACCATCTATAAATTTATAATGCATCATTAATTTTTAAGGTGAGAAAGTTTGTCCACATCCCTCGTATGTCCACATCCCTCGTAAATCCAATACCATTTAATGGCCTCTCTGCTTTTTTGACAAAGATTGATTTTTAGCTTTATCACCTCATAAAGTTTTTTCCAATATCTTTACTTTTATAAATAACCCCAAGCATTTTGTGTATTAAAAGTCCTTATACTAAAATCACTATACTATTCTTGCTCATAAATGAAGATTATTTCATTTTATTTACCAATGCAAAAAAGTAATCTAACTTTAATATTTTTTTTTGTAAGTTTGGCAGAATTACATCTTCAGCGTGTTCAATATATGGAATTGAACCAGTGACTTTACATCATCAATGAGTGTCTTAACAGAGCTATCTAAGACCCAGTGAACAACCCAACTTCATTATTTGAAAATAAAAAACTTACTAAAAAAAGTGTATTTTAAAATATAAAGATTATTCCATTTTATTTAGCCATAAAAAAAAAAAACAACCTAACTTTATTATGTGGAAAAAAAAAACTTATTAAAAAATAAATATTTAACAATCTCAATTTAAATTTATTTAAAGAAATGGGAATTAAAACCAAACATCACCAAAAAAAAATATTTCAAGTCGCAATATCAGCCAATATTCCTTAATTATCCAGAATAAAGACAAAAGACAATATATTCTTAATGTATAAGATAAGCATGTCATAATAAAAAAATATTTTGATTAAGTTTGATCTTGCCTCACCCATATTACTCTAATGAATTACCAATTCACTATTTTATATATATATATATATAGATAAAAGTAATAAAAAATTCACTATAATATATAATATAATGGAGTTGTCTTTAAAGAGACTTTTTGGAAGCTTTTTCGGTGGGTTTTTCCAGTCAAAATTCAGTAGCAATTTATTGAAATCTCAAGTTTGATAGCTAATTTCTACACAATCAAAGCGTCCCAAGGGTTTTTTAGGGTGTTGAATCCAAATATGCAGTTAAAAAACCATTTTAAATGATACAAATCAAGATTTAACCTCAATTTTTTCCGCCGGATTCCGTCAGCGGAATCTCCAAAAAATCGCACTAAAGACAACTCCTAATATAATATAATATATATAATCGAAATAATTAAAAAAAATTACTCTAACAAATTACCAATTCACTATTTTATATATATATATATATGTATATGTATGTAAAATCAGAGTAAGTAAGTAAATATATATATATATATATAAATAATAATAAAAAAACATATATATATATATATATAATAAAAAAACTATGTAAAATCGAAGTAATTAAAAAAAACTATGTAAAATCAGAGTAAGTAAATTATTTTTTGACAACATCTGTAAGCTCTTTACCTGAGGAAAATCATCAGATTTATTTCTTATCTATTACAGATCACTTTCTAATTGACTAAAACAACAGTCAAAGCTCGGGGTAAGTAAATTCCCTTTTGAGAACAACTGTAAGCTCTTAACCTGAGCTTATTATCACGTTTCTTTCTTATCAGATTACAGATCACTTTCAAAGCTCGCTCAGTATTCAATTGCATTGTCACAAGGTTGTCCATTTCCCTGCTACGATTAATCCTCTGAACACTGCCAGTTGAATTTCACTTTTAGTGTTCGTTTCTAAGATAGCAAACCCCGTTCTAGGTGAGATATTCACCACAGCTCAACTTTTAAATATTGCAAATATGTAATTTCCACAATTTTTTATTATTCAACAAATGAGAATGCACCTTTAATATAGACTGGCAAATCAATGGCTGCCCAGCTTTTCTTGTAACCAGATCCGCAGAGCATAAAATACACACTGAAACCAACTCAGCATCTCTGACATAGCCAGAAAGTAATGCAAACATAAATTAACCAGTTCATTTTAGAGAGTGTTTTCCACAGATCCCCTAGGTAGTCAAACCTTTCCTTGCCTGAGCAATACTAACCATTAAACCACCCCTAGTGCACTTAATTATGCCAAGACACATTTTGACATTTAGCGAAGGAAATAAGTATATCCCACAAGTAATGAAAAGAGATTTATACAGAAAATTGTGACATAATTATCCAGATGTTGTGGTTGCTTGTGCACAAGTATCATATTGCACCTCGGGGATTCCAGCACAGCCCTCGTTGTATCAATAACAATTTGCCCATTTACATAGTGCCGTCGGCACACTGGCATGTAAATGTCTGCACCACCAACAACTTCAGTTTTTCTTTCTCCTGTTTTACGAAATGTAAATGATGCGGCCTTACCACACAGCTCACAGCGTGACTTCAATTTAACTACAGAATCGGCTATAGGTATCAACTCAAGAGCTGATCCAAAGCTCTTCCTGCCAAGAAAACATCAATAAGCAGAAAAAAAACGTCAACAATGATCTTTCTCCAGCGCTGTTAAAAACATCGAAAAACAAAAACAATATGGTTTCCCCAAGAAAACAAATCAGAAATTGTACTGCTTTCCTTACATTCTAAACACCAAAATTCAATACCCTTTTTTTAAATTTCAGTTCACATTCATCTTTCCTTCCAGAAACTGAAATAGCATCTAATCTACTCTAAAATCAAAACCTCGACATCAACTAACATTACCTCAAATAATCCCCATCAAGGCCAGCAACAATAACAGTTTTCCCATCTCTATCAGCTGCTACCTGACAAAAACTATACAGGTCTTTGAAGAACTGTGCTTCATCAATGCCAATCACATCTACCTGTTTACAAAAGCAGAACAATAACAAAATTAACACTCAACAAAGTTTATGATCAATAAAACCGCTGTGTATATCACTTAACCAGACATTTTGCTATGCTAAAATCAAAATTTCTACTACACAATGAGCAATAAATTATAGATATAAACAGAAAAGGTGAGGTTTCATTTTCTTTCCCTGAAGAAATAGAGTATCCAATTATAAACACCTTTTATATTTCCTGTAAAATCCCGATGAAGGAAAAGGTGCAATAAAGAGCTTGAGAGAAAGATTTATCTTCTGTCTTAGAGAATCAGTGCTCTTTGCCAATGAGGATAATAAGATTCAATTCCTAAGTACAGATGTGTAGCTCTACAAACCCTTGAGATTTTCAAAGCCAAGCGTGCTGAAAATTAATGAGAAAATATCTGAAAGATGTAAAATGCCAGTGCAAAGCAAATGGGCCGTATTAAACCCAGTCACCACAGAAGGGCATCATAATGATTTGACACTGTCCTGCATCTCCAATTTCTCCAATGAAGTTAGAAAGCAATTCATCCCCACAAGGAAGACAACGTGATGCGAGAAGAACACCAGAAATTTATAAGAAAGCTAAATGGAAATGAGATGTTCTTGAAAAAAAAACCAAGGCACAGTTATCATTGTTGAAAATTACCTCTAACATAAATAAGATGATCGTATTCTGTTAATGAGGCGATAATGACTAAATCTTCCCAATAATGGCTTGGCAGATGTCCTAGCCCAAAGGACACTAGAATAAAAGGAGAAACTAGCACAGATCCACCTTAACCCTTGATCTATGAAGCACCAAAAAAGAAGCAAAAAACCAAGGTGCAAATCTCTTGCTTCTTAAAAGATCCAAAGTTAAGATGGATTTATAATAGCTTCTTTTTCATTTTATTTTTTGTTACCCACACACTAACATGACAAGTAGATCTCACACACCCCCACAAAGACCTTATTCATTATATATTTTATTATTTATTATATTCACAGACTAGTGATTTTAGTATCATATAAACATAAGCTTTTGCAACAATACATCATAGTAGGAAAGTATAACCCTTGGGTTTCCCAAAGTTACTTTCACTAATAACAAGTGCCAAAAATGACACCATTCTTTTCTTTCTTTTTATTTTCCTATCTTGAGTTGGTAAGATTTAGGGTTAAAGCATGCATCCTGTGCTTAATAGGCACCCTAACAATCTAGCATGACATGCAGGAAATGCATAAATTGTCAACTCCCTTATGTGAGACTTTGGTTATCCGAATGACATAGTAAATTGAGAAAGCCTTCCAAGAAGCATGTGGTCGATGCACCTTTCTTATTATTCCAATAAATGATACAGTTCCAAACCTTTCTCCATGCTATTGTTTTCTCAAATGTGTCAGCCATCCATTTGATGCTCCTGTTCTCCCAAATCCATCTCTCCTCAACCTGAACAAAGAATCCTTACACATAGTCAACAATCAAAGCCTTCAGAGAATTGTACTTTATGGTAAAGCTCTGCCTTCAAGCTACATTCAAGATTGTAACTGGGGAGATATTCTTCATATATTACCACATCCGCACCTCTCCCACTAATGCTAACATTTTTTATTTACCAGACACTTCAAGCCTTAAACAGGGGGTATCAGGATTTTGAAAGAAAGAACCATGGACCAGGGAGGCATACTCTTTGAGATATGAAATGCCGCAAGCGGTACAAGATTCTTAAATTTCCAAGTACGTAGAACTGGTAATCTCTCAAATTCCCTCCTAAAGAAAAGATTCCTCTGCTGTTACACCATCTTGATCTTCATAGACAATCATAGTTTTAGTGTTGTTCACTGCACACTCAAGAGTCAATCCTTCTTTTCTCGGCCCAATCATGCACTCTACGAAATTTTCTTCAGATCTCTAATGGATTTAGCAAATGGCACAAAAAAACCCTGCAACTAAGAAGCCAGTAGCCACTTCAACCAGTATTAGAACTTGGGCCTTTCACATATGGATCTTTCACAATGGACATCCCTATCTGACACCTTTTATGATTGAATTGAACTTGACACAAGACCTCCCTACAACACTGACTACAGAACTGTTGTAAGAATTAATTAACCTTAATGCCTTGCCATAATGATAATACATATCATATGCTCTTTATTAAATCTGATAAGAGCTACATACGTAAGATTGTTTTGTTTTAACCTTTTAAGATAATACATATTCCTTTTGTTAAATACATAATATTTAGGTCCACAGGCATTAATAGGATGACTTGAAAAGTGTAAAGGAATACAAAAACAAAGAAACAACCAAAACTAAAAATCGAATGCATATAAATCTCAAATAGTAATACATAAAGCATGCATTCTATAGGAATTGACAACGATTTGTCTTCATTTTGCGCACCTGCTTGTAAGCCTCCTCTCCTAATTTTCCTTTGAAAGATGCAAGATCTGCAACAGCCCAGCAAGGCATTTTTGCACCATCATGAGACACAACTGAGTTCAGCCCATATCTTGTATCCTTGTCAGATTTCACAAGCACGACTCTTCTGCATGTGTCAAAAACAAAAAATATTTCTCCGTAATCAGATCTCTCCATTCTATGTTAAGTTGGAACAGTATTTTGACATTTAACCACAAACGAATCCAAGCACTTATCACTATAAATCTTTTGCCTGTGGAAATGTACAATCAACGTTTAAAACTATTGTCCTTTTAAACACACATGACTCAAATCATTCGATACAGGAAGAGGGCAGGAACAAGGCTGGACAATGCAATGCAGGAACAATGCTGGACAATGCAATGCCAGAAATCTCAAGTTTCCGCTTTCTTATAGCAGATTGGAGGGAATTAAAGAACAGGGGCACATGGATGAAGACGTGAAAACAAGCAGGCAGAGATTGCCGAATCTGTCAGATATTTTAGTGTATTTTGGACAGTGAGCATTATACAATATGAACAAATGAGGGAATATTTGAGCACCAATAACTATCAGATATACTGGATTATCACCTGAACGAGGAATAGACCTCTCTGCATAAGAAATAAAGCTACGTTCCTAAAAGGGGAATCATGATAAGCATAGATACAGAGCTATTTGAGACCACAACTGTACTGTAGACAACTAATGTTGATGGATGATTGAGAAATCGTAAGCAGTTAGTTTGGACCTCCCAAGCAACAGTGAGAATTCTGATACCTAGTAAGCAGAGTTAGGGTTGAGCCCTAAATTTCTCCAGCTGAAAATTAAACCAAAAAATGGAACAATTTTGGGACTTGAAATTAACCGTGTTTATAACTTCATAAAGCTGCTCTTTATTACATCAGGATTCCACGATCACAGAAAGGGATTTTAGATGAATCAGGTGAAGTGATTCTACATAAGCGTCCATCTACACTCTGCACTCTCCCCTTTCATCTTAACAGGTCGATGGATCAAAAAAGTGCCTTTGAAAATGCGTTTACAATAACAGCCATCTGCCAGATAAGGGGAAATATGCAGGATTGGGATATCTATTTTACATAGAGAGGAGTTGCTGGTGCACATTCCTCAACTAATGGACAAAGAATATGAGATCCAACATCTAGTGTCCAGTCTAACAGAATCGGTCAACAATCCAACACAAAGGCTAAAGATCAAAGAATGTGAAATACAACCTCTAGTTTCAAGTCGAAGCAGCTCTACATAGTGTTTCTAAATCAAGAATAAACTAAGATTCCCGAAGTGAAACCCCACCCAGAAACCAAAACAGAAGAAAGTGAAGTCTCCAAACCTGCCCATTTGAATTTCTGCTCGCATTTTACGAATAAGGGCAGTCGTCTTGCCCGCGAACATAGGCCCCAAGATAAGATGAATTTCTCCACTTGTGTAGATACCCAAGTCATCCATGGCTATGAGCTGATGTTGCTGCAGATTCTTCTCAAACACTAAACCGACTGATTTTTGGGCCTCTTCCTCGTCATGTTCTTCTTCTCCTTGTGTTCCTTTATAACTTTCATTGAAATTTTTTCCCGCCTGAACACGAAAGTGCATGTGGCCAAGGGAATATTCCCCTAGGCTCCTTGGCAGGGCAAGGTCAGAGTGCCTACCCCAAAGGGTTTCGTAAGCGGGACGTGCAGATGCCAGGATAAGCGCAAGATTCCTCGGAAGAGACAAGGAATTGGATCGAGCCCGAGCATGAATGAAGTGAGAAGGGACCAAATAGGCAGCTTTGGGGAGCGGTATAGATGAAATTGTGGAAAACATGGTCTTCAAATTGGTAGTTCTGTTAATCCGAAACCCCGATGACATATATACATAAAATATAATGTTTATGTAATTTCACATACCCAAACCGCTTGGGCTTCTTTCCCTCCACAATATCAATACATAAATGGATATAATACAACCTATGCAGTGGGAGTACAGGGGGAAAAGATGGAATGGAGTTAAAATTCAGGTAATCAGGGTACCCACGAAGAATACTGAGGCTGCTGTTGACACTGGTTTGACCTTGGACATTGTACAGTTGAAGCTGATACGGGAATTCTTAGTAGAGTGAGTGGAATCGGTCAGTGTGATGGAGCAAGTGCCGGGCCACGGAAAGGACAAGAACCCTCGTAAAACCCTATACACGCAACGTGCTCACTACGATCATGGACTCTCCACTCCATAATTCGAGGGCTGGTGTTCTTTCCATCCACTACGAATATTTTTCATTACCCGGTCGCCTCTAAACCGGGGCTAGAGCATATCTTGGATGGAAGAGGAATCTGTTTAAAATTTTGGACAATCATCCATGTCCAATATTTTGACTCCCCGAGATTCTTATTCAAGATTGTTTCTTATCATCTTTAATGTTGTAAGAAGAACTTTGGCGTAAATCACATGAGAAAAGACCTTTGTCGACGCCTTTCGAATCAACTAGTGTGGTTCATCGTCGACAAAGGTCTTTCCTCATGTGATTTACGCCGAAGTTCTTCTTACAACTATTATGGATCACAGAAGCCTCAATTCAATAATCTTTAATGTTGGTCCTTGTTATTCTTAAGACTCTCTGAAATCTTTTTTATTTGAATCTAAAAAAAATATGACATTAAATTTTATATAAATTAATTTATAAAATTTAATTAAATTAATCTATATAGATTAATATTTTTATTCTTAATTTTTGTTTATGAAATTTAAACTTGAAATTTTATAGGACTAAATCCCACCAAAAAAACAATCAATTTGTTAAATCAATACCGTATGATATCTTATTTATCATAATACATCAATTCAACTAGAAAATTCAAAATATTTTATATTTGTTAAAATTGTGTGTTTGGATTTGTGAGACTAGATCCAGCCTAGACACTCTTTGAGGCAATACAATATAATCCAGCTTGGGCTTTCCCTGTCCATGAGATTATGGGATTAAATCTCATACAAATTAATCAAATCAACCAATATGTATCATATGGATCAATATCCCCACTCTCGTTCCTCTTTATGAAATTTGAACATGAAACTTTATGGGGACTAAATCCCACACTAACCCACCAATTTGTTGAATGAATACACTATGATATATCTCATTCATCACAATACACCAATTCAATGAGAAAATAAACATTTTATATTTGTTAAAATTGCATGTTTGGATTTTGTGAGACTAAAAGAAGCCTCGACACCCTTCGAGACAATACAGTATAACCCCATAATTGGCTCCCACACCTTATGATATATCTCAATCGTCACAATACACCAATTCAATGAGAAAAATCAAAACATTTTATATTCATTCTCAATCGTCACAATACACCAATTCAATGAGAAAAATCAAAACATTTTATATTTGTTAAAATTGAATGTTTGGATTTTGTGAGACTAAATTGGGCCTAAAATCCCTTTGGTACAATACAATATAACCTCATAATTAGCTCCCACCCGATTTTGTGAGACTAAATTGGGCCTAAAATCCCTTTGGTACAGTGCAATACACCAAGTCAATGAGAAAAATCAAAAAAATCAAAACATTTTATATTTGTTAAAATTGAATGTTTGGATTTTGTGAGATTAAATTGGGCCTAAAATCCCTTTGGCACAATACAATATAACCTCATAATTAGCCCGCACCCTTATCCCCTACCCATGAGATTTGAACCTAAGACCTCATGGGGACTAAATCCCACATAAACCAACTAGTCTACACCTCATGGGTGAAGTCATCTCATTCATCACAATACACAAATTCAATAAGAAAATTCAAAATCTTTTATGTTTTTGTTTTTCATTTGTGAGTAATATAATATTTATTAAAATTGTAAATTTCGATTAAAGAAATTGTTATTTTAAATAAAAAATGATTGTAACTTCTTCAAATAGCATTATTGGAAGTGGATTATGCAATTTTGACATTTGATATTTGCAATTTCGTCAATTCAAAAAGATTCTTATTGGATTTCATAACAACAATATTAGTTTCCTTTTCCATTATTTTGAGTGGAAAAAAGGGCTTAATTCATAACATTTTTAAACTGTGGTATCCATATCGTCCTAGGCTTGAAAACATTGTTGCTTAACTTGAGGATAGATGACATTTATCCTACTCATTTTTCAAGTCAATCGCTATAGAGTTCAATGAATTCAATCATGGTTTAGTGAGCTTAATAATGGGTTTTTGTGGCTTAGTGGTTGGGATGTGGCATCACCATGTAACAGTGAAGGTTTTTGTGTGAGGGGGAAGGTGTTTGGCTTCTCAAAGTTCAATCCATTATCAAAAGGGTTCATGCTTAACATACGTCCAACAAGTAAAATTGGTCTAAGTGGACGTTAATGTGATACTTCATCATTTGATCTTGTAACAAAGTTAGAGTTTGATTTGTGATTCCTTTGATTAGCAAGGGGGTTTGGTCATCATTGCAATTTGGTTTTGGAATGTGGATTGGATGGGATGTTTATATTTGCATTTGAATGAACTAAATACGATATTTTAAGGGCTTTTGGTTTTGGATCACTTATTATGGACATGGATCATGTTTATGTTGATTGCCCACTCTTTGTGGGGTCCTCATCATTCAAGGGATGAGTAGCAAGTAGTCTCTATGCTTGTCCTAATGTTGGAAAAATATGTGCAAATATCTCATGGTAAATTTATGTGTGTATACTATCAATATTGAGAGGGGCACAGATAATAATTGGTGCTCATCACTTGTCTTTCTCTTCATATGTCCCCTCTTCAATGTCTTTTGGTTTGAAATCCTTTGGCACACCTTCTCTTTCCTTGATCTGAAGTCTAATCTCTCCATGAGTGGAATTCTAACCCTTTCATTAGTGAAAATCAATGGATGGGATTGTGGCTTTCCCATACAATGTTATCATCATTCAAGTGCCAATGGTCTATTAATTGGAGAGTCATGTAGTAGTGGTGATGCTCACATATTATTCGTGCTAGTTTGTGCTTTATGTCTTTAAGCATTGTCAGTGCAAACTTTGACCAAGACTAATGTACACCATCTTCCCCATCCACACCCTACACCATGCCAATTTAAACAAAGAGGCAAATTTATTTTCCTATTCTCCCATCATTATTTTTCTTTCAAAGGAAGAGGTCGTCAACCCCTCTATTATCATAATTTTTCTTGATGGGTCTGTAATCTTTTGAAGCTCATATTCACCTCCATGGTGAGCCAATTTCTCTTTCTAGCTAGCAACCACATATTAACATGCAATTTTTTTCAAATGTGTATGCCCATCTCACATATTTGGGTAGCTCCATGTATGGACCTATACTTACATAACATTTAATGAGCCAATAGTCTTCCCACCCAACACAAAGGGCCCAAGTTGATAGAATATATTTCACATCATCAAGCATTCTTTTCAAGGGGCCTCTAATGGCTTAGCTCGTTCTTTCTTGTACAGAGTTGGTTTCCTTTTAATATCTTTCAAATTTTCTTCTAGAGTATTTTCTAGGCATCTTTACATAAATTGGACAAACCTAGTGGACTAGCTTGAGTGGTTGAGTGATTTTAGCTTCATGCAAGGGGTCTCAAAGTTGACCCCTTGAGATGGGTAACTTTGTTGCATACCTCACTCAATGTCCTAATTGGGTCTAGGTTTGTAATCAATGGCATTAGGTATACACTAGTTATAATCCCTGAAAAGTGATAAGTTCCCAAGGCTTTTTAAGCAAGGTTTCTATTGGAGAAAAAATAAATGGGTTGAAACCATTGGCTTTTAAAGCCTTTGTGTTTTTCTCATCCATAACTACTAGAAGAAATTTGATTCAATAAAGCTGGACATAGCAAAATATACATATGATGAAATGACAATAATGATCACTAGGGAAATTGAAGGTTGTTTCAATCTTATGTAGAATTCCCAACCCATATGATTTTCTTCTCCAACTTCTTTAAAAGAAATGTGTTTAATGGAATTTCTTGCCTCTATCTATGTTATAGAAGTTTGTAATCCATTTGTGCTAAAAATAGTTTAACCTAGGGTCAAAAGTAATATGGGGACCAAGAGAGTGTTACAATGGAAGTACAAAAGTATTTATCTTTGACCAAGTAAAAAGAAATATACATCTTCTTTTGCAATTTTGTCAAGCTTAAGTTTTTCAAAAGGATTTTTTGAACTATGGATAAATGAGAGCTTCCCACTTTGCACTGGGGTCTAGTATAATGTCACACTTTTACAACATAAACAAATTCTCAAACAATTCCTTTTTGAAGACCGCAATGTCAAGATCAGTGAGATCTTCCCACTTTGCATTGGGGTCTAGTACAATGTTGATCTTTTGCAACATAAACAACTTCTCAAATAACATCTTTGTGAAGGCCATGGTGTTTTCACTAACTACAACAATGAAATTGACTATAGAAGTTGTTGATCATTCTCTTTGAAAGATAGTAATGCACTTTGCTTACGCTGTGAAAAATGGATATTGTATTCTAGAGCCTTAAAGTCATGTCATTCATCCATGTTCCACTAGTTTCTCTTACCCTCTTCAAAATTTATGATGTGTGCCATGTTTTCTAGTTGTATGAAGGTGGTATTTGTTATGTATATGCTCAAGTTGTTGTAGGGGTGATCTATATCTACTTTTTTACTCCATGGATATGAATGGGGCAATGTTGTGTATTATTTTGGCATGTGTGACAAATCCATCAATTTAGTAGCTATAAAAATATGTGTAGGGTGATAGCAGGAAAATCCACTTTTCCTGTAAATTTCCACTTCTTGGGACTCATGCTTCTCAATCAATTGATTCACACGTTGCATGCATTAATCATTTATGGTTTGTGTGAATTTTTTTCACATGCCCCCAATCGACGTTTCCCATGTTTTAACTATCAGTTTGGCTTAGTTTTCCATTCAATGCAATATATTCTCAAATATGGATGATATGAATACCTATCTACCTCAAAGTCAAATCAATTTACTCTCAGCAAGTTATGCATGCAATAGAATCCTTCCACGAACTTAACTCCTCGGAAATCACACTCTACAGGAAATCAAATATGTCAACTACTAGAACTAAGAATTCATGTAGCAAGCAACCAGAATTTCAACACAAGTGAACTACTGGAACAAAGAATTCTTGTAGTTTTTTTCCATAATTTCCTATAAGTGATAAAAACACCAAATTCAACGACTTGAAATGGGTTTCTTCCCCATAGGTGTATTACTACAAATCACCCACGATTCACCTTTTTTAACCACCACCAAATGCCTTTTGCCTAGATCTAGGTGATTTATTCATTCAATATTGAATCCTCAATGATTCTTTAAAGTTGCCTCCCATTCCTCATTGGATCTTCAGCAAGTCTTCTCATGTATTCTACAAGGAGTAGTCATGTAGAAATCCTTCTAATCCACACAAAGTGAATTCTATAGTATGTATATAATTTTTCTCTTGATCCAATTAACCATAAATTGTCCTTAATCCTTACATAGGATTACTTCTTCACATGGCAGATTTATAAATTAATCTATCATCAGTTCCAGGCTTCACACAGATGTTGAAACTCTGTTAATTCTAGATTTCACAAAGACTAGAATTCATCTCAATCACATATCTACAAATACAATCCATGAACACAATAAATGTATGAAAACTCTATTTCATTAATTAAACTTGTACATATACAAATACTTAGAAAACTCTCTTACTCTCTTGGTCTGATTCTACATTCATTAGGCCATTCACTTTTCCCTTAGGCTTACATTGACTAAATACAACATTAAAAGAAAAGTAGACTTTCCTTGATCCCTAAATCACTCCCTAATTTATTCCCTAAAACTCTCATGATTTATTCCATAAATCTCCCACGATTTTCAAGGCATATTTGTTTTTTCCTTATGGATAAAATCTTTCCTATCCACAACTTTTCTAAGACTATGACTTATCTAGTTCTAAAAATGATAAAATATATCAACTTGGAAAATACAGTTTATTTACATAGAAGAATACAAATTCTTCTCAAAAATCAATACCCGTTCTTAAAGATTTGTTATATTAAAGACTTAATGGCTTGGAAGCTCTAATTCTCCTGTATCAGACTCCTAAGGTAGAAAAAGTTCATGACCTCTTGGTCATGTGTCATTAATGCCTGAATCCTCCAAGATCTCAAACCTTGTGTTGTAGTTGTCCATTCTTCCTTGCATTTTGTTGTCATATTTTTGATGTTGCCTTCACTTCTCTAGGCTTCCAAAATTTATGTTACTCTCACCCACTTTCCTTGTTGGTTCAAAGCTTCTCAGTCAGTTGTATTTTGTTGTTGGCTATAGTTTTTCTCTTGTTGTATCTTCTCCTAATTATCATCTTCATTAGCATAAACAAGCTATCAATTTCCTCATCCAAGTTTGTCCTTGACTGTTGAAACTTGTTATCATCTCTCACTTGTTGCTACATATCTTCCTTATGCATAAAAGTTTCAAGACTCTTATCAAATTTTAGCTTGTACACCTATTTCACTATCTACTACTCATGCCTTGCAGCTTCCTCTCTGTTACTTTCTTTCAAGATAATTTCCTCCTCTTCTAGATTCAACTTTACAAGTTGAATATGCACTTTATGATTTACTAATCCCTACTCAAGAAGTTTCAACTCTTCAAACAAATAAGTAAAATTAACTTAAACTGGATTTATAGTCTCCATATCATAATAAACATTTATGTCCTCTGCAAACCATTCTTCTAAGAGCTTTGCTTCTTCCTTGAAGCCTACATAGTCTTCCTTTGGCATAAGACCTTCATCATCCCTTATGAGCATTGCATTTATATGTTGTTCTTTATCATTGTCTATCCTAAATTAAATGTGTCCTATTCACTTTATGGAATTTCACTACCTCATATTCCTTCATCACAGGTTTCTAATAATGTCTTTCTTTCATGCTTTGTAAAGACACTCCTTCCTCTTCTTCGCTTGGAACATAATTTAGATACTACTTTTCCTCTATCTCTTTTTCTATTATAGATGGTTGTCCATCTTCATAAAAGCCTGCAACTATAAACAACTTGTCAGATTTAAATCATAAGGCTTTATGGCCCCATTTGATGCTTCAGATATCAAATCCTCATTTTGATCTAAACTTCCACAATAGTTCATGAGACTTGCAATAAGTCTTTCCTTCTCTTCATCCCCCTCTCCAAGTATGTCTCCTTTCTCTGGTATAAGAATTTCATCCACAATTATGTTAATTGTGATTTCTTCAGTATTTTCTTCATAAGGAAACTCTCCATCATCTACACCTGCATGACCTACATTCTAAAACATTTCATTAGTTTTAAAATCAAGAGATCCTTAAATCTCATCATCTCCTTCATCCCCATATTCACCAAGGATATGTCCTTATTCTGGTTCGCAATAGTGAACATTAATCTTCGATGCCTAAGATCTCTCATCAACCAAGCACATGACCTATGCTTTAGCTTCTCCTGCAACTTGTGCCAATTTACTTTCTTCCATGGAATCCATCCACATATTTGGTCTTCCTCACCTTCTTATAGTAGTTCCATTAGTACATTCAACTGTACTTTTATCTCAACAATTTCTCGATCAACTTCTTCATGACTCATCCTTCTCTTTATGACATTTGTTTTGGCATCTTATTTTCTTCTATTGTGGCTTCTTCCTGACCCATAACATGACTATCAATGGTCATATTCCTTCTTTCTTTGTGAACTTTAACTTGTCCACTTGTAGATTGCCTCCAAGCCTCTACAATAACAAGTTACTCCTTAACTTTCTACAATACCTCTCCAGGTTATCCTTGAGCCTATGCTTTTGGTGTATTTGGTTCTCTCCTCTACAACCTCTTGAGATTCTCTGCACCTTTTAGGCTTCTGCAGATCTTCATTTCCTCTAAGAACATCCACTTGTCCTCCTCCTTCCATCCTCAGTTGGAACTTGTAAAGGTTGTTTGCCATAGCCTCCAAGAACTTCTTTGTTCTTGGTTACAGTCTTCCTATTGCAATCATCCTCAACATTGGAACCTATAATAAAAAAATTACCTCATAAATTAGTTGAAAACATAAAGACCAATTTACCTATGGTTTAACCTCATGCGAATATATATTTTTGTCACAGTTTCCTCTAATATTTTTGTTGGCTCTAGGGTTGCAACTCTGCTACTGTTGCAAATCTTATACTATTCTTATATAGTTCTACTTTCCTCCCACAGTAGAAATTCTCTCCATACCCTCAAAGAAATAAATGTACTTTCTTTTTCTCCAACAACCCAATCCATGCAACCTCAATATAAATTGAAATTAAAAACATATTTATCTCATTCAAATTATGAAATCTGAACTTTTGTGAGCTCCAAATATCTCCATTTCAACGAACAACTCTGCTCTACCTCATTCTTCCAGAGAGAAACTTGCCTTAATACCTCTTGATAGTACGAAAATCCACTTTTCTTGCAAAATTCCACTTCTTAGGTCTCACACTCCTCAATCAATTAATTCACAACCTACACACATTAATAATTTAAGGTTTGTGTGATTTTTTTTCACATGCCCCCAATTGTTGTTTCCCATGTTTTAACTATCAGTTTGGCTTGGTCTTCAATTCAATGCAATCTATTCTCAAATATGGATGATATGAATACCTATTTACCTCAACATCAAGTCAATTTACTCTCAACAAGTTTTGCGTGCAATATAATCCTTCCACGAACTCAACTCCTTAGAAATCACACTCTACGGAAAATCAAGTCTGTCAGCTACCAAAAGTGGGAATTTCTATAGAAAATGGCTAGAATTTCAACATAGGTGAACTACTAGAATAATGAATTTCAGTAGTTTATTTCCATAATTTCCTATAGGTGATTAAAGCACCGGATTCAACAATGAATTGAAATGGATTTCTTCCCCAGAGGTTTATTTCTCCAAATCACCCAAAATTCACCTTTTTTAACCACCATCGAATGCCTTTGGCTCTGATATGGGCGATTTCTTCATTCAACATTGAATCCTCAATGATTCCGTAATGTTTCATCCCAATCCTCATCAGATCTTCAACAGGTCTTCTCATTTATTCTACAAGGATTTAATCATGCAAAATCCTTCTCATCCATGCACAATGAATTCTACAGTATGTACACAATTTTTCTTTTGATCCAATTAACCATAAATTGTCCTTAATCCTTACATAGGATTACTTCTTCAAGTAACAAAATTATAAATTAATCTATCATCAATTTTAGGCTTCACACAGATGTTGAAACTCTACTAATTCTAGATTTCACAAAGACTAGAATTCTTCTGAACCACACAAATACAAACACAATACATGAACACAATAAATGTATTAAAACTCTGTTTCATTAATTAAACATGTCCATACAACATGGGTGGGACTACTGCAAATTGATTCCAAACACCGAAACTCCAAAGGTCGAAGTTGGTGATCAGATTTTCTTTCATGTTAATTGTATCCTCCTACACTACGAGCATATAGATGACACCTCCAAAGATTTGAGCATAGGTGGGACTACTGCAAATCAATTCCAAACACCAAAACTCCAGAGGTCGGAGTTGGTGATGGGACTTTCTTTCATATTTCTTGTATCCTCCTACATTATGGGTGTATGGATGACACCTCCAGAGATTTGAACA
Source organism: Pinus tabuliformis (assembly GCA_031772625.1). Lineage (NCBI taxonomy): Eukaryota > Viridiplantae > Streptophyta > Pinopsida > Pinales > Pinaceae > Pinus > Pinus tabuliformis. The sequence goes on from CM062808.1 coordinate 922,323,805, forward strand.
CAGGTGGGACTATTGCAAATCAATTCCAAACACCAAAACTCCAGAGGCTGGAGTTGGTGATGGGACTTGATCTCATATTTCTTGTATCTTCCTACACTACGGGCATATGGATGACACCTCCAGAGATTTGAACACGGGTGGGACTACTGTAAATTGATTCCAAACACTAAAACTCCAGAGGCCGGAGTTGGTGATGGGACTTGATTTCATATTTCTTGTATCCTCCTACACTATGAGCGTATGGATGACACCTCCAGAGATTTGAACATGGGTGGGCTGCAAATTGATTCCAAACACCAAAAATCCAGAGGCTGGAGTTAGTGATGGGACTTGATTTCATATTGGTTATATCTTCCTACACTACAGGCATATGGATGACACCTCCAGAGATTTGAACACGGGTGGGACTACTACAAATCAATTCCAAACACCAAAACTCCAGAGGCCAGAGTTGGTGATCAGACTTGCTTTCATATTGCTTGTATCATCCTATAATACAGGCATATAGATGACCCCTCCAAAGATTTGAACACGGGTGGGACTACTGCAAATCAATTCCAAACACCAAAACCCCAGAGGTCGAAGTTGGTGATGGGACTTGCTTTCATATTACTTGTATCCGCCTACACTACGGGCGTATGGATGACACCTCCAAATATTTGAACACGGGTGGGACTACTGCAAATCGATTCCAAACACCAAAACTATAGAGCCCAAAGTTGGTGATGGGACTTGCTTTCATATTGCTTGTATCCTCTTACACTACGGGTGTATGGATGAAACCTCTAGATATTTGAACAAGGGTGGGTCTAATGCAAATCAATTCCAAACACCAAAACTCCAGAGGTCGGAGTTGGTGATGGGACTTGCTTTCATATGGCTTGTATCCTCCTACAATACGGGTGTATGGATGACACCTCCAGATATTTGAACACGGGTGGGACTACTGCAAATCGATTCCAAACACCAAAACTCCAGAGGTTGGAGTTGGTGATGGACTTGCTTTCATATTGCTTGTATCCTCCTACACTACGGGCACATGGATGACACCACCAGATATTTGAACACGAGTGGGACTACTGCAAATCGATTCCAAACACCAAAACTCCAGAGGCCGGAGTTGGTTATGGGACTTACTTTCATATTTCTTATATCCTCTTACACTACATGCGTATGGATGACACCTCTAGAGATTTGAACATAGGTCGGACTACTGCAAATCGATTCCAAACACCAAAACTCCAAAGGCCGAAGTTGGTGATGGGACTTGCTTTCATATTCCTTGTATCCTCCTATAGTACGAGCATATGGATGACACCTCCAGATATTTGAACATGGGTGGGACTACTGCAAATTGATTCCAAACACCAAAACTCGTAGATTAGAAGAAAGGTAGACTTTCCTAGATCCCCAAATCATTACCTGATTTCTTCCTTAAAGATCTCATGATTTATTCCATAAATTTCTCATGTTTTTCAAGGTAGATTTTCTTTTTCCCTATGGATAAAATCTTTCCTATCCACAACTTTTCTAAAAATCTAACTTATCTAGTTCTAAAATTCATAAAATATATCAACTTGGAAACTTTACAATTTATTTATATAGAAGAATATAAATTCTTCTAAAAATTCATGACCCCTTCTTAAAGCTTTGTTACATCGAATACTTAATGGCTTGGAAGCTCTAATGCTCTTGCATAATAGGGACAATACTTTAGCATTTACTTCATCTTTCTTCCCCAATTCTTCTTCTCTTGCAAGTGTTTGATCTTCTACATCTACCTTGTCATTTGATTTTATTGTTGCTTGTGAATTTATCTTATTCTTTACCTCAACTTTAGCTTTATCATTCTTTTGAGCTTTGGATTTCACTTCTACCATTGCTTGTGCATTTGTCTTATTCTCTTTCTCAACTTTAGCTTTATCTTTTTCAAGGTTTCAATTATCTTATTTCTTACTCTTCTCTCCTGTAATGCTTGAAATATTATAGTAACGCTCTCTTTTTCTTCCCTCTTATTTATTTCCTTCTATTCTACTAATGACCAAAACTTACCATCACTCCATTAAGTGAATGCATGTCTATTTGCTTCTTCATATTCATTTCATTGTGACAATAAATGAGTGAAATTTTCACTTTAGACTTTTGTTTTTCTACAAATCCCAATGGATCATGTATTTGATATATTATGAGGGGAAAGTGATATGCTCCCATTTTTCTCCCCTTCCATTTTTTCCTATGAATAATCAATCAACCCATTTAAATTTACAAACAAATAGGCATGCATTAAAACCATGTGGGGCAGTTTTATAGTCACTTTGTTTGATTACTAGCTTGTTAAAACATGGGTTGGCAATGTCTAAGGAGATTTTGTTGCTTTATAAACCCTCATATATGTAGAACTCTCATATATGCATGAGTTTCTAATCCTCTACCACAAATTTATAGCCTCTTCAAACAATATTTGACATGGCTTACAATAGATAATCTCATATAAGGATGAAAATAAATCACAAGTGTAAGCATAGTTGTGCATATACTTATGCTCCCAAAGATCTTTACAATATACATTAATTGGAGACTTATTGAGTGTCCAAGACCAATACATGGCTATCAATCAATTAGAGGCACATACTACATCCAAGAGGTAGAGAGGCATATAAAATTCTTGAGGAGTTGAGGACGAATCAAGCTTTCCTTTTTAACAACTTCATCTAGTGAAAATGATAGAATGGTTGGCTAGTCAAAGATAGTCCCCTAGTCTATGAGGGATTCCAAATCAATGGTGCTTAAACTGCCTTCACATGTGTAGATGATTTTTCCCCATACAACCTATAGAAAAACTAAGCAACATATGTATATATAACTTTGAAATTGTTAGTGGGAAATGCTTAGGTAACTCTGGCTTTAAATGTCCTTCCTTCTTCATATAAATTGACTAAAAATTCATAACAATTGTGCATGTGCATGAATTTCTACAGACATTCATTCATAAAAGACTTGTGAATTTAAAATATGCTCCTAGATTAGTAGGTAAGAATGATGCTATGCAATTTCCATGTTCATTAAATTTGTAACACCCCGCCCCATATTTACCCTCTCTAACCTGCTCACCAAGGTGAATATGAGATGAAAGTTACTATGTGTGACCTGATTTCGAAGATGCACTTATGGAGAATGGGGTCCACATGTCCATAAATGACTGCAAACACCCAGTGACACATGATCACACTATTATCGACCTACTTGACCCAACACTATTTCTTTTTAGTTTTGTTTCCATTAATTTAACACAACTTTCTATTTTTGGTAGTTTCTCGAGTTCTAAACTTCTGAAGTCGTTTTGAGGGACTAAACGACATTTTTCAGGGGAAATGGAGAGACTAGAAAGGTGCCAAATGTTGTTACATAGATTTTATTTTTGGTCTCTTCATGGAGATCTTCGAAGCGATATATTATGATAGTCAAACAAAGATCATATTCCAAAGTTATGACCCCAAGAAGTTGGACGTCCAAATTACTCATATATACAAACATGTGTACATAATACTTGTAGGTCATAAATACATATTTGTTCACTGATTCAATAAGTCACGAAAGAATCAATAAGAAGGCTCTATGCCCTCTCTAGCTAGCCACAACAACACTAGTTAGCCCATGCATTCATCAACCATTCAATAACTTATCAAAACATGGAAAGAGCCATAGATATAATACATCATATAGCTAGCATATAACCAAACTAGAAACCATGGAAAATCAACCATAATGGCAACATGATAACCAGTACAAGTGCTCATAGATCGTGCTGATAGATCACAATAGGAAAATAACTCGTATTAACATATGAAAATGCCAACCAAGTCAGGGACTTCCATGTATCACCCAACCATAGATTGGGTTGAACCAAATCTCTCTTTCAGCCAATCACCCCCGCGCCATATTCTGAGCATGAATGTGGGATCATAAAGGTTAAATCAAAACAAAACCAACCAGGGTTTCTAGAGGCCAAAATGCCTCAACCCTCAACCATAGTGATCTCACCTATATGGTCCATAAATTACTAAAATCAACTAGATTGTTCTCTATCCAAGTTGTCCAAGGCTCCAAGAACTAGTAACTCAACCCACAACTAAATCAGGGCTCCAGAGCGTTTGTTCCAACCCGCAGCTCCAGGGACTAATAACTCAACCCACAAGGCTTCAAAGTGTTTGTCCCAACCTGTTGGCTCCAAGAACTAGTATCTCAACCCAAATTGTTCCAAGGCTCCAAAGCATTTGTTCCAACCCACAACCATAGGGAACCTGAGAACCAATCATAAAAACAAGTGGGAAACCCACAACACCATGGCTATCTAGGAAATGGAAAGGCAAGGTTGAAACCACTGTCAATCCAGGAAAATCTCCATGCCAATGACAACACATAACTAAGGAACCACATGCATATACCATGCATCCAAAAATCAACAAGGAAATCACACATGCAACCTGTTACTTGCAAAGTATCCCTAGTGTAGTTGTTGATCCAATTGTCCCCTTTATGCTCCCTTGTATTCCTTTGCTTTCTTTCTCCAATCTAATTGAATGCTAGATTGCTCCAAGAATGCTCCAAGAATGCTCTAAGTGTGCAAGAGTATGAGAGTGAGAGAATGAACTAGAGCTCCACCACCAAAACTGTCAAAAGCTAGCCAAAACCTCACCAAAAGCTAACACTGACAAAAGCTATGAATTGTTTCTTTGATGCCTTTTTATGATTGATTACCCTTTTTGTCTTCATTTTCCTTCATATTTCATCTAATTTCCCTCTCATGCAAATGTGTGCCTCTTCACCTTCCTTTTCTCCTATTTTCCTTTATTTTCATAATTAAATGCCAATTATTTCCTCTTTGTCTTTGCCATTTCCTTTGCCAATTTCCATATCCATTATTAATCCACAAGTGATGAATGCTATAGTTTGTTTCCCACCATTCAACTTGGAATATGTGTCCCATGACCTTGATTATATTATATTTACAGGGAAAATCAACCGGGGGATGTTACAAACCCCTCCCCTTGGGGGAACACCATTGTTGGTGTTCATTGACGCTTATAACCGACAAAAACATGTTGCCCATGGAGCTTTATAACACAACTTCAAGCAACATTTACATCATACCAAATTGCTGAAACCATGAACACCATACTGCTTATTGGAGCTTTATAACACAACTTGATGAAGCATTTACAACATATTTCTTATTAGAGCTTTATAACATAACTCATTGCAGTATCTACAATACATAAATGCATATATAAAAAAAAACCAAAACACATTTGCTCAACCAACAAATAAGGAAGGATACATAGCCCACATATGATCAACTATCTCCCATGTAGCTACATCAGGCCCAAAGTGCTTCCATTGCACTTTAACTTACTCGATTGATCTGTTTGGGAGCATGAGTTTTTTCCACTGCAATATGCATTGAGGTTCTGGCTAGAACTCTTCCTCTGGTTCCACCCGTAATACAGACCAATCAATCACATGATCAACGTCCTGCACATATCTCTTAAGTAATGAAACATGGAAAACACCATGGACTTTCATTATTGGCGGAAATGCAAGTCTATAGGCCACTAGTCCAATCCTCTCAAGGATATTAAAAGGCCGACAATACCGAGGTGCTAGCTTGGTAGATAATCCAATACTCAAGGAGCTCCTCTTAGGCTTGATGCACAAGTACACATGCTCCCCAACCTGAAACTCCTTGAATGCTCTATGTTTATTTTCATAACTCATGCATTTCTTGTGCTTCCTTTAAATTTTGTTTAATAACCAGCATTTCCTACTCCATCTTAGCATACATGTATGGTCCAATTAACACCCTATTCACTGGATCACTCCAATTGAAGGGAGTATTACAACTCCACCCATAAAGAGCCTCAAATGGAGTCATCCTCAAGGATTCTTGATACCCCTTATTATATGCAAATTCAACCAATGGAAGATACTCTTGTCACTTCCTCTATTGAGGCATGCCATACATCCTTAACATATCCTCAAGAATCATATTAATCATCTTTGTTTGTCCATCTGTCTACGTATGATAAGTTGTGCTGAAGGCTAACTCTATCCACAAACCTGCAAACAACTCCTTCCAAAAATTGGAAGTGAACTTGGCATCTCTATATGATATGATCTTCCTGGGAACACTATGCAACTCACTATCTCTCTGATGAAGATTTGAGATATCTCACTAACTGAATTAGTAGATTTCACCGCAATGAAGTGAGCTACCTTGCTCAATATTTCAACCACAACCATGATGGAATCATGTTGCTTCAATGTCCATGGAAATTACCTCTCGTTTCCACTCTAGAATCAGATTTGGCTAGAACAAACCAGTTCGGTGCTTTGACTCCGCCTTCACCTACTGACAATACAAACACCTCTCAATGAAATCAACCACGTCTTTGTTCAGATTCAACCAATAGTATAACTTCTTAATGGCTATCAAAGTCTTCTGATATCCCGAGTGACTTGAATATGGCTTGACATGAAATTCCATCAAGATAAGCTTCTTCAACTCACTGTTATCCAATATATAAATCGTGATCTTGAATATGACCAAGCCATTTGCCATGAGGTGATACTCCTCATCCCTATCACCTCCACCCTACTGCTGCAATCTCTGCTTCAACTGCTGGTACCTATAATCATGCTTCCCTGCATGTAAGATCTCTTCCTACAAATCTGTCCCATATGAACTCACAGCTGAAATGTGACTCACTTGCACTCTTTGACTAAGAGCATCTGCAACCCTGTTCTCCTTTCCCTTGATGTACCTGATCTCAAAATAAAACTCACTAAGAGTAACCAACCCTCTAGCTTGTTTGACATTCAGATTGGGTTGGTCAAACAAGTACCTTAGTCCACTGTGATCACTCATTAGAACAAACCTCCTGCCAAGAAGATAATGTCTCCACATATTTAATGCATGAATGATAGTTTCCAACTCAAGATCATGAGTCACATAGTTCTTCCCATGGTCATTCAACTTCTTTAAATCATAGCATACCACATGTCCTTCTTGCATCAGGACTCCACCAAGTCCTTCCTTGTAATCATTTGTACATACCACAAACTCCTTATTAGGATCTGCAATCTTCACAATCGGAGCATTTGTAAGAAAATGCTTCAATTACTCAAAGCTAGTTGCATACTCCTTTATCCATTCAAACTTCTTCCCTTTTCTCTACAAAGATGTGATAGGATAGCCACTCTTTGAGAAGTTTTTGATTAACCTCCTATAATAAGCTTCTAGTGCCATAAATGATCTGACCTCATCCACATTCCTAATAGTTACCCACTCCATGATAGGTTTAATCTTTTTTGGGTCCACTATTGTCCTGTCCTTGGAAACAACATGTCCCAAGTAATGAATTCCAGTTTGAAAGAAACTACACTTTTTGAGCTTGGCATACAACTGATGCGCTCTCAATAATCTCAATACTACTCTCTCAACATCTGTGAATCTTCTTGTACAAACAAACCACTCCTATCACAGAAACATGAACACTACACATGAAAGTAGTTGGAGCATTAGTAAGACCAAAAGGAACCATCACAAACTCATAATGTCCATACCTCGTGCGGAATGCAGTCTTGTAAATGTCTTCTTCTTTGATGCGCACCTAATGATATCTCGATCTCAGATCAATCTTTGAAAACACTACTACTCCCTTCAATTGATCAAACAAGTCATCGATCCGCGACAATGGATACTTGTTATTGATGGTCACCTTGTTCAGCTACCAGTAATCAATGCATAATCTGAGAGTACCATCCTTCTTCCTGAAAAACAATACAGGTGCACCCCTATGTGACACACTTGGCTTTATGTATCCTTTATCAAGCATCTCTTGAAGCTACAACTTTAATTCCACCAACTCTGGAGTACTCATCATGTACAGTGCCTTTGATGCCAGTGTTGCTCCTGTTACCAACTCAATAGAGAAATCCACTTCCTTATGAGGTGGTAACTTTGGGATCTATGCGGGAGACACATGCTGAAATTGCTACAACAATGAACACTTCTTCAAGACTTCATCATCCTCAACATCCTTCCCTTTATCAGTAGAAATATGCACTACAGATAGTACACATCCTTTCCGACAACTGAGCTTTGCCTATTGATCTGTAATGATCCTCACTAATGTAGGCTTCTTCTTTCCCTACAAGATTCTCCTTTCCTCATCATCATCTAGGAACTCAATAGACCTGTCATAGAAATCCACTTTAGTTCTATGAATGAACAACCAATCCATGCCCAAAAGCATACTATATGATCCCAAAAGAAACACATTTAAATGTGTTGATGTAGGCATACAATTCAACTCAAACACACAATATATCAACCAATGATGAACTCTTCTCTTGGTCCCTATAACCAATTGTACCAACCAAGATTATGCATGCACTTCTTTATTCAAGCAACACTTATCCACCAGGTCAAGACTAATATAACTATAATTAGATCCAAGATCAATCAAAATAAAAACAACTTGATCATGAAGCTTACCTTCCATCTCAATAATGGATGTCTAATTATTGTCTTGCCTGTTATCCACCGTTGCATGAATCCAAGGAATACTCTTCCCAAAATCCCCAAATTTTTGTGCTTCATGTGCACTGTAAATCTGAGGTCTACCACCCTTATGTTGTGGACTATCTCTCATGCGATACTCTCCACCACAAGTCCAACACCTCAAAGGTTGTCTGCCATCGCCTTTGTTTTTCTCCTCAGGTTGGAATCCATGTCCCTTTTCAACTGCATTGAACTTCTTATAAGGTTCTACATTCTTCTTATCACCCGCATCCTAAGGTCTTCCTCCTTTCTTAGCTCACTTTCATGTAGTCTTCTCATTACCTTTTGTTCAAGCCTCGAAATTCACTGCAACAACATGGGGGATAACCACCCGGTCCAAACCTTGAAAGCAACTCCTTTTTTGTTTGGTATAGTGGCTCCGACTGGGGATAATGGGGCCAGTTTCCCAGAAAGGATTGATTTTATAATGTTGATGGGATGATATAGGATGTAATGGGAAATGATTCAACTAAGTGTAATCTAATCTAACTACTAAACACATGCATATATCTTAATATAACATTATCTAACTATAAATATACTCGGGAATAAAATAAGATATGCGATCTACAATGATGTCTTACAGTAATTGGTAATAAAGATCATTCAACTGCCAAAAGAAATGAAATCATTTAAGGATAATTGTTTTGGATAAATAGTTAAACAAAACAATTGAGAGAAATATATCGCATATAAAAATCATTCATGTATTCAAAATGGAATAAGAGCTAACATCATATAGAAGTGCAATAATGAAAAACTATAGTTCTGACTCTCATACATAAAAAATCGAGAGAAGAAGTATTGCTTAATACACAAATAAAACATAATCACTTGATAAAAGTACCATATATGATAAGTCCTGCTCATGTGCTTCAGCAATATTGACCCAATTTCATTCAATCCAACACATTCTAAGAGTACAGAAGTGTGTTTCAGTAGAGCATGCTAGATATTTAAAGAAAAATAGATCATTGTCCATTCATTTCATCAAAACCTTCTCAAAAGTACAGAAGTGTAATGTCTTGAAAAATGTTTTTGATAAAAATTTCTGGACCCTCTCTAAATGCATGAGAGGGGTTTAAATACTAAAATACTTGCCTCAAAATAGATTATTACAAAAATAGTTGAGGAGGTTTCAAACAACCTTCCTCAGAATGTGCAAAATTAAAACTAAAAATAAAATTAAACTAATGACTAGCTCCTTTGAACTTGAACTAAGTCAATCTGCTAACTTGATCTCTGAGGTCGTAAATATCGATCATTGGCTTGAGTTGAGGTGACTGGCTGATTGTAGACTTCAACTGCCCAACAAATATGGCATCTGTCAATGCTGGCATCATCTTTTGTGTAGAGGTTGTTAAACATTGCAGAGTCATTCACTGGTTGTGTGGTTTTACTATAAATAACAAGTATGTTTCCCAATTCAGCCTGGTTAGTTGTTTAATTTCCTCTTCCTTTTCTTGCGCTGTCTGTTTCCACTGCTGCTCTAGTTGTTTAACATTTGGTAGAAACCCTGGTACACACTCCTTAACAAGGTTGGCACCATGGAGGTTTTCATTTACGACTTCTATTATGCTGCTTGTTGTTGATATTGCTATCGTTGTCACCCTTTCTGTCTGTCTCAACCAAGAACCCCAATCCATAAATAGAATATCTTTGTGGGACTCTTCCAACTTTGGTAGGTCAGCCTTTCTTCCATCCTCCGATTCTTGCCAGGTGATAAATTCAGAAACCCTTTTGTGGATTTATTCGTACTCAAACCTCATATCGATTACTTGGTTCATTAATTTATCATTGGTCTTGCAGTAAGGATTTATCTGCGAGATTTTTTGGTAGAATATTTCTTCTTGCTGCATTAGTAAGGAATTGAGGCTGATTGCTTCTTTGATGAATTCATCAATTTGCGGGTTGTCTTTGAATTTATCCATCATGGCTTGCATTTGTGAATCCTTTTCTGATAAGTTGGCCTGGTGTTGTACCCTCATCTACTCGAATTCCCTTTGGAGCTGGGCTACTTGTAATTTTTCTTTCTAATTAGTTTTTTATTGTTCTAATTGCTTTTCAAGAAACATAATTTTTTTCTCCTTTCCCTTCAGCAACATTCGGACTTTCGTTGCCTTATCGATGGTTGTTGTGGCATAAGCTCCTGTGAACTGTGACAACTTTGTGAGATTCTTTGATGGGTTGACATGTGTGTCCTTCTAGACAACATCCATTGGTTCATTTTCTAGAGTCGTAACAACAATAGTGTCCAGTTTCCTTTTCTTCCTTTGTCTTTTAACTACAGCCTTATGAGTAGGACTGTAGAATATATCTAATGGAGGTATCTCTTCAATTCTCAAGACAATTTCGGAAGTAGGAATAACAAGAATAATCTCAATATCTTGAGTACTTGTAGCTCCTTCTTCTGCTATTTTTGGATTTTCTTTATGTTGGGTTTGCTTGGGGGTTTGTGTAGGTTTTAACCCTGTACAGAAATTACCTGCATACGAATTCTAAAACACAGAAAATAAACAATGCGAGAGCATAACACATAAAACACATATACACAGAGATTTTCCCCTGGATCCCAAAACCGGGACTACCATCTTGATTTTTCATTATATTCCTTTCAATGTTACAATACATATTTATACATGCCAAAGCATCCAATACCATGGACCGAAAACCATCGCGTCCAAAACCATGGACCGAAAAACCATAGGTAGGTTCGCCCAACCTAATATAGGGTCCAAAAAAAAAATTTCCCGGGGCGCTGCCCCGGACCCCGTAGAGGGGGGCTGCCCGCCCCCTTCAAACCCCTTGAACAGGGGGGGTTGCTGCCCCCCCTGTGACCCTCCCGTTGCGCAATCAGCGCAACGAAGGGGGGGCTCCGCCCCCCCTCTAACCCCCCAGTTCACTACGTGGGTTAGTCGTGGAAAGAATATAACACAACCCAATAATCTCCCACTTGTTGTTTTCTTTCCACATGGGGCCACAAGAGAGCTTAGTCATTTTTCTAGCCCTGAAATGCCCATTGTTTCTCTACACCAAGAGAACTTCTCAGAGCTCACAGATTTTGTCAATGCATCTGCATTATTCTTCAAAGTGTCCACCTTTACCAGCAACACCTTTTTGTCTTCTATCATATCCCTCACAAAGTGATACTGAACATCAATGTGCTTTGTCTTTGAATGATAAGTAGGGTTCTTTGCCAAGAAAATTGCACTTTGGTTGTCATAGTCTATTCTTATAGCTCCCTGTACTAACCCCATACCTGAACACAATCTCTGCAACCAAACTGCTTCCTTGCTTGCATGAGTGGCTGCCATGTATTCTGCCTTTGTAATTGATAGTGCCACTACAGATTGTTTCTTACTCATCCAACTGACTGCACCTCCAAATAGGTTAAACACATACCCACTTGTAGATCTTCTCTGATCCAGATCTCCAGCCCAGTCTGCATCAATAAAGCCACGAATATCCAACACTCTATCCAATCCTGGTCTTCCTTGGTAGCACAAACCATAATCACTAGTGCCATGCAAATACCTGAAAACCCACTTCACTGCTGTCCAGTGCTCCTTCCCTGGTTTTGAAATAAACCTGCTCAATACTCCCACTGCATGTGCAATGTCTGGTCTAGTACAGACCATTGCATACATTAGGCTACCGACTGCACTTGCATATGGAACACGGGACATGTCCTCTTCCTCTTCTTGTGTCTTGGTGCATTGTTCAACAGATAACCTCACACCTACAGGAATAGGAACCTTCACTGATTTACTATCCTGCATATTAAACCTCTGCAGTATTGTCTCGACATACTTCCTCTGGTTTAACCAGAGCTTCCTCTTTGCCCGATCTCTTTTAATTTCCATGCCCAAAATATAGTTTGCAGCACCAAGATCTTTCATGTCGAATTTGGAGGATAATTGGGTCTTCAAATCCTAGATAATTTCTTTGTCATTTCCAACCAACAACATATCATCCACATACAAGACCAGATAAATAACACGGTCACCAATTAATTTAAAATACACACAGTGATCTGCTTTGCTTCTCGTGAAGCCAAGTCCCCGTATAAATGTATCAAATTTCTGATACCACATCCTTGGTGACTGTTTTAACCCATACAGAGACTTCTTTAACTTGCATACTAGTTCTTTCTTACCCTTCACCGCAAAGCCTTCAGGTTGCTTCATGTAGATTTCCTCTTCCAAATCCCCGTGAAGAAATGTTGTCTTCACATCCATCTGTTCTACCTCAAAATCAAAAGCAGCAGCAATAGATGAAAGTAATCTAATAGAAGTTACCTTGGCAACAGGAGAAAAAATATCACCAAAATCAATTCCCTGCACTTGGGAATATCCTTTTGCTACCAACCGAGCTTTGTATTTATCCACCTTCCCTTCTGCATTTGTCTTCTTTTTAAACACCCATTTGCTGCCAATGGGTTTCCTTCCAGCTGGCAACTCTACCAGATCCCAAGCCTCATTTTTGTGCAAAGATGTCATTTCATCAACCATGGCCTCTTTCCAGAGTTTTCCATCCTCTGAATCTACTGCTTCCTTCACAGTTCTGGGATCATCATCAGTACCAGACAAAGCAAAATTTGAACAGAAAGCAGAAGGACTATACCTTTCTGGCTGCCTTCTTTCTCAAACTGATCTTCTCACAACCGGAGTTTGTGGCTCTTCATCTTCTGATTCCTCCTCTACTGCAGAGTCTAATTCTTCCTCCTTTAGCTCAAACTCTATCTTCTCAGGTTCCTTTGGTTGGACTTCATGTTTAATAACATCTTTTACCTCTCTGAACACCACATCTTGGCTGTACACAACCTTCTGTGTGATTGGGTTCCAAAGCTTATAACCTTTTAAACCATCCTTATACCCAATAAAGATGCACTTTTCAGATTTACTATCCAACTTGGTTCATTTCTCCTTTGGAACATGTACATATGCATCACATCCAAATACCCTTAGATGTGAAAGAGAGGGTTTCTTACCAGTCCATACTTCTTGTGGAGTCTTATCCTCCAACGCTGATGAAGGTGACCTCTTGACCAAGTAACATGCAGTATCCACCGCCTCTGCCTAGAATTCCTGTCCTAACCCAGCACCACTGAGCATGCTTCTTGCCCTTTCCATCAATGTCTTGTTCATTCTTTCTGCGACTCCATTTTACTGAGGTGTATATGGAGTAGTCTTCTTCCATGCTATACCACACTTCTTACAGAATTCTTCAAATTCCTTGTTGCAAAACTCTCCACCATTATGTGTCCTCAGCACCTTTATCTTCTTCTCTGTCTGATTTTCCACCAGAGCCTTAAATTCTTTAAACCTGTCAAAGACTTCAGTTTTCTTCTTAAGGAAATATATCCATGTATTCCTTGAGAAGTCATCTATAAATGATACATAGTACAGAGACTTACCCAGTGATGGAACTTTCACAGGTCCAAACACATCACTGTGCACAAGCTCTAATATCTGTTTCGCCCTCTTAGCACCAAAGGGGAAACTCACCTGATTCTGCTTCCCATATACACAATTTTCATAGAAATCAAAATCCAGAGAGCTATTGCTCATACCTTCTACCATACCTTTACCATGAAGTATTCGAAGGCCCTTCTCTCCAATATGTCCAAGCCTTTGATGCCACAGCATGGTCTTCTCTCCAGAGACCACTAGATTTTCAGCTCCACTTTCAGGAACCACAGAATTGTTGCACCCATCAACAACAGTGCTACCTTGCAGCTTGTACAGAGTTCCAGTCCGAACTCCCCGCATCAATACCAGTGCTCCCCGAACCATCTTGCAGGTATCCTTCTCGAACACTGTTTTTACACCTGCATCATCCAACTTGCTTACAGAAATCAGATTTCTGGCCAATGCAGGAATATGCAGAACACTCGGAAGTGTTCTAACCCTTCCACCTTGCAACTTCAACTTTACTTTTCCGCGACCAATGATTCTAGCCTTCCTATCATCTCCTAAGAAGACATCACCACCATCGTATTTCTGATACTCGCAGAACCACTCTCTATGGGGAGTGAAGTGAAAGGATGCACCTGAGTTAATCAACCATGCCTCATGATCTACATGTGTACTTAAAGAAGCCAAGTACACATCCCCACCTTCATCTGAGGTGGTTTTCGCCTCTGCAGAAGGAGCATCATCAGATCCATTTCCTTTATCAGGAGCTTTAGATTTACAGTCCCTTTTGAAGTGTCCTTCCTTTCCGCATTTCCAACACACCACCTTTACAGGTTTTCCTGGAGATTTAGATCTCCCTCTAGATTTAGATCTCCCACTCGATGACTTATTTTTGTTTCTATTCTGGGACCGTCCTCGTACAGACAAGGCATCACCATTCTGGCTCTCCATATTTTTCCGTCTCATCTCCTCCGTCAGCAAGGCTGAGACTATTTCATCAAACTGCAAAGCAGTTGCATTGCTACCTATTGCAATAACCAGACTATCCCACGAATCTGGTAGAGAACACAACAAACTGATGCACTTATCTTCATCTGAAATTTTAATATCAATAGATGCTAACTGACTTACCACAGTATTAAATGCGTTCAGATGCTCTGTCACCGAGTCTCCATCTTTCATCCTCAGGTTATACAGCTTTTTCCACAGGAACAGTTTATTCACCAGAGACTTAGATTGGTACAAAGTCCCTAACTTGTCCCACAAAGCCTTCGCCGTAGCTTCCCTTGATGCATTCAGCAATACTGAATTTGAGACACACAATCGTATTGTGCTCTTTGCCTTCCGATCCAACTTCTTCCATTCTTCATCGGTCACTCCCGTTGGTTTAGTACTTGGATCTACCGCGATCCACTGATCTTTATCCACCAACAAATCCTCCATCTTGAGTTTCCACAACTCAAAACTTTGGTCATTGAACTTCTCGATCTCAATCTTTCCGCTACTCGCCATCTTCTTTCACCACCAGAATTGATCCCGCAGATCTCCCGCTGAATAGGGTCTACCACAAGCCCAAGCGAAACCCCTCAGCAACAAAGGCGTCCCCTTGAAGCCAAAACAGCTCTGAAACCAAATGTAGGTTTTAACCCTGTACAAAAATTACCTGCATACGGATTCTAAAACACAGAAAATAAACAATGCGAGAGCATAACACATAAAACACATATACACAGAGATTTTCCCCTGGATCCCAAAACTGGGACTACCAGCTTGATTTTTCATTATATTCCTTTCAATGTTACAATACATATTTATACATGCCGAAGCATCCAATACCATGGACCGAAAACCATCGCGTCCAAAACCATGGACCGAAAAACCATAGGTAGGTTCGCCTAACCTAATATAGGGTCCAAATTTTTTTTTTCCCGGGGCGCTGCCCCGGACCCCATAGAGGGGGGTTACCCGCCCCCCTCAAACCCCTCGGACAGGGGGGGCTGCCACCCCCCTTGTGACCTCCCCGCTACGCAATCGGCGCAACGAAGGGGGGCTTCGCCCCCCCTCTAACCCCCCGGTTCACTACGTGGGTTAGTTGTGGAAAGAATATAACACAACCCAACAGTTTGTAATTTAGATCTTTTCTCAATATTTGTGTTTGTATGGATCTTCTTATTGAATTGCTCCCATTCTTCTTCTAGGTCAATGACTGGAGCTTTACCTGACTGAGCTGAAGTAGAAGCAATCTCAGCCTACTTCTTTGCCAAGGCCTGTTTGGTCATTTCCTCTGTACTTCCAGCTATGTCTTTCTTAGATTCTTTATTTGTGTTTCCTCCTCCATTTTGAGATTTTCGTTTTGAGTGCTCTGACTCATGAGTCAACTTCTCTTGGGTTTACTCTGTTAGGAAACGAGCTCACAAAAAGATAGAAAAGATAGATGAATGCCTTAGAAATGGAAGAAGGACAAAGGAGTGGGAACTCGTTCAATATCCCAATTCAAACAATATTGCCACAACTTCAATAGGAAGGAAAAATCATATTGGAACTTGGAGCAGTCACAGAAACAAGAACTCGACAGTTACGAAATCGATCAATTTCAGAGTATCTCATCAAGTGGAAGAACTTACCCGCTGAAGATTCCACATGGGAGGACAAGAATTTTATATGGAAGCATCAAGAATTACTCAAGCATTGAGGACAACACTTTTTGAAGGAGAGGGGCATGTTAGGCCCCTATACTACTAGTGTAACCCTTTATTGTTATTAGTAAAACTCCCTTATTATATTGTTGTACCCATTTAGTCACCATATTATTATTATTGTGCCCCATATAAGCCCACTAATGTTATTATTGTGCCCTTACATTATTATTGTTATGTCGGCTCTGATTATATTATGACCCCTCAGACTCCTATATATAGAAAGGAGGTCTTGTCATTTGTATGATCCAAGAATTGTTCATTTATGTAATGTAAAGGAGGTTTCCCCCTCGAAGAGGTTAAATTCTAAGGCGTTCACCTAGCTTTTCTATCTTTTTGTGTGCTTGTTTCCTAACATATTCTTCAGAATTTTCCTTTGAACTTCCCTCCAAGCTTACTCTAGGAGTTGACTCTCTTGTTGGTTCAATCTGCAATAGGTCCAATGGGACCTTTAACAGTCTCTTATTCCTATACACATGGAAAACATTAATATCTTCCGTGGTAAACGATAACGATGCCATATGTACGACTTGTGAAAATGTTTCTGCTTGTTGGAAGAGGTCATCAAAGGCATCCTCTTCATGGACGAACTATTTGACTTTTAGCATAGTAGTAAATTCCTTAGCAACGTGATTTGGGTTGTATTGCCTTCCTGGAATTGTAGTCAATTTCAGAGATATAATAATCTATGCTTCCTTTACTGCATGTCCATAATCTTGTAGTGCGAAAGAACCACATTGTAATGGGAAGGTTGGATAAATGGCTTTCTTCTGTTCTTTCAATCCTCTGGTTAAAGCGCCTTCCCTTGTTGTCTGGTAGGCTATTTCTCTAGCCAATAGTTTTTCGGGGACATAATATGGGAGGAAATCTAGAGAAGCAATGCACCAAAAAAATATAATGTAGGTGAATGTCTCTTCCTCAAACCATCTCGCTACTGGCAAGATATCTACTTTGGCCTCTTTAGAAAACCTAGGGGTTGTTTTATAAAAAACTGCTTTATGAATAAGCAGCATAACACCCTGACAGATTTTATAAAAATGGGGGTGGAATTGAGATTCCCACAAAATTTTATGGTATATATGGATGGGAAGCAGGTTCTGTACAATCCACTTCCATCCCATATTCGGAAACTGAGAACAAAAATAAATTGCGTCCATAACAAAAGCACTCATAAAGAAAGGGGGAAATCCTTGAAGAAACACTTCTCTTCTTTCTATACTCCATAATGGCCTTTGCTAAATTGTCTGATAAAATCTGACCCCAGTTCATAATTGTTGCATTAACTGCTACATCTATTAATAGGAGCCACTCCATGGAAAATTTGGTGCTATCGGGTCTACCGAATAACCTACACATCATTGCTGCTGCGAAACTATGAGGGGGAGAGATGGATGCTATTGAGTACATACCAGTTTTATCCCGTTTGAGTTTGCCTCCACTTGATCTCCAGGTTTGTGTAACATCCAACGGGTCCTCATTCTCTTTGGTGAAATGCTTAAGGAACTCTTTGTTATAGAGATTTTAAGGCTCTGGTAGCTAGTACATTAGGCATAGATTATCTGGTGAGAAAGACCCCATGACCTGTTGCCTTTTATTCTTGAAAGTTTTATCTGAGATGTCTACCTCATCAATTACCCATTTTACCATATCCGTGTATGGTATTATCTTTGGTCTTGTAGCTATTTAGTGTAAGAATGAACATGTTGTCTCGAAATAGGAGGCGTCAAATGACTCCTGAGCATTAGCCGTGGCCTTTGTTACCAGTGGCTTGGGTTGCTCTTCTTCTAATAGGTTATACATGGCTTCCCATGTCGTGGTTCCTCCGTCCTTGCTGCATGTGGTATCAGAGAAAAGCGGTACCATGTCTGATTTCTCAGATGCAGTTGCCTTTCCCTTCTTCACCATTATTTCTAACGATGTTTTCTATGGAGGTTTCTTGAAATGGAGCAATGGAAGTTATCGGATAAACACAAAGTGAGAATGACAGTGAGAATTAAATGATACAGTTAACCTCGAAAGGTGACAAGAAAGGAGCTTTTATTCAAAATGCAGATGAAAAGATATCAAATCATGTCGAGCCGCTCTTAACATAAATGCCATTAAACTTATTAAATACACACTAAGATCTCTTATCATTTCCTTTATTACTCATTTAAACTACCGCATCGCAAATGGGAAGGGAAAAACTTTAAGGTGGCGAGTTTAAAGTGTGAAATGCCAATTATGCGATTGCGATAAGATTATCGCAATATCGCAAATCAAACTATCACATTTTTGGTTGTGCGTTTTTCCGGAGTTGTTTAGAATTCTACGAGATGTGAGGTGAGTGACATACTTTTCATTGTTTTAGAGCATACTTTGCCTAAATGAATAATTACTTTGTAAAGTGCCTTTTTACTAAGCGTCAGATTTAACTTATAGTTTATAACATTTGTTTTTATCGGGTCCAGGTTCTATTGCACTTCGAAAAATTTTGTAGTTCACAAGATTGGTTGTTAAGTAAAGTGTCACGATGTGATAAGTATTGGCTTGCTCTACTACAATATCGTAGTTCACATATTACAACAGACTATGTGAGTTGCGTTTTTTGTGAAAGTCGATATGTGATTGTGATAGGCACTTCATTTTACAACAAATGCCTTAAGTCTTAGCTTTAAATGGAAAGTCTAATGATATCCTAAGTTTAATGCATGATCCCTTCCATCGCAATTCGTGGATCCTGTTTGTTAATTAACCTTTGACACACTTGCTCCAGCGATATGCGATAAAAGCGAGAATTGCTACTCTTAAAGGGATTTTACTTGATATCTTAATTTATTTCTAAAAATTTAAAAAGATAGCGCTTAAGTGCTAATTTTTTCTTGGAGGATTTTTTATTAAGGGTCCCCATTTATTAATAGAATATTAAATATTAAATCAATAAATGGGGGGGTTGTTGAATAGCACAATAATTGGCGATTCACTGGAAGAACCAGTTATCTCTAATAGTCTTTTGAAATTTCTAAAACTTCCAAAAAAAAAAAAGGGTTCAAAAATAGGAATTACATGAAACCTAAGATAAGTAACATTTCTTTGAATAAGAAAACAAAATCCACCTAATTACCATCCATTTGATATCCTATTCAAAATGAAAATTCCTTTGTCTACATCAGTCTTTACTTGGTTTTAAAGATAAAGCATGGGGCTCTTGCATATTAGCTTTTAGATGTACTCATTTGTCATAGGTAGAGCCTTTGGTGCCAGAAGATGTCCATAGCCTCAACAGGGTTACCTTTTAACCATCAATTATTCAGTATCCCATCCAGATAAGAGTGCAATTTTTAGAGATAAATTTAGACTCATATACTTACTCTTTTTTCTTTCTTTTCTTCTAAATTTTTTCATTTTTTCTACTTAAAGGTCATTGTCTTGGTTTGGTGGCCAAAATTGACAATGCCATTCACTGGTTGTAACTCAACTGAACAAGCTGGCTCGTGATGAGACCCCTTGTCTTTTGATTAAAATAATCTCAAGCCATTACCCTATTTTGATATGCAGTATTGGTAATGTCAGTTTATTATTTCCCTATGAACATGGTAAGTCGGCTCTTGATGAGACCTCTTATCCTTTAAGTTTAAGTATATTTTAGAATTACACTCTAAAAAGAGAAAATTTTACTAGATGGGGAGAATCATTGACTCCTTAAGAGTTTCTGGATGACAATTATAGAGTTAAAGGTGCTTATCTGCAGAGAGTTTTTGCTTTGTTAAAGATACTTTTCTTGACTAATGGTAGAACAAGGGTTTCTTTATAAAGTTGAGGTTTTACAAAGGACAAATGATTTTGGTGGAAAACAAGCAAGTTTTAGAGAAATAGAACTTAACTTATGTCTCAAATGTGAAAATTATCTTCTCAACAATCTCTACTTATACAAGCGAAAAATAAAAATATAAAAGAGATTTTTATTGAAAGGCCAAAAGTAAATACTATTTAACTTTTATTTTCCTAGAAAAAGTAAAGGCAATAGTGTACAAGGGATAGAAGAGGTTATCTTCTATGAAAAATATTTCTTTAAAATCTTCCCATTAACAGGTAGAGAATCTCTCTTGCCTGATAAATCTTGCAATAAAAAGGTTGATGGGCCGATTTGTTCCACAATCTGAAATGGGCCAAGCCACATTCTTTGGAATTTGGTATGCTTACCTTTTTCCTCATGTGCTTTATCCCACTTCAATACAAGGTCTCCGAGTTGAAAGGATTTAGGACTTACAGAATTTGCATCAAATGAAGATTTGACTAACTGTTGATGATGTGCATGTATGATTTTGGCTTTGTCTCTTTCTTCTTCGAGCTTGAGGATTTGCGATTGCCTTAATTGCATAGAAGAGGAAGGAGTTTCTTCAATAAATTGAACCAGGGCTAAAGAGGGAATAGCTACATTTGTAGGAAGAACAACCTCTTTCCCATAGACCAAATTAAAAGGAGAAGTGCTTATTGAGGCCTTCTGTGTTATTCGATCTGCCCATAGAGCAAATGTTAAAGATTTATGCCAGTTTTTCTGACTTTGATCAACAGTTCGTTTGATGATCCTTATGAGATTTTTATTTGTAGATTCGGCCAAACCATTTCCTTAAGGATAATAGTTAGCAGAATATTTAAGTTTGAAACCTATTTTAAGAGCAAATTCTGTCATAGCATTGCCTGTGAAATAAGATGCATTGTCAAACATGAGGGCAGTTGGTAGACCAAATCTGGTAATAATAAACTGGTCAATAAATTCAATGATGTTTTCAGAATTGGCTACCTTAAGTGGAATTGCTTCCACCCATTTAGTGAAGTAATCAGTTGCTGTAAGGATATATCTATGCTTCTTTGAAGAGTGAGGAATGATCTCACCTATTATGTCCAATCCCCATTGCTCAAATGGTTGTTCAATATTGACCGGTTGCAACGGTAATGCGGGTTTCCTCTGTCTTCCAGCAACTGTTTGACAAATTTTACATTTCCTTACATATTCGTGTGCATCTTTGAATAAGGTTGGCCAATAATAGCCAGCATGCAGGATTTTATGTGCTATTGTGTCTCCTCCAAAATGTCCACCAGCTGGTCCATCATGGAGTTCCTACAAAACCTTTTCTGCCTCAGATTTTTCAAGGCATCTAAGTAAAACATAATCATAATTCTTCCTAAACAAAACATCATTGATGATTTCATATTGCTTAGCTTTTATCCTCAAAGCCCTTTTTCTTTTGTAACTGAGTTGCATAGGGGCATATCCATTTTTCAAATAAAAGATGATATCAACATATTTAGATTCAGTATCGTTGAGGCTTACCTCACATATTTGTATATCATCACCTGAATCTTGTAGTGTTGGTAAGTTGGATGCTCCTGCTAACATTCTGCAAAAACCTTGACCTCTAACAATTTTAGCTAGTCTGATCTCAATGTCATATTCTTGCAGTGTTGTTACCCAATTTTCTCTTTTCTCACCTACTTCTCTTTGCATTAGTAAATTTCTCACTGCTGAGAATGGAACTACTACCTTAGTGTGAGTTTTGAGAAGAAAGGGTCTGAAATGTTTTATTGATTTGAAAACAACAAAATCTTGTTTTTCAACATCTGAATAATTTAATTCAACCCCCTGCAAATTGGAGCTAAAGAAAGAAATTGGTGCTTCGACTTTGTCATCATTGACCTGTGTCAATATAGTTGCATATGATGTCTCGGAAGCAAAGGTATATAAAATGAAATGATTAGAAAAATTCGGAGTTGCTAAAGAGGGAGCATTTATGATTGCTTGTTTGATCATATTAAAAGCTTCATGCTCGGTATGTCCCCATTTAAAAACATAATTTTTCTTAATCATAGATTGGAGGGGTAAAACAATTCGTGAAAAGTTAGGGACAAATCGCTTGACAAAATTTATTTGACCTAGGAAAGATTGCATGGATTTTTTATTATGAGGCAAAGAGATTTTAGAAATTTCTTTTATCCTATCAGGATCAATGTGAATGCCATCTTTAGATACAATAAATCCAAGAAGTTTTCCTTCACTCAAAGAAAAGAAAGATTTCTTGGGATTTAGAGAAATTCCATATCTATGACAATGTTCAAAGATTTGTTTTAAATCCTTTAAATGATTACTGCACTTTTTTGAATACACAATTATGTCATCTAAATAAATTACCACTGATTTATTCACCAAACCTTTGAAAGCTATATCCATTGTTCTTTAAAATGTTGCACCAACATTAATTAATCCAAATGGCATCTTTTGGTAAGCATATGTTCCCCATTTGGTTCGAAATGTGGTCTTTAGCCAATCATTTGGATGTACGAGAATCTGATTATAACCTAAAAATCCATCCAAAAAAGACATTAACTCTGAGCCTGCAACTGATTGCAGTATCTGTTCCATAGGAGGCAATGGAAAGTTGTCCTTTTGACAAGCTTTGTTGAGATTACGAAAGTCTATACATATTCAAATATCACCATTCTTTTTCCTGACTGGAACAAGGTTAGAAACCCACCTTGAATGCCTGATAGGAAAAATTATTTTGGCTTTGAGAAGCTTATTCAATTCAAATTTGATCTGATTTTCTAAATTTGGGTGAATCTTTCTCAACTTCTGTTGTACAGGCTTTTCATCGGATATCATAGGAATGGTATGTTGAATGATGGAAGTATCATATGTCTTAAGATCTTCATAGTTCCAAGAAAAAACATTTTTGTATTTCTTTAACAAATGAATAAAGGCTAGTCTTTCATCAGATGTAAGACCAAGTCCCAAATTAATATTTTGAGGTTTAAGGTCAGTTCCAAGATTAACTAATTCAAACCTCAAAGTTGAACTTTGAAGCTTTGAGTTAGTAGGTTTCTTGAATCTGTCCTTAAGATCATATAAATCTTCCAGCTTAACCACAGATTTAGGTATGGAATTTGTTATTGTTTCTTGCTTAAGCTGGTTGTCATGTTGATCTTCATCTATTATCTGGTCATCATAAGAGCCATCAAATGTTAGAAAATTTATGATATCCAGATCATTATTAAAAACTCGCCAATTGGTGATGTTGTCGGGAATAGAAGGCCTAAAAATTAATTCTATAGAAAAGCGATTAGGACTTGTTGTAGCGGATACAACCACCCTCCAAAATTTTACCTTAGCTTGTTTTGGAGCCTCCCTACCCAATTTACACACCACTTTGTCTTGCTTCATCGAGTACCCAAACTTCAAGTGTTTTCCTCACACAAAGGCAACCTGTTGATCATAATTGATCTATTCCCCTCGCAGGCTGCTCACCCGGACTTGGTCCAGCTATTGGATGAGCAACTTCCCCTTGAAAATTGTGCATTTCTGGAGGGCAACCAACCTTCCATCTAGAAACCAAGATTGTGCAATCCTGCCATCCAACACTCCCAGCATGATTTAAGAAAATTTCCCCAGCAAGGCTGCTCACCCCAAAATTTGCACAAATCTGGGCAGCAGTCAGCTGCTCTACCATGAAATTGTGCAAATCTCCTGGGCAGCCAACCTAGCTCCCAGCTAGAAATGTGCATTTCCTTCAAGCAGTCGAACAGCCTCTTGCATGTGCAGCTGAGTTGACCGGTTCCCTCCAGGACTGAGCAAAGCAGACTTGCATGCATAGGCTACTTCTCCTAAGGCAGCATGCAAAGGAATCCCTTGTCACAGGGATCTATGTTTAGTAGTTGGAGGTTACATGCAAGGAGCAATTCAAAAACCTCCCACCAAGGGTTGCTTCCACTAGATTTGTGGCATGCATGTCACAAACTCATCAACCAGATGATGTAAAGCTCATTTCTCACATCAACCTTGTAGCTCTGACATCCCATATCACATCTAGGAGCAGTCGGCACACACAGCTTAGCTGTTTTAGGGTAAGCCCGCTTCCCATGCCTTGTGCTGCATTTCTATCGCTTTTTGTGTTTTCGCTTATGTGAGTACTATTTGCTTGATTTCTTTGAATGCTTCCTGTCATTTACATGTATACTATCTTGTCCTATCTCTGTTTTAGTTTCCGTTGCTATCTCACTTCTGTCGCATGCATGAAACAATTTTGCACGGACATTCGTCCAACACACGAACTGCCTCATCCACATGCATGTTGATTTGTTTGCTAAATATTTCATTAATGTTTTGCATGCGCTGTCAATCACTTCTGCTATCACTTAGTGTCATCATGCGCTTACTGTCTTAATTGCTTTAAGTTGCCCATCGGCAAGTTGGGCCAATCTTGGCCCAGATTCTGCCTTCACCGAAGCTGCATTGTGAAATCTGGGGAAGGAAGGCTCACCTTCCTCTCCAGATTTGCACATTCCTGCCTAGCACTAGCCTCTAGGATTGTTTTGCGCATTTCTGGAGGACAGTGGTTGCTTGGCCCAAGAAATTGCGCAAATCTGTCCCTAGGCCAGTAGTCCTTCCTAGTTGGAATTGTGCATTGTGCAATCCCAGTAGTCAGCAGCGAGACTGGACTGTGCATTGCATAGTTTTAGCAGCCCAGATTATGCCTTGTGCAGTCTTGGCCATCGGACTCCCGACCTCCTAGCCAAAATTGCGCAACCTTCATGATCAGTCACATAGGTATGTTGCAAGTCGGTTTTCAAATTTCATTTTGGTTTTCGACTGACAAATTGCTTTCCATGAGTGTTGCCATGTCCCCAGGTATTGTAGGTGCTCATATGCCTCTCAGCAGTACAGGTACAATGGTTTCCAAGAGAGCAGAGTTGAAGACACCATTCAGAGCACTCCTGGAGATGCAGTCGATCAAGTGTCTATGAGCTTGCCTACTCATGAAGACATCAAGTTGTTCATAGACAATGACATCAAGCAACAACATCATAGTGAGCAGCATCACGGAAAACAGCTGAAGGCAACATACAAAATACAACGAACGCAACAAATGTAGCGAATGTGGTGAATGCAATGAATGCAAGAGGAAGGTTGTTGATAACACAGAGGTAGAACAAAGTTGCAAGGTCAAGCAGATTCACTGATAATGAAAGCAACTTTGGAGACTCAGGCTGT
Organism: Pinus tabuliformis; assembly: GCA_031772625.1. Lineage (NCBI taxonomy): Eukaryota > Viridiplantae > Streptophyta > Pinopsida > Pinales > Pinaceae > Pinus > Pinus tabuliformis. The sequence goes on from CM062808.1 coordinate 922,349,566, forward strand.
GAGGTGACGGTGCGACATGAAGGTCGCGCGAAGATAGGGAATGGAATGAAGAAGGAGTTACATGTGCCGAAGAAACAACTCAAGGAAGAACATGAAGCTGCACAGACAGACGAATGAGTTGCAGCAGGTTCAGGAACAACAGTAGGCACAATGTGCACTCACAGATGAAATTGCGCCTGTACAAGTTAAATACCCATCCCAGCAGCTGACACAGAGTAGAAATGGTGGGTAGTGTTTTTGATCGCATGCAAGGGATTCAATAGCATGCATGTCATTGTGTGCACACATGTAATCCAACCCATTCAACACACTCACCAAGGCGAAGACAAGAAGCAAGTCCAACTGAAGCTGAACATGTACTTTGGCAAGTTGATGTGCATGACCACCAACACACACTTGAAGATCAGCACAAACACTATGCATCAGTGTGTTGCCGGTTCAGTCGCACCCAAGAAGACCATGCACATATTAGCAGATGAGTTGGATGAAGGAGCCAAACCAATGCACCAGTTGCAACGGAGCCAAGAGTCCACTTCAGCAAGATGTCACCATAAGGTGCATGCTGTTATCACTCCAAAATTTCTCTAGAGTTGTTATGAAAGAAATGATAGAGGTAACCACAAACCTACTTTGGAGATTAGGATCTAGCCTTCCTAATGCTCAGAGAGGGCTCTCTCTTTATAATTTAACTTTGTTTTAGTTATTTAATTTTAGGCTAGTTATGATTGTACTTGGGTTTTGATTTGGATTTGGTGGCGAGATCATTGACTTAGATGGATAGAGGGATGCCTTTTACAATTGGGCTATGGAGTCAAATGTCAAGAAAACAGGACTGGATCAAGTTATAAAAATAGTGTCTATAGGGCAAGGTCGCTGAGTTATTTCAGATCTTAAGGCTGGATGGTGAAGTTGATTTCAATCGGATCCAAGGAGCAATTAAGGGTTCCTTAGGATGGATAATGAAGGAAGTGAGAGAGGTCAACCAGGATGGGAGAGCAATTAAGGATTCTTAGATCCAAATATCAGAAGAAAACATAGAAATGATTAACTGTTCAAGACAAAGTGTACTTAAACAAATTCTGAAATAAATTTCCAGTTAATTCATTCAATTTAGATAACATGAAAGTTTGTGAAATACATAAGAAGATAATAAATTTGACAAAAGAAGAAAATACTTCACCGTAATAGCTCAACACATGAATCCTGTAATGCAATCTCTGTACTACTCAGTCCAGTCTGCTGACTTGAAAAAATTGTACAATAACCCTCAGGTTTCTGATCAATGCAACTCTACAAATGTCTAGCAATCCACACTCAATACTTCGAATTATAAAGTATTTATACAAAAATAGTTTACAAAATATCCCAAAATGTCTTGGGAATTAATCTAGGAGAAAGAAATATCTTCATGCAAGAAGATATAGACAAATGTTCAACTACTATATGATGTCCCTGTTTATTTGGTTGTGTTGTCTTTATGCTCTAATATTTTGCTGTTTATTCTCCGCCTTGTTGTTGGTCTTCACGCTGGCTGTTCTTTTTACTTTGCCCTTTCTCAACTAATACTCTTTACCTGATACTCTTTCATCTGGCTGGCCTGTTACTTTTCCTTTACTGTGATTTTTTACTTTGACTGTGCATTTTTACATTTTGATAATGCATTTTTATAGCAAGTCATTTAACTTCGCCCAAATTTCTGCATCTCGTAATTTGATATTTACCATTTTCATGTAAATTTCATCTGCTTCTGTATACTTAGCAAAAGTGGGTCTGTTCACAAAAAGGTGCTTTACCTCATGCTGTAGGTAAAATAGGTTCTCAAATGTCTGATATAGAACCTTTCCAGTAGGTATCCCCTTCATAGAGGAAGTATTTACTTGATCTTTGGCTACCTCTCTGATTCTCCTGTTGTAGTCCTCTTATGGCATTAATTTATCATTTATCACCAAGGGATTTGGCAAACCTTTCTTCCTCAAAACATCAAACTTTACCATGAACCTATCTATAGCTAGTTGCATGGTCTGGCATTTGTCTTCAAGGTTCATCATCAAATTTTTCTTGGTGAGGACCTTTTTTACTTCTAATACTGTGCCAGTCCTATCAAGTATGTCCAGCTCCTGCAACTCATATTTGTTTTTAGAGTTAAGGAAATGGATTATTCTAGTGGCTTCCTCTGGCATGTCTCTCAGTTCAACCTTAACTCTCTGAATGGCTTCTGTAGCTTCTTTAACCAAGTCACTTTGTTCAAAGATTACTTGAATGGATGGCCAAATATCATTGAAAGAGTCAATGATATTGGCCCATAATTGTTCTTTGGCTTGGCCAAGTGGCTCCTTTAATGTTAGCTCTTTCTCTAAGCTCTTTATTCTCTCATTCACCTTGGTTGACTTCTGTACTTCTTCTTTGTGCATAATCTATGCAAGCTTGCTATCATTCTCTAGACTAGTTATCTTTTCCTTAAGCTTCTTTATCTTTGTGGTTTGAATGGACATGTCCTCCATTGCTTTGACCAATTTGCTTGCCTCATCACTTGGATGGGTTGCTGCTGATGTCGAACCTGTTGCTGATGTAGATGTTGTTGCAGCTGGAAGTGCTCTAGCCAGTGGAGATGTGGGAACCAATGAAGCTACCAAGGTTGATGGTACTGCAACAGTGACTGTTGGAATGACTGTGGCAGTTGCAGTCTCAAGGTTGGCTTGTTTTAGCTGTATTAAGCTATCCAACTCCTTCTCCGTCTCTTTCAACTGATCATTCAATTGCAAAATGAGGTCCATCATCTCCTTATGCTGAGTTTGAATTTTAAGGACCTTTTTTGTCTGTGGATGCTCTAAATGAGGCAGTTTTAATTGCTTCTTCAACGAAGCAATTTCCTCGTTCTTCTTCTTAATTAGTTTCTTTGTAGCCTTAACATCTCTAGGATTATACCCAAGCTCAATTACCAAGTCTTCTAGTAACTTGATTCTGTTGTCCTTGGCCTGTGAGGAGGCCTTTTCCAGCTTGTAATGTGCAGTGATATTGTCCAATGAACTTTGAATTTTATGTGTACTCATAGCTTTACTAGTCATGGTGGAATAGATCATCTCACTTGCCTGCTTGTGGAACTCAATTTGGTCAATGGGGTGAACATCCCTAGCAAAAACCTCAAAATCAGTTTTCCTATAGTCTACTGATGATCTTGGCTGCTGGATTGTAGGTTGCATGAATGTCATCTGCATTTTACCTGTTTTGATGTCAAAGGCTGACATTAATCTTCTTTGGTTTGCAAGTGTTTGCTTGACATATTGAGCATAAGTCTCAGCCTTCAACACCTCATTTCTAAACTTAATTTCCTTGTACATATCTTTAATATCTTTCTCTTTATCCATAGGCCTGGTGGATGAAGAGACTCCAATGTTGAGCTGTTTCTCAATAAGTTGAGTGTTTGATGTAGAAGGTTGTTTATTTTCACCTGAAGCTGTTGGGCATTTGTTCCTTTCCACCATTGTATTAGTGTTGGTGATTTCCACTGTTCCAATGGTGTCTTCTTGGTCAGTTACAGGATTATGCTTGGGCATCTTCTTGTAACTGATCTCAAATTGTTCATCTGTGGTTTCCATGGCTGAACTAGAACCTTCTTCCCTGGTTCTCTTTGCATTTATGTCTTCATTTGCTGGAGTCTGTAAAATAGGAGGAATATTCATTGGTTCTCCTAAGGCTGGAACCCGCAGAAAGGAACTTGTATCAATTTGTTTTTCTACATCAATTAATGTATTCTCTACATCAACTACAATACTGTCCATGTCTATCAAAGTGTTTTCCAACCATTCTGATTGGTTGGCAAATCTCTCAATGTCTGGCCTGGGATGATGTATGAAAGGACCCAATTTGACCTTGAGCCTTAGCTTATTTATGACTCCATGAGGGTCATATTGCCACATAAAACTGTTCTTGAATTTCATCTGTTGTAAAATTTTATCTGCCTCTGGCCCAACTTCCCTAGTATTGCAAATAAAGGGGCCCAATTGATTTTTCATTTTGAACTGGGTCTTCTTCCTAGCTGATAGGAAATTTACTTCATCCAAATTTATAATCTGCCTAAAGTATTCTAGTGCAAATATCCTCATGGGGAGGTATTTGGGCAGTTTGTATGGGGTTAGTTGGCATCCATATATCCTTATCTCTGTGTGGTTCTGGTATAAATACTGGTCTGCCACTTTATTGTTCTTTGCCAACTGTAACACCCTTTTAATCTCTTGACTGATCCTGGGCTGATGGCTACTAGTTAGCATATTGATAACTGGATGGACAAATGAACCAATGAAGTCTTTGTAGGAAAAAACAGTGGAGAATTTCTGGATCAATGGTGTCCAGTAGATGATTGATCTTGGGTTTCCTTTAGTGTCTAACTTCTGAATGCTGACAGGAAATTTGTCTGAGTAGTAATATAAAAACATGTGAAATAATACATATGAGTATTTGAAGGCTCTCTCAGTTGGTAGTCTAATGAACTGCTCATGCATTCTATGTGCTATAAACTGAGCATAGTTATACATTGTAGTAGGAGGTTTGCCTGGGCAAAATATGGAAATAAAGGCAAGAACAACCTCATCCACATGCTCATTAGAGGTGTAGCCTAAAGTGCAAGAAAGCATGGTTATGATTTATTTGCTTCTCTTAGAAAAAATGGTGGCAGCATATGGAGGACTATCTGTTGGAGTATGAAACTCCTCTATGATGAAAGTTTGAAAAATGTGGGCTATCATGGGAAGGTCTAATTTGGTATAGAGGTCAAGCTTGGGGTTTCATTTGGGCTTGGTTGGACTTGCATCATTTGATTAATGGATTTTGTAGTGATGGTGAACAAAACCTGCTGGTCAGGGGTGAAAATGGCTCTTTGACTGGGAATGTAGCAAGATTGGCAGAAGTGAATGATTTCTAGGAGTGGGTGTACTTTTGGGAACAAATACTTGGGCAAATTGGACTCCCAAAGGTGAATGTCATCATTTTGGTTCAAAAATTTGTCTTTACTCCAGTAGTGGAGTTTTAATAAGTAGGCAAGGGAAGCTGTATCCTTTATTTGGAAGTCTCTGTCTACTAATGCAAGATGGTCGATATCTAGGTGAGGGGTTTGCAGAGGTCTTATGTCCAGAGAGGTTTGGGAAACCATAATTGGGATTACTGAATTGAATTAGGATTTTAGTGGTTTCAGGAGTGAGTTTTAGAAGCTCTGGAACAGTGGGAGGGTAATTACAGTCTGTAAAAGGGTTTGGGATGTACAAATAAGTTTCTCTTCAATTTCAGGAAGGTTTTTTAATTAATTCAATTAATTAACCACTCAATTACAACTGTGTGTTTTCAAATTCAAGGGTCGTTTTGGTTTTTTCCAAGAATACCTGGAAATTGGCGGTTTGGCGTGTAGATGGGGTTCTGTGGTAACTGCAGAAGGTACTGAGGCTTCAAATGTCAATTGGCTGCTTCAATTGAGTATCTGCAGCGTCTTCGGGAAGCAAAAGGTGGTCAATTTGGTCGCACAAAGGTTCAGGGTGTCGCAAATGGCTTAGCAGAGGTTTATAGTGAAAATGCAAGAAAAGAGCGAATTAGGGCTTTTTCGGCCTTTTAACCGATAACGGTCACATTTTGGCACATAAATTATTAAATGAATAGTGGGCAGCTTTCGTTTTAGGCGGGGAGGTGGTTTTGTGTGCCATGGCACCGATTTTGGAGTGCGGGAGATATTTTTTGCGAGCATGCGATATAACCTGGTGCCGCCACATAGCAGAACAATGCCCAACCAAAACTGCGAATCTCGCGTGCTCTCGGGCTATTAAAGTTTGGACGATGAATCCACGCGATATGGTTGTACATTGTTGGATCTGGGGGTAGGAGATCGGAGGGATATCACGCAATTGAGTTGCATGGATGGAATCGGGAAAGTGGTTGGCGGGGCCAGGGATTTAATTACAACGAATTGTAATTAATTAACCAATAATGCGGGGATTTTCAATATAAACAAATGGTTAATTAAGGTCGGACCATGGGTTATATGGCGGGGTTTTCTTTAACTGTACTAAGGTTTGGTGGGTTAAAAAGGGTTTTCGAGGAATATAAAGTGGGGGGCGTTAATTACATAATGTGGGGGAAAATCTTAGGATAAAGTGTTTTGTGGGGTTTTAGGGGAAAAGGAAATTAATAATGGGGAAGGTGATATTTGTAATGGGGAATGGGTTTCACACTAGGGAAAGTGGTTTTTGGGGAAGGGGATGATTTTTGAAGGGCAATTTCTAGGGGAATGTGTGAAACCAAGGGGTAAAGGTAAAAATGAGGGGAAAAGGGTATTTATAAGAAATGAAGGGATAATGGGGGAAATTAGCAAATAAGTATGTGGGGGTGTAGTGAAATGAGGGGAAATTAGTAAACAAGCTTGGTGAATATCCTTTCTTTTTCTCAAATCCTCATGCACATGAAACATAGGATTAAGCATGATAAATGTGCTTTTGACTTAGCAATTTTGTGCACTTTGGAAAACTTCTTTTACCTACCCTTTATTTACCCTAACATTTTCTCTTCATTTTAATGGGTGCATTTGAGCTTGCAGACCCTTTATTCCTTTTTATTTTGATAAGAAAACTATCTAATTCTAACCTTATAACTTCTAATGGCTCAAATTAAACTGATGAGCTCATTCTTATTCTCTACCTAACTACTAATCTACCAAGGTTAAACAGTTTGGCTAGATATTTATTCTCTATCTATCAACATGAAATTTAAAGCACGAATGAGTCAAGATTAAGCTATTTGACCATCATGGATTGTGGCATTTTTGACAAGCTGCACACAATCTTATTTTACAAGGTAAAGCAATAATTTGCACACTTTCATGATCTATTTTTATTCTCTTTTGGGATTCATATTTTTTAATTTTTTTGATCTTTTTTCCTTTCTTTTTGTCCTTTGATTATTCTTTTAGGACATACCCTTTTTACATTTTTAAAATTTTAATATGGAAAAATTTTGCAGAAAGCAAAAGTATGTACAATATTACAAAACTAATTATAGCCAATTCAAAATTATGAATCCTATTATTATAGGACCCTAACAATGGCTCCACATGGGGATGGAATTTCCTAGTGAAATTTCAAGAGCTTTAAGATCAATAGCCTTTGAATCTTTGACTATAATTACCTTGTAACTTGCTCCTCTGTCATTCTGCTTTATTCATACATATGATGGTATATCTTTTAAAGCTCAGGGCCTTCTCTCCGAGCTTCAACTTCAAAAAAAGTATCATCCAATCCAATCTAAACTCTGTAATGTTATATATAATGAGTAAAGTAAAATGGACTATTGTTAATATGTGGATAAATAGTGCTTCAGCATTCTACCATTGACTGGTTCTCCTGGTAGATATGTGCCATCTAATTGTCTCAAGAAAAATGCATTGTTATCTCTATAACCATAAATGATGTAAGGGCCTTGCCATAGAAAATCAAATTTGTCATGTTTACCCTCCTCTTCTATTCTAGAATCCCATTTTAGAACCTTATCACCTATGTAAAAATGTTATGAAACCAGCTCAAGAAAAGATAGAAAAGATAGATCAACGCCTTAGAATTCAGCCTCTTCGAGGGGGCAACCTCCTTTACATTACATAAATGAACAATTCTTGGATGATTCAAATGACAAAACCTCCTTTCTATATATAGGAGTCTAAAGAGTCATAATATAACCCAGCCGACCTAACAATAATAATATAAAGCCACAAAAATAACAATAGAGGGATTCTATGGGGCACAATAATAACAATATGGGGACAACAGGGGCACAACAATATTAATAAGGGATACAACTACAATAGTAATGGGGTAATCACTAGTATTATAGGGACCCAACAGGCCCCTCTCCTTCAAAAAAGTGTTGTCCTCAACACTTGAGTAGTCCTGGATGCTTCTGTATAAAATTCTCATTCTCCCATGTGGAATCTTCAGCGGATAAGTTCTTCCACTTGATAAGATACTCCGAAATTGATCGATTTCGTAGCTGTCGAGTTCTTGTTTCTGTGACTGCTTCTGGTTCCAATATAATTTTTCCTTCCTCATCAAGTTTTGGCAATATTGTTTGAACTGGGATCTTGTCGCCTATAACCTTCTTTAAACATGAAACATGGAAAACTGGGTGTAATCGAGAAGCTGCAGGAAGCTCCAATTTGTATGCCATAGTACCAATCTTTTGCAACACCTTGTATGGACCATCATACTTTGGTGATAATTTATTATCCTTCTTAGCTTGCCTAAGGGACATTTGCTTATATGGTTGTAGCTGTAGGAATACCCAATCACCTACATCAAAACTTCTTTCGCTATGATGTTGATCTGCCTATTGTTTCATTCTATTCTGTGCCAATACGAGGTTATCCTTTAAGAGTTGGAGGGCTTGTTGTTGATGTTCAATGTGATGTTCCACTACTTGAACCTTAGAATTTTCTCTTAAATATGATGTGATGGATGGTGGCTAATATCCATAAAGTGCCATAAATGGGGTCATTTTCGTTGTTGTATGGAAGGAAGTGTTATACCACCATTCAGCCAAAGGCAACCATTTGACCCATTGTGTCTGTTTATCATATACAAAGCAACGAAGATATCCTTCCAAACATTTGTTTACTATCTCAGTTTGCCCATCAGATTGAGGATGATAAGATGAGCTATGAGCTAACTGAGAACCAAGACAAGAAAACAATTTTGTCCAAAAATTTCCAGTGAAAATGGGATCTCTGTGACTTACAATAATCTTTGGGTTTCCATGTAGCTTTTGAATTGTTTCCATAAATGCAGAAAAAACTTTACTGGCGTTAAATGGATGTGATAATGCACAAAAGTGTGCATAATTGGTAAGTCTGTCAACCACCATGATGAAACTCTTTCCCTCAGACTTGGGTAAACATGTGATAAAATTTGTTGAAACCTCCTCCCAATCTTCGCTTGGAATGGATAAAGGTTGTAATAGACCCGGTGTCTTAATTGTTTCAGCTCTATTTTGTTGGCAAACCAAACATTCTGCCACAAACTTTTGAATATCTGATTTAAGGCCATCCCAAAAAAATTCCTTCTTAACCCTGTGGTAAGTTTTTAAAAATCCCGAGTGCCCTCCTAAGGGAGAAGTGTGCAATTCCATAAGAATCTTTTGTTTTAGCTAGGAATTCTTACAGAGGTATAATCGATCTTTGTACCATAATGAATCATTTTGCCAGCTAAATGTATCAGACGTACTGGAATCTTGTTGTAACTTTCAAATAAGTGCCCACACTTCTTCGTCATTCTTCCATTCCTCCCTTGCTTCGTTTATCCAATCTGATTGGATAATAGAAATGGTGCACAACAATGCTTCCACATCCTCATCCTTTCTTAAGAGTGCATCTGCCACCACATTTTGCTTCCCTTTTTTGTAGATGATTTCAAAGTCGTAACCCAACATCTTTGTGACCCACTTTTGTTGCTCTTCAGAGGATAATCTTTACTCTAAAAAGTATTTAAGGCTATCATGATCCGTTTTTACCTTGAAGTGTCTTCCCATTAGGTAGGGTCACCATTTATTAAGTGCATGGAGTATTGCCAACATTTCCTTCTCATAAATAGCTTTGTGTAAAAACTTTCCCTTGATTGGACGACTTTCAAAAGCAATGGGTCTTTCATCTTGCATTAAAACAGCACCAATTCCATTTCCTGAAGCATCACATTCCACAATAAAGGTTTTTGTGAAGTCCGGTGTAGCTAAGACTAGTGCTTGGCACATTGCCTCTTTAAGATGTTCGAAGGCCTTTGTTGCTACTAGAGTCCATGAAAATGCATCTTTCTTCAATAATGTTGTTAGAGGTGCTGCCATTCTCCCATAATTCTTAACAAAATTGCGATAATACAATGTCAACCTTAGAAATCCTTGCAGAAGCTTTATGGATGTGGGGATTTTCCATTCCTTAATGGCTTTAATTTTGCTAAGGTCTACCTTAACTCCTTCATGAGACACAATATGACCCAGATATTCCACCTCTTGTACTCCAAAGAAACATTTGGATCTTTTTGCATATAATTGTTTCTCCTCCAATAGTTGTAACACCTTGTCAACATGTTCAACATGATCCTTCCAAGACTTGCTGTTGATTAGTATATCATCAAAAAATACTAACACAAATTTTCTAAGGAATGGTTTGAAAATGGAATTCATCAAACCTTGAAATGTTGAAGGTGCATTGGTAAGGCCAAAAGGCATGACCAAAAATTCATAATGACCGTCATGAGTTCTAAATGCTGTTTTCAGAATGTCTTCAGTCTTCATTCTGATTTGATGATATCTTGAATGAAGATCCAACTTGGTGAAGTAAATTGATCCATGCAATTCATCCAGTAATTCATCAATGACAGGAATGGGAAACTTATCTTTAATAGTGAGCTTGTTGAGCTCCCTATAATCTGGACACATGCGCCATGATCCATCCTTCTTGTGGACCAATACTACTGGAGCAGAGAAAGAACTTTGACTTGGTTGAATTATACCAGCCTCTAGCATTTCTGCAACCATACGTTCAATTTCACTCTTTTGGGCATAGGGATATCTATACGGCTTGATGTTTGGAGGAACAATTCCTGGAATCAGATGAATAGCATGATCATGATCACGAATAGGTGGGAGACCTTTGGGAGTCTCAAATACCTTGGAATGATTGTCCAAGAATTTTTGGAGATATGGAGAAATAGATGATTCCAATGTGGAAACATCTAGCGAACATAATTGTGCAATTACACCTCTTTGTTCCTTTTTTAGAAGCTTTGTCATACCGTTAGAGCTGATTATCTTTCTCGGTTTCCCTATAATACCCCTTAATTCAACTTCCTTTCCTTCCACAGAAAATTTCATGAAAAGTTCTTGAAAATTAAAAGCTATTGTACCCAAGGATTGTAGCCATTGGACTCCTAGTACAACATCAACACCTCCCATTGGAATGCAAAGCATTGGGCTAGTCAATACATATTCTCCCATGGATAGCTTGATATTATGGCATTTTCCCGAGCAATTTATTGTTCCTCCATTTGCAACCATCACTTGACACTCTAGTGTTGGATATAAGAAGCAATTCAATTCTTTTGCTACCTTACAATGAATAAAATTGTGGGTACTTCTTGAATCAATCAACACTATTACCTTTTTCTTCTTGATTTGTCCTTCTATCTTGATGGTTTGAGGAGTGGTAATTCCCACCAATGCATTACAATATATGGTCGGATTCATTTCTTCTTTATCTAGGCTTTGTTCCTGGAGTATATCCTCTTCTTCTAACCTTTCTTGCTCCTTTCTTCTTCCTCTTCACAATCTATGTAGAATAATTTCTTCTCAGCACACTTATGACCTTTAGTGTATTTTCTATCACAATTGTAACAAAGCCCTTTTGCTATTTTTTCTTCCAATTGTTGTGGTGTCAACCTTATAGGTTATCGAAGGCTAGGGGCAACAACACTTCCATCTTTATAGTTGTGAGTGGTATGCTTCCTGGTTGCCATAATTTTGCTTTCCATTTTTCTTGCTAACCTGAATGCCTTCTCTAATGAATCAGGTTCCCAAAGGCGAACATCATGTTGGATATTATCCTTTAAAGTCCCTATGAACACATCAATCCTATGCTCCTCTGGAATATTTTTTACCCTTATGTTCAATTTTTGGAACTCCTCAATGTGCTCCATTATTGAACCCTTTTGTTTGAGACTTATCAATTGGCTAAAAAAAGTGTTGCTTTTTGTATCCTCATAATGTGCTATTAATTCTTCCGTAAAAATTGCCCAAGTGATAATTTGTTTATGAGAGCAAAGCCATTGATACCATACAAACTGATTTGGTTCCAAATATAAAGTTGCAATACGTACCTTTTGTGTGTTTTGCACATTATTGAGATCGAAAAATTGCTCCATCTAAAATATCCATGTTGCAGGATCCTTGCCATCAAACTTCCTCATATCGATTTTTGGAATATGGTGGGTCTTCGATCCCACATTAGAGTCTATGAAATCATGATTAACATTTATTTTGTTCGCATCATGAGTTACCTTTACTATCTTTTCACCATTAGTAAGTATTTCTTGTAGAAAATTTGTCAAATCTGTCTTCAAATCTGCCATGTCTCTCTTCAATTCTGTCTTCAAATCTGTCTTCAAATCATCAATCTTAGCTTCCAAGCCATTTATCTTACCTTCTGTTAGCTTTTGTGAGAGTGAAATTTGTTGCACTTGGTATTGTAATTTTGATATGTCATGTATCATTTCTTCCTCTTCTTCATGAGTCATGCTAGAGCTTTCAGGTTGCTTACTAGGTGTTTGCATTTTCTTTCCTTGGGGCATCAGTTACTGATAACAGTGCTCTACTATGCCCTTTGAATTCCTTCAAAATGATTTTTCAAACCAAGCTTAAGCAAAAATTTAAAAAAATCTACACACCTTTTTTCACTTTGTAGGAGCTCGATATTGCCTTTGATGTATCTTTGTAATTTTGGATCATCCAGTTTTGAAATTGTGATCTATAGTAGCCCTCTATGTCTTCTTTCCAATGCCACCAGTCTGATCCCAATTGGATTCTCCAAGGAAGATTTATGTCAAATCTCCCACAGTGACCTGATTATAGACTAGTTCAGTAGAGAGAACTTGTATGATGTGCCACGTGTCCTTGTTTCGACCTTTGGCTCTGAAAAAGATATAAAAGAAACTACAGTCCGTTCTCTTTCTGCACCTTCTTACGAAATTTCAATTCGATGCTCAGAGAGAAATTTACGACGATTTTCCCTAGGTCTCTTGTTTGGAATGTAATTCAGGAGTCTGCAAAAAGACCAACTTCCTCAAATCATATCTCTGTAAATATATTGCAAAAATATCTGAAATTCGGATCCGAGATTCAGCGCGATGTCTTATCAAATGGGTTTTTTTTTAGCTTCTGAAACGTCGCAGAAAAAAAGTTATAGTGAAAATTCCACGATGACCTGTTTGGAGCAGTGAACCCTGGAATCCAAAGCTCTGATACCAAATGTTATGAAACCAGCTCAAGAAAAGATAGAAAAGATAGATCAACGCCTTAGAATTCAACCTCTTCGAGGGGGTAACCTCCTTTACATTACATAAATGAATAATTCTTGGATGATTCAAATGACAAAACCTCCTTTCTTAATATAGGAGTCTAAAGAGTCATAATATAACCCAGCCGACCTAACAATAATAATATAAAGCCACAAAAATAACAATATAGGGATTCTATGGGGCACAGTAATAACAATATGGGGACAACAGGGGCACAACAATATTATTAAGGGATACAACTACAATAGTAATGGGGTAATTACTAGTATTATAGGGACCCAAAAAAAATCATCAGCTTTGGTTTTCTTGTCAAAAATCTTTTTGATTTTATCCTCGATCACTTGTGATTTGACATAGACTTCTTCGCTGGTTTGCTGCAAGTGTATTGTCTGATTTATCCTCCTTTGGATGTCATTTGGTTCTGCTTGCAACTCTTGGATCATTTTCATCACTGGTACTCCTAACGAGGATGGGAAAACAACATACATACCATATACTAGCTGATAAGGAGATGTACCAATGGAATTTTTAGTAGTTAGTATGTCTGCCCATAAGGCATTGACCAAATTTTTGTTCCATGTATTCTTGTTGTCTTCTAGTAGTTTTTGGATGATATTAACCAAGATTTTATTTGAAGATTTTGCAAGTCCATTACCTTGAGGGTAATAGGCAGTGGGATGGTCAAGGGTAATGTGATATATGTTACAAAAGTCTACCATTTTCTTGGATTTAAAAAAAACTGCATTATCAGTAATGAGCTTTTGTGGGCATCCAAATCTAGAAAGGATGTTGTTCTCAAGGAATGAAATGATGACAGAGTCTATGGTTTGTCTAGAAGGGATGGCTTCTATCCATTTAGTGAGATAATCAGTGGCTGTCAAAATCCATTTATGTTGGGCTGAGGAGGATGGGTGAATTTCCCCAATGAAGTCTAAACCCCATTGTTGAAAAGGCATTTCTATGTAGATGGGTTTGAGAGGTAGTGGTAAGAGTTTCCTTTTGCCCTCAAATATTTGGCACTTGTGACAGAAGGTCACATGTTTCTTTACATCTGCAAAAAGGGTGGGCTAGTAAAAAACTGCCCTTAGGATCTTATCAGCAGTTGTTTTCCAATATAGGTGTCCTCCATAATCTCCTGCATGAAATTCTTGCATAAATTTGTCAACTTCATCTTTTAGTAAACAATTTAATAGAATGCCACCATTATCTTTCCAAAATAAAGCATTATCTATGATACAATATTTCATTGATTTCATTTTTAAAAATCTACCTTTAGTTCTAGATAAATCGAGAGGAGCTTGTAGGTTTAGTAAAACAAATATGATATCTGCATACCAAGGTGAATCTATAAAATGTTCACTGATCTGTGGAGTCACCATCTATTCCTGATCATCTAGGGCACCAATGAAATTTATATCTAAGGCCTGACAGTTCGATTCATCCATGAGTTTAGCTAAACCTTGGCCTTTGATAAGTTTTATAGCCTTTATTTCTATGTCATATTCCAAAATAGTGGCAATCCATTTGCCTCTCTTTCCTTCAGGCCCATTTTGTGTCAAAATGTCCTTTACTATTGAATTTGGAACATAAGCAATGATGTGTGAATACAAGATGTACACTCTGAAATCTTTAATAGATTTCACTAAAGCAAGTGATTGTTTTTCCATTATGTTGTACTTTAGTGTAGCATCCTTCAAAGATTTGCTGAAAAATGCAATAGGTTGCTCATAACCTTGATCATTCTTTTGCAACAAGACTATTGCAATAGTATGTTCTGAAGCAAAAGAAAAAATTATAAAATCTTTTTGGAAATCAGGACTTATGGGGATTGATTTTTTAGTGAGGGCTTCTTTCATTGCCTCAAAAGACTATTTAGCCTCTACTGTCCACTTGAGTGCTGAATCTTTCTTTAACATGTTATTTAGTTCTCTAATTAATTCTGCTAAGTTAGAAATGAATCTCCTAAGGAAATTTATTTTGCCTAAGAATGACTGTAATTCTTTGATGTTTCTAGGACGAGTGACGGTCAGGATTGCCTCTATTCTAGTTGGATCTATTCTAATTCCATCTTTGGATATTATGTGTCCCAAGAGTTTACCTTCTTCTAGACCAAAGAGTGTCTTTTTGGGATTTAAAGAAATAACAAATTTTCTGCATTAAATGAAAACTCTTCTGAAGTGATCTAGATGTTCACTATCTGATTTGGAAAACACTATTATGTCATCTTGGTAAACAACTAGAAAGTCATGGATTTCTTTGGCAAAGGCTATGTCGATAGCTCTTTGTAATGTTGCTCCAACATTCATCAATCCAAAAGGCATTTTCAAGTACATGAAAGTACCCCAAGGAGTAGTAAATGCAGTCTTTGCTTGGTCCTCTGGTTGAACTAAGATTTGGTTGTATCCAGAAAATCCATCAAGCAATGAAATTCTGGATGAGCCTACTACCCTCTGAAGAATGTGGTCCATTTTTGGGAGAGGATAGTTGTCTTTTAATGACACTTTGTTCAAGTTTCTAAAATCAACACAGAGTCTAATTTCTCATGTTTTCTTCCTATTAGTGACTAAGTTAGAGATCCAATCTGAATATCTAATGGGTGCTATGATCTGTGCATCATACATCCTTTTTACTTCCTTTGTAATCAGTGGCATAAGAACTAGGTTAATTCTCCTAAGCTTCTGTTTAAAAGGTTTATGGTCTTCTTTGATAGGTATCTTATGTTGAATTATGTTGGTATCATAAGACTTAAGGTCTTCTTAACTCCATGCAAAGACATCTTGAAACTCTTGGACATATTTATGTATTTCTGTTTTTCATCTGGAGGTAATGCTTTGGATATTTTGATAAGCTTGGGTTTTTCTTCAGTTCCTATGTTACATTCTTCTATGTCTGCTCTTAAAGGCTCCATTTTTGGTTTCCTAGCTACATCATTTGAATCAAACAAATCTTCTAATGGGACTAATCCCTTGGGCAAAAAGTTATCTTTAAGGTTTAAAATTTCAAGATCATCATTCATTATTTCTTCTATTTCTACCTTTTCTAAGTTATCTATTTCTATTTTAGTGAAATTAGTGGGTTTATTCAAATCTAAAGCATTTATATCTATTTCACTATTTATGTCATTGTCTACTATACAATATGTATCTATATTATAGTTTTGAAACTCTCCTTCAACATTCATGAAATCATAAATTTGAGAATCTTGTGAAAAAATCTGCCAATATTTTAAATTGTCAGGTCCTTTGTCTCACTTCTGCAGTGTACTTGTGGTTGGGCTGAAAAGGAAATTCGTAGGTACTAGAAAAAGTGGCAAGACTATGAGCTTGCATGTTCTGTTTCCTAGGAATGGCAACAAAATCAGTTTCAAGAAGATCTTTAATCAAATCTAGGACAGTTTCTCTACATTGGCTAAGTCTAGGATTATTCACAGAGTATTCACCTTTGATTTGTTTTATAATAAATTTCGAGTCTCCCATGATAGAAACTCTCTTGGCTCCAAGTTTTCTAACAATTTGTTGTCCTAAGATTAGAGCTTCATATTCAACCATGTTGTTTGTGCATTTAAAGTTTAATCTAAATGCATGATCTTCAAAATGATTATTTTCCATGTTTTGAATCCAAACTTCTGCACCTGCTCCTAATATATTCACAGAGCCATCAAAATCTAAATGCCATAGAGACTCATGAAAAATGTTTTCACTATCAGGTGCTTTGTATTTCTCTTCTACAACTGTGATTTCATTTTGCCGTTGTCTGAATTGTACAAGATAAAAGAGTCCATATCATAATGCATGGAGTATATAGGGAAATTCTTTGGTTTTTCTGCACTACTCACCATGTATTTCATCAATGTCTCTTTGTAAAGTTTCCTGTGTTGACCAAAAACAGAGATGGTGGCATATGACATGTCCAATTGTAGAGATCCCTGTAATTTTTCTCCCCATGAGCGAGATAATAATATTCCATACTTGGGTGGGATATCAACAACTACTATGTCCATCACAATACTCTTTGTTGGGCACTGGACTAGAGTCATACACAAATATTTAATCATGCCAAGGAATTTGACTTGGTTGGAATCAAAGGAAAACAACTCCTTATATGGTCTGGTGATATCTAAGTTTAATCTCTCCATGATTTCTTTTGGCATTAAGTTATGGGATGCCCCTGAGTCTAGCATAGCATTATGTAAGATTTTATCATGAACATTTAAGCTAATGTAGAATGGAGGGATACCCCCTTGTTGATGGGTGCCATTTACTTCTAGACCAAACAATAACTCAAGTTGATCATCATTCAAGTTTACAACATCCTCTCCTTCACCTATATTTAATGTTTCAGTGATTTGTGCTCTATATGATTCATTTTTCACTAGTTCAGTCAAAGGAACTAATATTTTCAATTTTGCTATCTCAGTGTTAATGTTGAATGGAAATTGAGTTTTCCCTGATTGTATGAGATCTTCCTTAGTAAATGTGGTCTGTGTATTTTTGTCTTCTTTATCAGCATTTGGCAATTCAATTTGTGTCTCAGCAATTTTGTTTTGAATTCTCTTATTTGGAATGATTTGAGTAACAGTTTCAGTTTGAGTTTCAGATGAAGTTATATCTACAATTTTTGGGCTAGAAGTCTCCTGAGTTCCCCTAGGGAGAATTTGTAGAACTCCTTATAAATACCCTTTTCCCCTCATTTTGACCTTTACCCCTTGGTTTCACACATTCCCCTAGAAATTTCCCTTCAAAAATCACCCCCTTTCCCAAAAACCCCTTTCCCTAGTGGAAACCCATTCCCCATTAAAAATATCACCTTCCCCATTATTAATTTCTATTTCCCCTAAAAACCCACAAAACCGCTTTATCCTAAGTTTTCAATTACTATGCCCCTGCATTATGTAATTAACGTCCCCCACTTTATATTTCCCGACATCCCTTTTTAACCCACCAAACCTTGGTGCAGTTAAAGAAAACCCCGTCATATAACACATGGTCCAACCTTAATTAACCATTTATTTATATTGAAAATCCCCACATTATTGGTTAATTAATTACAATTCACTGTAATTAAATCCCGGGCCCTGCCAACCACTTTCCTGATTCCATCCATGCAACCCAACTGTGCGATATCCCTCCGATCTCCTACCCCTAGATTCGACGGTGTACATCCATATCATGCGGATTCATCGTTCGACCGTTAACAACCCGAGAGCACGCGAGATTTGCGGTTTTGGCTAGGCACTGTTTTTCTACGTGGCGGCACCAGGTTATATCACGTGCTCGCAAAAAATAATGCCTGCCCTCCAAAAGTGGTTTGAAGACGCACAAAAACACCTCCCCACCTAAACCAAAAACTGCCCACTATTCATTTAATAATTTCCACGCCAAAATGTGACTGTTATTGGTTAAAAGGCCGAAAAAGCCCCAATTCACTCTTTTCTTGCATTTTCACTGTAAACCTTTGCTAAACCGTTTGCAACACCCTGAACCTCTGTGTGACCAAATTGACCACCTTTTGCCACCCAAAGATGCTGCGGATACCCAATTGAGGCAACCAATTGACATTTGAAGCCTCAATACCTTCTACAGTTACCACAAAACCCTGTTTGCATGTCAAATCGCCAATTTCCAAGTATTCTTGGAAAAAACCAGAACGACCCCTGAATGTGAAAACGCACAGTTGTAATTGAGTGGTTAATTGATTGAATTAATTAAAAAACCTTCATAAAACTGAAGAGAAACTTATTTGTACATCCCAAACCCTTTTACAGACTATAATTACCCTCCCACTTTCCAAAGCATCTAAAACTCACTCCTAAAACCACTGAAAGCTGAATTCAATTCCGTAATCCCAATTATGGCTTCCCAAACCTCTTTGGATGTAAGACCTTTGCAAACCCCTCACCTGGATATTAACCACCTTGCATTAGCATACATAGACTTCCAAATAAAAGATACAGCTTCCCCTGCCTACCTATTAAAACTTCACTACTGGAGTAAAGACAAATTTTTGAACCAAAATGATGACATTCACCTTTGGGAGTCCAATTTGCCCATGTATTTGTTCCTAGAAGTACACCCATTCCCAGAAAGCATTCAATTTTGCCAAGCTTGCTACATTCCTAGTCAAAGAGCCATTGTCACCCCTGACCAGCAAGTTTTTTTCACCATCACTTCAGAATCCATTAATCAAATGCTGCAAGTCCAAACAAGCCCAAATGAGACCCCAGTTTATATTGAAGGCTTGCTTGTCCTCTATACAAAGTTAGACCTTCCCATGATAGCCCACATTTTTCAAACTTTCATTCATACTCCAACAGATAGTCCTCCATATGCTGCCACCATTTTTTCTGAGAGAGGTAGACAAATCATAACCATGATTTCCTGCATTTTAGGCTACACATTTGATGAACATGTGGATGAGGTTGTTCTTGCCTTTCTTTCCATCTTTTTCCCAGGCAAGCCTCTTGCTACAATGTATAACTATACTCAGTTCATAGCAAACATAGTGCATGAGCAATTCATCAGACTACCAACTGAGAGAGTCTTCAAATACTCATCTGTATTGTTTCACATGTTTTTATAGTACCAGCCAGACAAATTTCCTGTCAGCATTTAGAAGTTAGACACCAAAGGAAACCCAAGATCAGTCATCTACTGGACACCATTGATCCAAAAATTCTCCACTATTTTTTCCTACAAAGACTTCATTGATTCATTTGTCCATCTAGTTATCAATATGCTAACCAGTAACCATCAACCCTGGATCAGTCAAGAGATTAAAAGGGTGTTACAGTTGGCAAAGAACAGTAAAGTGGGAGACTGGTATTTATACCAGAACCACACAGAGATAAGGATATATGGATGCCAACTAGCCCCATACAAACTGCCCAAATACCTCCCCATGAGGATATTTGCACTAGAATACTTTAGGTAGATTATAAATTTGGATGAAGTAAATTTCTTATCAGCTAGGAAGAAGACCCAGTTCAAAATGAAAAATCAATTGGGCCCCTTTACTTGCAATACTAGGGAAGTTGGGCCAGAGGCAGATAAAATTTTGCAATAGATGAAATTCAAGGATAGTTTTATGTGGCAATATGAACTTCATGGAGTCATAAATAAGCTAAGGCTCAAGGTCAAATTAGGTCCTTTCATACATCATCCCAGGCTAGACATTGAGAGATTTTCCAACTAATCAGAATGGTTGGAAAACAATTTGATAGACATGGACAGTACTGTAGTTGATGTGGAGAATACATTAATTGATGTAGAAAAGCAGATTGATACAAGTTCCTTTCTGCAGGTTCCAACCCTAGGAGAACCAATGAATATTCCTCCTATTTTACAGACTCCAGCAAATGAAGACAGAAATGCAAAGAGAACTAGGGAAGAAGGTTCTAGTTCAGCCATGGAAACCACAGATGAACAATTTGAGACCAATTACAGGAAGAGGCCCAAGATTAATCCTGTAACTGAACAAGAAGACACCGTTGGAATAATGGAAATCACTGACACTGATACAATGGTGGAAAGGAACAAAGGCCCAATAGCTTCAGGTGAAACTTAATATCCTTCTACATCAAACACTCAACTTATTGAGAAACAACTCAGCATTGAAGTCTCTTCATCCACCAGGCCTGTGGATAAAGAGAAAGATATTAAAGACAAGTACACGGAAATTAAGTTGAGAAATGAGATGTTGAAGGTTGAGACTTCCGCTCAATACTTCAAGTAGACACTTGCAAATCAAAGTAGATTAATGTCAGCCTTTGACATCAAAATAGGTAAAATGTAGATGACATTCATGCAACCTACAGTCCAACAGCCAAGATCATCAGCAGACTATAGGAAAACAGATTTTGAGGTTTTGGCCAGGGATGTTCACCCCATTGACCAAATTGAGTTCCACAAGCAGGCAGGTGAGATGATCTATTCCACCATGACTAGTAAAGCTATGACTGCACATAAACTTCAAAGTTCATTGGACAATATCACTGCACAGTACAAGCTAGAAAAGGCCTCCTGACAGGCCAAGGAGAACAGAATCAAGTCACTGGAAGACTTGGTAATTGAGCTTGGGTATAATCCCAGTGATGTCAAGGCTACAAAGAAACTAATTAAGAAGAAGAACGAGGACATTGTTGCTTTGAAGAAGCAACTAAAACTACCTCATTCAGAGAATCCATAGACAAAAGAGGTCCTTAAAAGTCGAACTCACCAGGAGGAGATGATGGACCTCATTTTGCAATTGAATGATTAGTTGAAAGAGATGGAGAAGGAGTTGGATAGCTTAATACAGCTGAAACAAGCCAGCCTTGAGACTGCCACTGCCACGGTCATTCCAACAGTCACTACTACAGTACCATCAACCTTGGCAACTTCATTGGCTCCCACAGCTCCACTGGCTACAACACTTCCTGCTGCAACAACATCTACATCAGCAACAGGTTCGACATCAGTAGAAACCCATCCAAGTGATGAGGCAAGCAAATTGGTCAAAGCAATGGAGGACATTTCCATTTAGACCACAGAGATAAACAAACTTAAGGAAAAGATAACCAATCTAGAGAATGATAACAAGCTTGCATAAATTATGCACAAAGAAGAAGTAAAGAAGTCAACCAGGATGAATGAGAGAATAAAGAGCTTAGAGAAAGAGCTAACATTAAAGGAGCCACTTGGCCAAGCCAAAGAATAGTTATGGGCCAATATCATTGACTCTATCATTGATATTTGGCCATCCATTCAAGTAATCTTTGAACAAAGTGACTTGGTTAAAGAAGCTACAGAAGCCATTCAGAGAGTTAAGGCTAAACTGGGAGACATGCCAGAGGAAGCCACTAGAATAATCCATTTCCTTAACTCTAAAAACAAATATGAGTTGCAGGAGCTAGACATACTTGACAGGACTAGCACAATACTAGAAGTAAAAAAGGTCCTCACCAAGAGGAATTTGATGATGAACCTTGAAGACAAATGCTGAACCATGCAACTGGCTATAGACAGGTTCATGGTAAAGTTTGACATTTTGAGGCAGAAAGGTTTTCCAAATCCCTTGGTGATAAATGATAAATTAATGCCACAAGAGGACTACAACAAGATAATTAGAGAGGTGGCTAGAGATCAGGTAAATACTTCCTATGTGAAGGGGATGCCTACTAGAAAGGTTCTATATCAGACATTTGAGAACCTGTTTTACCTCCATCATGAGGTAAAGCACCTTTTTGTGAACAGGATGACTTTTGCTAAGTATACAAAAGCAGATGAAATTTACAGGAAAATGGTAAATATCAAATTACTAGATGCAGATATTTGGGAGAAGTTAAATGACTTTCTATAAAAATGCACAATCAAAATGTAAAAATGCACAGTCAAAGTAAAAAAGCACAGTAAAGGAAAAGTAACAGGCCAGCCAGATGAAAGAGTATCAGGTAAAGAGTATCAGTTGAGAAAGGGCAAAGTAAAAAGAACAACCAGCATGAAGACCAACAACAAGGCAGAGAATAAACAACAAAATATCAAAGCATAAAGACAACACAACCAAATAAACAAGGACAACATACAACAATTGAACATCTGTCTCTATCTTCTTGCATGAAGATATTTCTTTCTCCTAGATTAATTCCCAAGACAGTTTGGGATATTTTGTAAACTATTTTTGTATAAATACTTCATAATTCGAAGTATTGAGTGTGGATTGCTAGACATTTGTAGAGTTGTATTGATCAGAAACCTGAGGGTTATTGTACAAAATTTCAAGTCAGCAGACTAGACTGAGTAATAAAGAGATTGCATTACAGGATTCATGTGTTGAGCTATTACAGTGAAGTATTTTCTTTTGTCAAATTTATTATCTTCTTATGTATTTTACAAAATTGCATGTTATCTAAAGTGAATGAATTAACTGGAAATTTATTCCAGAATTTGTTTAAGTACACTCTGTCTTGAACAGTTAATCATTTCTATGTTTTCTTCTGATATTCAGATCTGAGAATCCTTAATTGCTCTCCCATCCCAATTGACCTCTCTCACTTCCTTCGTTATCTGGCCTAAGGAAGCCTTAATTTCTCCTTGGATCCGATTGAAATTAGCTTCACCATCCAGCCTTAAGATCTGAAATAACTCAGCTACCTTTCCCTATAGACACTATTTTTAGAGCATGATCCAGTACTGTTTTCTTGACATTTGACCCCATAGCCCAATGAAAAAAGACATCCCTCTATCCATCTGAGTCAGTGACCTCACCAATAAATCCAAATCAAAACCCAAGTACAATCATAACTAGCCTAAAATCAAATAACTAAAACAAAGTTAAATTATAAAGAGAGAGCCCTCTCTGAGCATTAGGAAGGCTAGATCCTAATCTCCAAAGTAGGTTTGTGGTTACCTCTATCATTTCTTTCGTAGCAACTCTAGAGAAATTTTGGAATGATAACAGTATACACCTTATGGTGACATCTTGCTAAAGTGAACTCTTGGCTCCGTTGCAATTGGTGCATTGGTTTGGCTCCTTCATCCAACTTGTCTGCTAACATGCACATGGTCTTCTTGGGTGCGAATGAACTAGCAACACACTGATGCATAGTGTCTGTGATGATCTTCAAGTGTGTGTTGGTGGTCATGCACATCAACTTGCCGGAGTACAAGTTCAGTTTCAGTTAGACTTGCTTCTTGTCTTCACCTTGGTGAGTGCCCTGAATGGGTTGGATTACATGCGTGCGCACAATGACATGCATGTTGTTGAATTCGTGAGTGCACGTTGTGCCTACTGTTGTTCCCGATCCTGCTGTAACTCATTCCTCTGTCTGTGTAG
Source organism: Pinus tabuliformis (assembly GCA_031772625.1). Lineage (NCBI taxonomy): Eukaryota > Viridiplantae > Streptophyta > Pinopsida > Pinales > Pinaceae > Pinus > Pinus tabuliformis. Next base: position 922,373,460 of record CM062808.1, read on the forward strand.
CTTCATGTTCTTCCTCGAGTTTTTGCTTCGGCACATGCAACTCCTTCTTCGTTCCATTCCCTTTCTTCACGCAACCTTCACGTCACGCCGTCACCTCATAGCCCGAGTCTCCAAAGCTGGTTTCATTATCAGTGAATCTGCTTGATCTTGTAACTTTTTTCTGCCTCTGTGTTATCAACAACCTTCCTCTTTTATTTGCTGCATTCACTGTGTTCACTGCATTCATTGCGTTTACTGTATTATGTATACTGCCTCCAGCTATTGTCCATGATGCTGCTCACCGTGATGCTGTTGCTTGATGTCCTTGTCTATGAACAACTTGATGTCTTCATGAGTAGGCACACTCATAGACACTTGATCGACTGCATCTCCAGGTCTGCTTTGAATGGTGTCTTCGACTCTGCTCTCTTGGAAACCATTGTACCTGCACTTTTGAGAGGCAGATGAGCACCTGCAATACTTAGGGACATGGCAAGCAATTTTTCAGTCAAAAACCAAAATGAAATTTGAGAACTGACTTGCAAGATACCTATGTGACTGATCATGAAGGTTGCGCAATTTTGGCTGAGAGGTCAGGAGACCGACTGCCAAGACTTCACAAGGCATAGTCTGGGCTATTGGGAGACTGAATGACTGCTGGAACTACACAATGCACATTCTAGTCTGGGTGCTGACTACTAGGATTGCGCAATGAATAATTCCAGCTGGGAAGGACTGTTGGCCTAGGGACATATTTACGCAATTTCTTGGGCCAAGCAGCCACTGTCCTCTAAAAATTTGCAAAACATTCCTAGAGGCCAGTGCTAGGCAGGAATGTGCAAATCTGGAGAGGAAGGTGAGCCTTCCTTCCACAGATTGCACAATGCAACTTTGGTGAAGGCAGAGTCTGGGCCAAGATTGGCCCGACTTGCTGACGGGCAACTGAAAGCAACTAAGACAGTAAGCGCATGGTGACACTAAGTGATAGCAGAATTGATTGACAGTGCATGAAAAACATGAATGAAAGATCCAACAAACAGATCAACATGCATGTGGGTGAGGCAGTTCATCGGTTGGGCGAATGTCCGTGCAAAACAATTTCATGCATGTGACAACAGTGAGATAGCAATGAAAACTGAAACAAAGCTAGGACAAGATAGTATACATGTAAACGACAACAAGCATTCAAAGAAATCAAGCATATAGTACTCATACAAGAGAAAACACAAAAAGTGACAGAAATGCAACACAAGGCATGGGAAGTGGGCTTACCCCAAAATAACTGAGCTGAGTATGCTAACTGCTCCTAGATGTCATGTGGGATGTCAAAGCTACAAGGTTGATGTGAGGAATGAGCTCTGCAGCATCCGGTTGATGAGTTTGTGATGTGCATGACACAAATCTATGGGAAGCGACACTTGGTGGGAGGTTTATGAATTTCTCCTTGCATGTAACCTCCAACTACTAAACATAGATCCTTGAGACAAGGGATGCCTTTGCATGTTGCCTTAGGAGAAGCAACCTATGCATGCAAGTCTTCTTTGCTCGGTCTCAGAGGGAACCGTTCAACTTAGTTGCACATGCAAGAGGCTATTCGAGTGCTTGAAGGAAATGCACATTTCTGGCTGGGAGCTGGGCTGACTGCTGAGGAGATTTATGCAATTTCTGGGTAGAGCAGCTGACTACTGCCTAGATTTGTGTAAATTCTAGGCCGAGCAACCTTACTGAGGAAATTTGCGCAAATCCTGTTGGGAGTGTTGGCTGGCAGGATTGCACAATCGTGGTTTCTGGAGGGAAGGTTGGTTTCCCTCTAGAAATGTACAATTTTCAAGGGGAAGCTGCTCAGCCTGCAGCTGGAACAAGTCCGGGTGAGAAGCCTGCGAGGGGAATGGATCAACTGTGAATGACCGGCTGCCTTTATGTGAGGAAAACACTTGAAGCTTGGGCGCTCGATGAAGCAAGACAAATTGTTGTGTAAGGTTGGTAGGGAGGCTCCAAAACAAGCTGAGGAAAAATTTTGGAGGGTGGTTGTAGTCGCTACAACAAGTCCTGATCGCTTTTCTATAGAATTAATTTTTAGGTCTTCTATTCTTGACAACATCACTAATTGGCGAGTTTTTAATAATGATCCGGATATCATAAATTTTCTAACATCTGATGGCTCTTATGATTACCAGATAATAGATGAAGATCAACATGACAACCGACTTAAGCAGGAAACAATAACAAATTCCATACCTAAATATGTGGTTAAGCTGTAAGATTATATGATCTTAAGGACATATTCAAGAAACCTACTAACTCAAAGCTTCAAAGTTCAACTTTTAGGTTTGAATTAGTTAATCTTGGAACTGACCTTAAACCTCAAAATATTAATCTAGGACTTGGTTTTACATCTATTGAAAGACTAGCCTTTATTCATTTGTTAAATAAATATAAAAATGTTTTTGTTTGGAACTATGAAGATATTAAGACATATGATACTTCCATCATTCAACATACCATTCCAATGATATCTGATGAAAAGCCTGTACAATAGAAGTTGAGAAAGATTCACCCGAATTTAGAAAATCAAATCAAATCTGAATTAAATAAGCTTCTCAAAGCCAAAATAATTTTTCCTGTCAGGCATTCAAGGTAGGTTTCTAACCTTGTTCTAGTCAGGAAAAAGAATGGTGATATTCGAATATCTATAGACTTTCGTAATCTCAACAAAGCTTGTAAAAAAGACAAATTTCCAGCCTCCTATGGAACAGATACTGAAATCAGTTGCACACTTAGAGTTAATGTCTTTTTTGGATGGATTTTCAGATGATCGGCTAAAGACCACATTTCGAACCAAATGGGGAACATATGCTTACCAAAAGATGCCATTTGGATTAATTAATGTTGGTGCAACATTTCAGAGAACCATGGACTGATCCGTGAGTGCTGTACGTGTTATGACAAGCTGTGTCCTCTCATCCAGTTTTGAACCTTTGCATATCTTTCATGGAGTCTTGCACTCTTCTTCCCCAGTGGTGTTTTTCGAATCGTGAAGATGTCTCCATCATGGGGAAGCTTTTCAATCTCTTGTCCACTCACATGTATGGTGGTGAAGGTGAAGTGGCCTGACCTAAGCACTTACATAACTTTCTTTCCATGCTTCATGAGGAAGATGAGTTTTTTGACGAACAAGTTAGTTTTTTGCTTGCATACACACTTTGTGAATCTGCATTTCATTGGGTGCTTAGCCTACCAGTTCACACTGTGCACTCATTTGAGCACTTCTATGATCTCATTGAAGACACGTTCTATCACTTTGATCCACACTGTCTTGACTGGAAATTGTTACAACAACGGAGGGCTCCCCATGAATCAGTGATTGATTTTTGGCAGTGCTTCCGTGACTTGCAGTTTCAAGCTCCGAGGAGCTAGATGAAATTTTCTTATCTTTGGAACCAGTTCGAGTATTGTCTTAAGAAATTTGCCCGTCCTAAGAGAAAGCTTGAAATCAAGCCTCGTACAACATTCTTCATTGATGGAGTTGCATAATCTCATGTGGATGCGGACATCGTCTTAGCTGACTCTCTGCCTTCCTCTCATTCAACAACTCCACCATTGCCAAGTGATACTGAAGAGAATACTCACACACCTGTTCATCCTTCACACTCTCCCAACATTGCTTCACTCAATTTTCGTGTAGATTTGGTTGTAAGTCCTTTGAGTTCTCATATGCATTCCTGTCTATGACCTCCATCTTCGCACTCGAGTGTTCCTCTGAATGATGCTATCTTGTGTTCATCCATTCTAGACTCTTCACTTGTTGTGAAAGAGGAACAACCCATTGACGGAGTTGGTGTTTCACAACCAACATATGCTATCATTCATGAAGAGTATGAGTGGGAGCTTGAACATCAACACTCGGTGAAGGATGACTCCCTTATGTCTGAGCCCCCTCTGTTCTTTCCTGACCTCTTTGGTGAGCCTGCCATCAATGATTTAGCATGTGTGTCTTCATCCATGGATGCACCCATTGTTGATCACTCGCAAGACTCACCGGATGTTAGTCAACCATTCGACAATGGATAGGATAAGTTACTCATTGAAAATCCACATGATCCTTCATCTGTCTTTTCTGGAGATACAGAGGATGAGTTTGTCCACTTTCCATCTATGCCTCTATTTGATTCATCTGATCATGAGGTTGATGAAGAATTCATTGATTTTATGATCATGGCAATCGTGATCCATTTGATTCCATTTTTTATCATGATCATGAATCTATCGCAGTTGGTCTTTCAAAGCCACCGGTGTATGATGATCTACCTGATGATGAGGTTGAGACACCCAAGACTGTCAAGGCACTTCATCCTGAGATGATGGTTATGTCAGGTCCTCGCTCTCTTGGGGTTAGTGTCACTTTCGATCATGAAACTATTCAATCATCCAAGGCTCCTCATGACTCATCTATATGCATTGAAGATCCATCTCACACACAGATCACACTTCCTCCACTCGAACTACATGATCCCATTGCTTAAGCATTGGAGGAGTCTTATAATGCAATGACTCGTACACGACGCAAGTTAACTTTGTTTCTTTCGTTTGCTTGCATGTCACAGTCAAGAATGTGCTTGTTGGAAATAATACTGAGAGGGGGGGTGAATTAGTATTATCAGATCAATAATTTGATTTTCAAAACTAATTTGTATACGCTACTTGAGCTCTGTGAACTAGCGTGTATACGCAACTAATGAAACCAGTGTATATGTAGAGATCTTTTTGATTTACCCAAATTATCATGTAGTGAACTTTAATCAGTATATCAGGAATTCTTTAGACAGTGCAGTAAAAGCAGAATAAGGCATCACACATAAGAAACACACATAAATACCAAGATATAAGGTGGAAACCCAATGTGGTTGAAAACCACCTGCTGTAATCGTCTATGTCTTCTTTTAATAATATGAAAATTCTGTTTACAATTTTTGTACTGGTGCAGCCCTATACCAGTAAGCAGGCTTCTACCTGCAGAAGGCTATAGCCTTCTCTCATTCTCCAGCTTCTACTGGAAGGGAGCTACAACCCCCTAGCTCTTGTACTAGCTGATATGTTTACTAGTACGTAGGTGCCGGCCTACAGAAGGCTACAACCTTCTCCTTTCTTCCAGGGACCACGTTTCATAAATTTTCAGACTGGATCCATCAACAACATCATTAAATCATCAAATATATTTGCATCAACCAATCTCCTATTGAACCAACCACAACCAAATCAATCAATCACTTTGACAACCAATTAATATGATCTTTTAGAATGCTATCACCAGAATACAGTAACCAGAACCCAAGCCAGAACCCAAAACACTGCAACAACAAACAACAACAACTAAAACATAGATTATAAGGTATACACTACTTTCATGTGCTGAACCTGCGTGTATACACGCTTTCCTCAAAGCCAACCAGCGTATACATATGCAAATATCAATTCATAATTTTGCAGCTATACTATACTTCAGTTATACCTATATCATATCATTTACAGAATAATATATGCGTCAATATTCAAATCCAGAATATTCATGAGCAAAAACACATAATGATATTTCATTTTACGCCTTAAGATCCCGATCCATCATTAGATCTTATCCTTCATCAACCGCTAAGGTTCCTCCTTGGTTCAGATCCAGCAATGCACCATAACCCAATAACCTGCATACTAGATCTCACTCTTCATCATATATTCAATGCTTGAGTGCCTTGGCCTAATGATCTTCTCCTCCTTTTATAGTTTTAGGCCTTTCTCAATACCATGGACCAAAACCACTTAGGACCAATACCTTGGATCAAATACCTAGGGTCAATACCTCAGACTTGATACCTTGGACCAATACCATGGATCAAAATACCATGGACCAAATACTTCGGACCAAAAACTTAGTTTTCCAAGGTATACGCAATTTTCTTTTTGTGAAAGTGAGTGTGTACGTATATGCGAATTGTATATAGTGAACCCATGTGTATACGCAGCTTGGAAAATGGTGAACCTGCGTATACCTCTCTTTCTTCATTCTGTGAAGTCTAATCTGTAACTCTGAGTTGTTAACCTACTGTATTGTGATCTGTCATCTGAGAGAGTTGCCATCAAGGACAACACCTGTGTCATAATGCCAACAATCTCCCCCTTTGGACTTGATGGCAACAACCACACCAAGTCACTCTCCCCCTTTGACATCAAGGGCAAAGGGTCATGCTCCCCTTGAGTGCATGCTGAATTCTCTGATATGCTGAAGTGTGCCGAGTCCCATGATCGAGTCCATGCTCCCCCTGAGCATAAGCAAGGTCTGCAAAAGGATGTTCTAAAAGAAGAACATGACTCTATACATACATCACAAATGACCTTCCTATCACCAATGACTCATACATACATCCATCTCCCAACCAAGTGGGGATATACCAAATTTGACTCATCCGCCTAACCAAGTGGGGATATATCAATTGTTTATACATGTCAAAAACAAGAAACATTACATCATCCATACCATGCATAGTGGGGTTACAAATTAGGTCTTTTTCATGACTGTTACATTAAAAGATATACATGACATATATAACAGAGACCAAATATCTTAAAAAAGACCAAGATAATCATCAGCAACTATCATTAACAACATCTGTCAATCAGCATCCAGACCAACAACCATGTTCTCCCCCTGAACCTGTTCCACCTGAAACAAAATCTGCACCAAGATCTTCTAAGATAATGCCAACAATGCATTATTAGAAGCATATGCTCCCCTTGAACCTGTGTCAGATGTTCACTGTTAGATTTGATCATTTCATATATCAGAAGAGTTATCAAGGCATCATCATCAATCAGATATATATCAAGTTATCAACAACTTATGAGAGCCAACATATTTCCACATGTCATCAACAGACTGTAACCATCATCAAGCAAAGAAGATAATTCACTGAACCATATCAGACCCCTTTCTCCTGAGTTTGGCCCACTTCTTTTCCTCAAACCAACATATACACGATTATACCCACAAAAACCAGTGTATATATGCGACTACGCTTCATGAAACTCACGTATAACCACCTTTCTCTGAAGAAGATAGGATTTAACAACAGGATGATGCAGCAACTACTCCCAAATTTTGTCTAAGATATTCAAATGTCTCTCTGGGCAGTGGTTTAGTGAATATATCAACAACCTATTCTTTGGAGGGAACATACTCCAATTTGACCTTTTGTTCAAGCACTTGTTCACGTAGAAAATGATATTTGATGGGTATGTGCTTGGTCTTGGAGTGCATGACTGGATTCTTTGAAATACTGATGGAACTTGTATTATCACATAGAATGGAGATGGGTGGAGTACATGTGATCTGAATGTCTTGTAAGGTTTGCATCATCCAAAGTAGTTGTGTGCAGCAAGATGCAGCAACCACATATTCTGCTTCAGTTGTAGATAATGCAATTGAACTTTGTTTCTTGCTGAACTAAGACACTAACCTGGAACCCATATAGAATGCACCACCACTAGTGCTTTTTCTGTCATCAACACTTCCTGCCCAATCTACATCTATATATGCATGAAGTGTAAGATCTGTATCTCTGGGATACCATAAACCAAAGTTCTGTGTTCCTTGAAGATATTTGAAAATCCTTTTGACTACCTGAAGCTGTGTTTCCTTAGGATTTGCTTGGAATCTTCCAACTATTCCCACTGCATGCATGATGTCTGGTCGGGTACCTGTTAGATAAAGCAAACTGCCAATCATGGATCTGTAAGTTGGTTGATGTATTGCTACTGATTCATCATTTGAGCTAAGATTGTATCCTGTTACCATTGGGGTACATATTGGTTTAGAATCTTCCATGCCGTACTTTTTCAGGATCTGTTTGAGATATTTTGTTTATGAGAGAAAAATACCATCTTTATTTTGTTGAACTTGTAGACCAAGAAAGTAGGTAAGCTCACCAAGCAAGGACATTTCAAATTCTTGCTGCATTACTGAGGAAAAATTTTGACTCATGGATTCTTCATTGCTACCAAAAATGATATCATCAACATACACAACAATTATTAACAATTTATCAGTGTCTATCTTTGTATATAGATTGCTATTTGCTGGCCCCTTTGAAAAACTCTGTTGGTGGAGATATTTGTCAAGACGGTAATACCATGCCCTTGGAGCCTATTTTAGACCATATAGAGCTTTTCTGAGTTTGCATACAAGTTTTTCATCATTTCCAAGTATGAATCCTTCTGGTTGTTCAATATAGACTTCTTCTTCTAATTCTCCATTAAGAAAGACAGATTTTACATCCATTTGGTATACTTTGAATTTCTGAAAACTAGAAAGGGTAAGAAACATTCTTATGGCTTCAAGTCTAGAAACAAGTGCAAAAGTTTCTTCAAAATCTATACCTTCTTGTTGAGCATATCCTTTACAAACAAGTCTGGCCTTGTTTCTAATAACTTCTCCATTTTCGTTCAGTGTGTTTTTGAATATCCATTTAGTTCCTATGATATTCTTATCATGAGGTCTAGGAACTAATTCCCAAGTATTATTCTTTTCAATTTGCTCAAGTTCTTCATTCATGGCCTTGACCCAACATTCATCTTTGCATGCTTCATTTACATTTTGAGGTTTGGTGGAAGATAGTAATGCTAGATAGCTTGAGGCTTCGACAATGGTTCTTCTTGTCTGCACACCTACCTCTTTTTCTCCTAAAATTTGAGTTTCTAGATGATTTTTCTGAACATACCTAGATGGAGTATTTTCTTCTATCGTTATCTATTCTTCTGGTGCTTCATTGGTTTCTTCTTCAGAATTCGTGAGATTTGATGTGGGAATATTTTCCTCATCTTCTTCATTGTCATAACCTTCGATTTTTACCTGTTTTGAATTTTTGCATGCTTCATCAACCACAACATCAATACTTTCAATAATTTTCCCAATTCTTTTATTATAACATTTATCTCCTTTACTTCGGGAAGAGTAGCCAAAAAGAATACCTTCATCTGCTCTGGGTTCAAACTTACCAAGTTTTTCATCAGTCATTTTGATGTAACATTTGCTTCCAAAAACATTGAAGTATTTTACAGTGGCAGTCTTACCATACCAAAGTTCATGTGGAGTTTGAGTGCTGTTTACCCGAACATTTTCTTGGTTGAGAATAGTGAAGGCGGCGAATACAACATCACCCCAGAAGGTTGTAGGAGTTCCAGATTCATCTAGCATAGCACGAGCCATTTGTTGAATAGTTCTGTTCATCCTTTCTACCACTCCATTTTGATGAGGAGTCCTTGTGGTGGAGAGTTGCCTTTTTCTTCCATGTTGTTCACAAAAGTCAAAGAATTCATTCGAGGTAAATTCCCCTCCTCGATCAGATCTGAGGAATTTGATTTTGCGATTTGATTCATTTTCAACCAAAGCTTTGAAGGCTTTGAACTTTTCAAATGCTTCATCTTTATGCTTTAGAAGACCTATCCAGCACATTCTGGAAAAATCATCAATGAATAATATAAAATATTCTTCTCCACGAGGTGACTTTTTCCTTGATGGTCCACATAAATCAGTATGAACAAGTTCAAGAGGCTTACTAGCTGACCCTTCCTTTTTGATGAAGTGAGATCTAGTTTGCTTACCGAATTGACATGATTTTCATATAGTATTTTCAAGAATGTTGATATTTGGAAGATCACGAACAGCCTGGAACCTGCATGCTTTTCTTATTTGAGAAAAGCTTAGATGCCCCAATCTTCTGTGCCATATCCAGTTTTCATCATTTTTGCTTAGATATCACTGTTTTTGTCCTCCCTTGAGTATGTATAGGTTGTTTGGATTTCTTGTACCTTTGATCATGGTTTCTCCTATATCGAGCTCACGAACAACACATCCATTTGATCCAAACACTACTTCATTTCCTTGATCAAACATTTGACTCACACTCAACAGGTTATGCTTTAAGCCATCAACATACATAACATTCCCAGCTTTAACTTTTTCTTTCAAGAAAATAGAGCCTTTACCTTTTATGACAGAAGGAGTGTCATTTCCAAATGAGACACTCTTTTCCTTTTCTAAGGCATTATATGAGTGTAGTTTTTCTTTGTCACCTATCATGTGTTTTGAGCATCCACTGCCGATGTACCATTGGTTTTATTTTCCTTCTGCATACAAGGCTATATCACATCTTGTTGTTCGTGGTTCTTTCTTTCCCCATATTTTTGGATTTAAGAGTTTGCTCCTTTTGAGATATTTGCTGAAATTTACTCCTGCATTCAGATTATTCATGGCCAAAGTCGTTACAGATTGAGCATTCTATTTCATTTTCAAGAAGAGAAAAGTTATTATAGGAACTTTTTTTGATCCCTGTCACATTCCTTTGATTTCGTGCTTCTCTAGTCATGATGGTTTTGTAAGCAACACATTGGGCAGCTTTGTGTCCAAAATTATGACCTGAGAAACATTGACCATTAAAGAAGTTCCTGCGATTACCAAATCTACTGACCTGGTGATTGTAGTTTCTATTGATATTTGTCTTTGAAGCAAATTGAGTACGACTTACCTGTGGTTGATTGTGGCTTCTATTCATCCTTGAAGTAAATTGAGCTTGATTTACCTGGTGATCTACTTTATGCCTTTGCTGACGATTGTCAAACTGTTCATTGCTCTTTGCTGCATCAAGATAGCTTTTAGTGGAGGTTGACGGCTTCTATGATTGAGATGCTTCTTCAGTATATCCAAGACCTGTCTTTATCAAAGGATAATGTTGCACTTTGATGAATTCATTTAAGGTTTCTGATCCTTTAGCAAATCTAAGATTGAGAGCTTTTGTTTTCTCAAGATCATTTCTTAAACCCACAATTTCACATTCTAGTTTTTCATTGTGTTTTTCTCTTTCAGCAAGTTGGTATGTCAAGGTATCTATAATCATATTCTTTTCTTCTAAATAGATTTTGAGTTTAGAGATTTCTTCATAAAGGTCATATTCATCTAAAGCATCCAAAAAGTCATCATCTTCATAAGCCATCAGAAGTCTATAGTCATTATTATTTTCATCTTCATCACTATTTGATAGACCATTGCTATCTTCATGAGTATAGTAGCTCTTTTTACTTACACTTTGTTTTCTATTCCATCTTGCAGATTCCTTCCCTTTATCATATTTATCTTTATGAGGACATTTGGCAGCATAATGATCGACTCTACCACATGCAAAACATTTGAAAGGTAGTTTACCTCTTAATCTTCCGAAACCCCGTTGAAGCTTCTTGACAAAGTTTACTTCCTTTTCTTCTTCTGAAATATGTTCTGATTCATTGAGTTCTTTTCCTTTTCTTGAAGCTTTAAATGTAGTTTCTCTCATATCTGATGGACCTCCTTTTCTCATCTCAAAGGCAGTTAAGATTCCATGAAGTTGTGTCATAGTAATAGTCTGTAGATCCTTCTTTTCTTCTATTGCAGATACTTTTGATTCAAATTTAGCAAATAAGGATCTTAAAACTTTTTCAACTAAGGTAACTTCCTTTATCTCTTCACCCAGATTCTTCATGCAATTAACAGCCTCATCTATACATAAGAAGTAACTAGCTATACTTTCATCATTGTGCATCTTGAGAGTTTCATATTGAATTCTGAGAGCTTGCAGTTTAGCACATTTTACTTGAGAGTCTCCTTCGTAGCTTAGAACGATTTTGTCCCATATTTCTTTGGCTGATTTGAGCTGCATAACTTTGACAAACTATGATTGTGATAGACTTCCTAATAATGTATTGACAGCCTTGGCATTGGTTTCATATTGATTTTTACCTACCGTATCTATAGGAATTGCTGATGGAAATGTATATCCTCCTTCCACGATTTCCTAGACGTCTATTCCAAGAGATTGAAGATAGGTTGTGGTTCTTACTTTCCAATAAACGAAGTTTCTCCCATCAAAGATTGGTGGTCAGATGGATCCCCTAATTTCTTGATTACTCATGATGATGGATCTACCTTCAAGCGATTGAGCTTCTTCTGAAGGACATGCTCTGATACCAATTGTTGGAAATAATACTGAGAGGGGGGGTGAATCAATATTATCATATCAATAATTTAATTTTCAAAACTAATTTGTATACGCTACTTCAACTCTATGAAATAGAGTGTATACGCAACTATACTTAATGAAACTAGCGTATATGCAGAGATCTTTTTGATTTACCCAAATTATCATGTAGTGAACTTTAATCAGTATATCAGGAATTCATTAGACAGTGCAGTAAAAGCATAATAAAGCATAACACATAAGCAACACACATAAATACCAAGATATAAGGTGGAAACCCAATGTGGGTGAAAACCACCTGCTGCACTCGTTTCTGTCTTATTTTAATAATATGAAAATTCTATTTACAATTTCTGTACTGGTGCAGCTTTATAGCAGTATGCATGCTTCTACCTGCAGAAGGCTACAACCTTCTTTCGTTCTCCAGCTTCTATTGGAAGGGAGCTACAACCCCCAAGCTCTTGTACTAGCTAATATGTTTACTAGTACGTAGGTGTCGGCCTACAGAAGGCTACAACTTTCTCCTTTCTTCCAGGGACCATGTTTCATAAATTTTCAGACTAGATCCATCAACAACATCATTCAATCATCAAATATATTTGCATCAACCAATCTCCTATTGAACCAACCACAACCAAATCAATCAATCACTTTGACAACCAATCAATCTGATCTTTCAGAATGCTGTCACCAGAATATAGTAACCAGAACCCAAGCTAGAACCCAAAACACTGCAACAACAAACAACAACAACTAAAACATAGTTTATAAGGTATACGCTACTTTCATGTGCCGAACCTCTGTGTATATGCGCTTTCCTCAAAGCCAACCAGTGTATACATTTGTAAATATTAATTTATAATCTTGCAGCTATACCAAACTTCAGTTATACCTAGAACATATCATTTACAGAATAATATATGCGTCAATATTTAGATCTAGAATATTAATGAGAAAAAACACATAATGATAGTTCATTTTACGCCTTAAGATCTTGATCCATCATTAGATCTTATCCTCCATCAACTGCTAAGGTTCCTCCTTGGTTTAGATCCAGCAATGCACCTAACCCAATAACCTGCATACTAGATCTCACTCTTCATCATATATTCAATGCTTGAGTGCCTTAGCCTAATGATCTTCTCCTCCTTTTATAGTTTTAGGCCTTTCTCAATACCATGGACCAAAACCATTTAGGACCAATACCTTGGATCAAATACCTAGGGTCAATACCTTGGACACGATACCTTGGACCAATACCATGGATTAAGATACCATGGACCAAATACTTCAGACCAAAAACTTAGTTTTCCATGGTATATGCGCTTTTCTTTTTGTGAAAGTGCGTGTGTACATATACGCGACTTGTATACAGTGAACCCATGTGTATACGTGGCTTGGCCAATGGTGAACCTGCGTATACCTCTCTTTCTTCATTTTGTGAAGTCCGATCTGTAACTCTGAGTTGTTAACCTACTATATTGTGATCTGTCATCTGAGAGAGTTTCCATCAAGGACAACACCTGTGTCATAATGCCAACAGTGCTTGTGTTTCAAAGTTGCACGTAGTGTCACCCAGCACCATGATAAGTCCACAGAATACCTGTCATGCACATGCACTCACTTATGTCCTGTGGGCACTTTGAAACACAAAGTGTGGTTGTCTTCATTGTTATATCTTTCTTGTTTGCTCATTCACACAACCGGGTTGCTCGCGGACCAAGCCTTCACCAACATGGGTCTACTAATGCACTGAAGTATCACTTCATGTGATCAGGCCCATGCACTGTTAGTGTAGGAGTAGGAGTAGTGTTTGCTTGCATGCTCGGTTTCTTATATGCTTTGTTTGCTTGCTTATTTGCTTACTTTCTTTGCTTTCACTTTCACTTCTACTTTTGCTTTCCTTTGATGTTTGTTAGCTCATTTGTTTCGTTTGTAGGTTAGTCTTGCATGAAACCATGTATGACTCTTGAAGCAAGCTGAGTAAAGTACAAGAGGGTTTGTACAACTATCACTACTTGGTTATCTGTCATCTTGCCTCTATATGATGAGCTTGTTACTTTTAGTCCATGATACGTCGAAGGAAAATATGTACTATTCGAAGTGAACCTTGGTGAAAACACAATGCTTGTGCACTAACTAGTGTCACCTTCTCTAGTTGGTTGTTTTGGGTTAACCCTTGTCAGCTCAATCAAGTAGAGTAAGGTGAGGGGGAAAATCTTAACAGGCATGTCAAAGATACAATAAACTACTTCTCTGCTGGAACAACCTCTTCTACTCTCAATAAGTCAGGATCCCTCTTTCGCCTCTGAAATGAATAAGTGCTATGCACAGTGAAAAATGAAAAAAATGAAAAGTCAAAAAATTCAAATGAAAAATGAATAAGGCGAAAGAAGAGAAAGGCTTCTTGCGTAGGGAGGTGATGCAAGTAACTCCGCCGGGGTACTGACCAGGCTCACTGGCAGTGGAGCCATGCTTGTGTTCCTATGTGACTCCACTAGGGTACTGTCCAGGCTTGCTGGCAGTGGAGCAACACTAGAGATGAAACTAAGACTCTGACGACTATACTGCTTGTGCACCTATATACCCCTCAACCCCAATCGAAACAACTGTGTTTCCTTGGCTTGGAATGTGTGTCAATTGACCAAGAGTCTGGCAGATGCTACATCTTACAATCAAGCTAGTGTGAAGCCAAGATGAGCTAAGAGCTGAACAATACTTTTGGAGGTGTTAGACTTGCTTTTCACGAACAAGGTCCATTCAGAGAGTTGGAGTTCTACCAGTGTGTCACCAAGTGTTGTAGCAGCTACAACCACCCTCCAAAATTTTGCCTTAGCCTATTTTGGAGCCTCCCTACCAACCTTACACAACACTTTGTCTTGCTTCGTCAAGTACTCAAGCTTCAAGTGTTTTCCTTGCACAAAGGCAGCCTGTCGATCATAGTTGATCCATTCTCCTCACAGGCTGCTCACTCGGACTTGGTCCAGCTATAGGCTGAGAAGATTCCCCTTGAAAATTGTGCATTTCTAGAGGGAAACCAACCTTCCCTCCAGAAATTACGTAATCCTCTCTAGCAACCTGTTGAGCTCCAGGATTGCACAATCCTGCCAGCCAACACTCCCAGTAGGATTGGCACAAATTTCCCCAGCAAGGCTACTTAGTCCAGAATTTGTGCAAATCTGGGTAGCAGTCAACTGCTCTGCCCAGAAATTGCGCAAATCTCCTGGGCAGTTAGCCCAACTCCCAGCCAGACATGCACATTTCCTTCAAGCAGTTGAACAAGCTCTTGCATGTGCAGCTAAGTTGATCGGTTCCCTCCGGGACTGAGAAAAGCAGACTTGCATGCATAGGATTCTTCTCCTAAGGCAACATGCAAAGGAATCCCTTGCCTCAGGGACCTATGTTTAGTAGTTGGAGGTTACATGCAAGGAGCAATTCATAAACCTCCCACCAAGTGTAACTTCCCCTAGATTTGTTGCATGCACGTCACAACCTCGATGTTATCAAAACTCATCAACCAGATGTTGGAGCTCATTCCTCACATTAACCTTGTGGCTTTGACATCCCACATCACATCTAGGAGCAGTCGGCACACTCAACTTAGTTGTTTTGGGGTAAGCCCACTTCCCATGCCTTGTGCTGCATTTGTGCTGCTTTTTGTGTTTTCACTTGTATGAGTACTGTTTTCTCGATTTATATGAATGCTTGTTGTCGTTTACATGTACAATAGCTTGTCCTAACTTTGTTTCAGTTTTCGTTGCTATCTCACTGCTGTCGCATGCATGAAACTGTTTTGCATGAACGTTCGCCCAACCGACGAATTGCCTCACCCACATGCATGTTGATCTGTTTGTTGAATCTTTCATTCATGTTTTGCATGCACTATAAATCACTTCAGCTATCACTTAGTGTCGCCATGCGCTTATTGTCGTAGTTGCTTTCAGTTGCCTGTTAGCAAGTCGGGCCAAGCTTGGCCCGGATTCTGCCTTCACCAAGGCTGCATTGTGCAATATAGGGAAGGAAGGTCACCTCCCTCTCCATATTTTCATATTCCTGCCCAACATTGGCCTCCAGGATTGTTTTGCACATTTATGGAGGACAGTGGCTGTTTGGCCCAAGAAATTGCACATATTTGTCCCTAGGCTAGCAGTCCTTCCTAGCTGGAATTGCACATTATGCAATCCCAGCAGTCAGCAGCCAGACTGGACTGTGCATTGTGTAGTTCCAATAGTCAGTTAGTCTCCCAGCAGCCCAGACTATGCCTTGTGCAATCTTGGTAGTCAGTCTCCCGACCTCCTAGCCAAAATTGCGCAACCTTCATGATCAGTCACACAGGTATGTTGCAAGTCAATTCTCAAAGTTCATTTTGGTTTTCGACTGAAAAATTTCTTGCCATGAATGTTGCCATGTCCCCAGGTATTGTAGGTGCTCATATGCCTCTCAACAGTGCAGGTACAATGGTTTCCAAGAGAGCAGAGTCGAAGACACCATTCAGAGCACACCTAGAGATGCAGTTAATCAAGTGTCTATGAGCTTTCCTACTCATGAAGACATCAAGTTGTTCATAGATAAGGACTTCAAGCAATAACATCACAGTGAGTAGCATCGTGGATAACAGCTGAAGGAAGCATACTAAATATAGCAAGCGCAGTGAATGCGACGAATGCAGGGAATGTAAGAGGAAGTTTGTTGACAACACAGGCGGAACAAACTTGTAAGGTCAAGCAGATTCACTCATAATGAAAGAAAGTTTGGAGACTCAGGCTATGAGGTGAAGACGCGATATGAAGGTCACACGAAGACAGAGAATGGAATGAATAAGCAGTTTCATGTGCCGAAGCAGCAACTTAAGGAAGAACATGAAGTTGCACATATCGACGAATGAGTTGCAACAGGATTAGGAACAACAATAGGGGCAACGTGTACTCACGGATGAAACTGCGCCTGTACAAGTCAAAGATCCATCCTAGTAGCTGACACGAAGCAGACATGGTGGGAAATGTTATTGATTTCATGTAAGGAATTCAACAACATGCATATCATTGTGCGCACACATGCAATCCAACCCATTTAGCACAATCACCAAGGCGAAGACAAGAAGCAAGTCTAACTGAAGTTGAACATGTACTTCGACAAGTTGATGCGCATGACCACCATCACACACTTGAAGATCAACATAGACACTATGCATCAGTGTGTTTCAGGTTTAGTCACACCCAAGAAGACCATGCACATGTTAGCAGATGAGTTGGATGAAGGAGTCGAACCAATGCACTAGTTGCAATGGAGCCAAGAGTTCACTTCAGCAAGATGTCACCACAAGGTGCATGCACACCATCATGGATGACCAAGCTTAGCATCAGCTCACCACCTTCACCATCACAAGCATGTCAAAAGAGTTGGTGTCATCACAATGGACCAAGTGTCAGTGATGTCTTGCAAGGCTTGCTCAAGCCATGTTGTCTCACATGAGTACATGTGCATTGTAATGTTGAGCCATGTCAAGTGTAAGTCAAGCATCAATAGTTGGATGTAACAGTCATAGAGTAGGTGAAGAGTCATGAGGGTAGTCGAATTGGCACAAAGGGAAATGTCAAGGGTCACTCCACCCTTTGCTATAAATAGCCCCTCATAACTCATTGTAAGGGCTTTTGGTCAGCCAATCTTCTACTAAGACTATCTTGAACAAAGCTTGGATAGTATTGTAATGCACCTTGGTTTCGCCACTGCACGGAGCTAGTACATCTCTTTGGAGGAGCAAGTGGATGTGGCTGTAACGTTTCACTGATGGGGCTAGCAAGTTTACATGGATGTATTGTATGATTGGAACTTACACTTTTATATAATAAGAGCCAACACATTTTCATGCTTATGTTGTTATTGTAGTTGGACTGTTCTAGTTTCCTTAATGATATAAGTTGTTTAACTTACATATTTTTGTATGAATTGATTTGTATGAAATTATATGAATCTTGTTGTAAATGTGTTTTATATGTTGTTAATGTTGTCTCATTCGTGTTGACTACCCTGTCAGACACCAAACAAACCTTTCACTTAAACCTTGCTGTAACAACCATTTCACTTGTTCGGACTGATCTGTGGGTGTTGTACGTGTTATCTTACCTTGTATGTTGTGACTACCACATCCGAGTGGACTGCTCCGCTGGAAGCTGTGTATGTCCTTTTATGTTGTGTGTTCCTAGCGAAGTTGGGATTGATCCCTTTCAACTTGGAACTCACCTTCACCCTTATCTCCCCCTTTTTGTGTTAGAACCTCTTATACATCTTCCTTGACTCACTACAATAGTCAGCCCCTTCCTACTGATAGATTTATCTTACTTGCCTCTGTGCGACATCGCGGTCAAGGCATTACCTTACGACCCACTGTTGGGACTCCTACACCAAACGGTATGAGTTCTAATTGGGACTTCTTATCGGGGATATCCCCTTGACATGTTGGCGGGTCCAGCACCATCAATAGGACTATAATCTCATGGTGGAATAAGCTTGGATGCAATGTTAGCCAAAAGATCGGCACTTGCATTTTGAAGTCTTGGAATCGGGGAAATGTTGAATGCTATAAAATGGGAGGTGAGGTCTCGACTGGCGATTGATAATGTTTCAAATGTCCAGAGAGACAATGTATAGTATTCCTCACTTGTTTAATTACAATTTCCGAATCTCCAAATACTTGAAGATATTTGATTTCAAGGCCGATGGATTTGTACAACCCTTGAACTAATGCTTCATATTCGATAGTGTTATTTGTGCATTCAAATTCAAGTCTGCATGCTAACATAGTTTTTCCCCCTTTAGGGCTAACAAATATGCAACCTGCTCCAACTCCATCATTAGATTTAGATCCATCAAACTATAATTTCCAAAATAAATACTCGACTACAGGTTTATCTACAAAATTGATACATTTAGAAGAATTTGTTTGAGAATAGTTTTCAACTTGTGATGTAACAAAATTTTCCAAAAAGGGTGAAGTATTCGCATTAAAATTGCCTAGGAATGACTCGACTGAATAATTTCCAATGATATTGTTACTGTATGCAACGGGCTCATTTTCTCCCTCCAGTTCTGTGACGATATACTTTTGATGTTTTTCACGACCGACCCTTATTTGATTTTGTTTTCCATTATAAAGAAGCCACATATGGGACCAGTCCATTGCGAAATAGCCATGAAGCTTTTTGGACCAGTCTCTACTGAGGATTAAACCATAGAATTCAAGGATATCGGCCACAAGAACGTCAATCACTTGACATACTTTCGAGTTAGATGAGAGTCTAATAGTGACTTGATTGAGTTCTCCTATGACTTCGACTTGAGATCAATCTAACTGCACAATGTGAACAACAGATTTTTGGGGCTCCACAGTCAATTTTTCACAAACAGGTTTGGTAGAATGTTGGATGAAGCTCCAAAATCTACTAAACAATTGTGCAAATTCTTATTGAAAACTTCAAAAGTCAAAAGAAATGGAGGTGTGTGAGATTTAGATCTTCCACCTATTAAAGTAATATCAGTTGAACTTATTTTTTCTGATGAAGTTCTAGGAGGCCTACCCATTTCTTGAGTAGCCTGTGAGATTATAGCAGTAGGAAGAGGAAAAGTGGGGACTGATTTTAGTTCTTTGAGAAATAGCTTTTGTTGGTGTTTTAACTTTCTAAGCTTGTGGAATGTAATATTAGCTATAGTCTTTTTCATATCTTCAACGATGTATTCCATTTCATCAGATACTACTAGGGTTTTGGCTGAAGGTGAAGAATTTGATTGAGGAGGAGTCATTTGAGTGGATTTGGGAGAATATTTCTTACCTATAGCTTTATCTTTCGGATTTGGAGTTGATGATTTCTATTTTTGATTTGTTTATGGCAAATCAACAGTGCTTCTGCTCCTATTTGCGACAGGTAATGCTTATTTTGATTCTTCATTAGGAAGAATGAAATCCCATATTCCTTGTAATTCAACTACCTCTTCATCATTAGTTTGTTCTTCAGCTGTTGAGATTTCGTCTTCCTCCACATTCAATTCAACATTTGATATTGTATTTGGAGGTTTAGGATCAGAGGAAGGATTTCTTTTGTAAGGTCTGTAAGCTTTCCTTGAAGAAGTCTCAGCTACCTGCTTTTTAATGTCGACCATTTCATTGGACATGGTTTTAAGGACCTTTTGTAGACCTTCAAGATCAAAAGGATCTTTAGGTGCTTTCTTCTTGGATTCGTCCCTGAAAGTAACCTTCTTAGATTTTCTTTCTTATAATGCATTCTTCTTATCTAAAGCTAAAATGCATTTTTCCATAGCTATGGTTTCTTTCATGTTTTCTGCCAAAGTAGGTTTGGCATCCCTATCGACAAAAATAGTTGCGTTTGAGGGAAGAGTAGAAATGTACCATTCATTTTGAACTTCATCACTGGGTTTGGATGCGGTTGGGATTTTGTTTAATAACTTATTAAAACATGAATTGAAGTCCTTAATTGGTTCTCTAGGTTCAGCTTTCAAGTTGGAGAGATCATTGAGAAGAGTAGCTGTTGATCGGTCATCTCCAAACTTGGTTAGGAACTGCTCTTGAAAGGCATCCCAACTATTAATGGAATGAGATGGTAATGAAAAATACCATGATCATGTTGATCCTTGTAAGGTATAAGGGAATAATCTTACAACTGCATCTTCTTCTACCACTTCATTCAGATTTATGGACAACATGAAGTTATTTATGTGTTCTTCATTAGGGAGACCATAGCCAGGGTTGAATTTTGGCAACCACTTTTCTGGATGTGCAGGTAGTGGATGTAATGGTCCCACCATTCGAATGGCTCCTGGATTTTTCCATGGTCTTTAAGCCATCATGGGTATCTGTGTAGAGGAATATTTTTCAGTAGTTGAAGGTGATTGGGTAGAGGAGACTTTTGCTCCAGTACTAGTGTAAATCATGATATGGAGTTGTGAGGTTGATGATTGACTTGGTGGGGAATATGATGGAATGAATGAGGGTGTTTCAAGTGATGATGAGAGAATCTCACTATGAGTTTCAGATTGTGTTTTCTTAGTTTTCCTTCTAGGGTGAGGTAGAGGAAATTCAAATGGGGGAATCCCAAATTTTTCGCTCTACGATCTAGTTAACCTTTGAGAGGAAGGAAACTGAGAAGAAACACTAGCTTGGGATAATTTAGATTCTTCTTGAGACAGAGAAATCCCTTGCAATTTATGGATTAAAGACTGAACTTTGGGAGTTTCTGTAGAAGAAGATTGATTTGATTTCTTTGGAAAAAAAATAGTGGATTCTAAATATTTCTTCACAACTTCATGCCTAGGATTTGGGGATTTAGAATGTGACCGAGAAGTCAGAGGTGATGGTGAGGGAGTTTTACTCTTAGAATGGCTTTTTGATTTAGATTTGCTTTCCATTCATAGTCAGGCCCTCCTTCTAGTGCCAAAATGTTGAAGCCTCAAAATTTGCTACGACAACATGGGGGATAACCACTCGGTCCAGACCTTGAAAGCAACTCCTTTTCTGTTTTGTATAGTGGCTCTGATTGGGGATAATGGGATCAATTTCCCCGAAAGGATTGATTTGATAATGTTGATGGAATGATATAGGATGTAACGGGAAATGATTCAACTAAGTGTAATCTATTCTAACTACTAAACACATGCATATATCTTAATCTAACATTATATAACCATAAATATACCGGGGAATAAAATAAGATATGTGATCTAAAATGATTACTTACAACAATTGGCAATAAATATCATTCAACTGCCAAAAAAAATGAAATCATTTAATGATAATTGTTTGGATAAATATTTAGACAAAAGAATTGAGAGAAATATATCGCATATAAAAATCGTTCATGTATTCAAAACGAAATCAGAGCTAACATCATATAGAAGTGCAATAATGCAAAACTATAGTTTTGGCTTTCATACATAAAACATTCGAGAGAAGAAGTATTGCTTAATACACAAATAAAACATAATCATACAATAAAAGTACCATAAATGATAAGTCCTGCTCATGTGCTTCAACAATATTGACCCAATTTTATTCAATCCAACACATTCTAAGAGTACAAAAGTGAATTTCAGTAGAGCGTGCTAGATATTTAAAGAAAAATAGATCTTGTTCCATTCATTTAATCAAAACATTCTCAAAATTACAGAAGTGTAATGTCTTGAAAAGTATTTTTGATAAAATTTTTGGAGCCCTCTCTAAATGCATGAGAGGGGTTTAAATACTAAAATACTTTCCTTAAAACAAATTATTACAAAAACAGCTGAGGAGGTTTCAAACAACCTTCCTCAGAATGTGCAAAAATAAAACTAAAAATAAAATTAAACTAATGAATATCTCCTTTGAACTTGAACTAAGTTAATCTTCTAACTTGATCTTTGAGGTTGCAAATATAGATCATTGGCTTGAGTTGAGGCAGCTGGCTAATTGTAGACTTCAACTGCCCAACAAATATGGCATCTGTCAATGCTGGAACCATCTTTTGTGTAGAGGTTGTTAAACACTACAGAGTCATCCACTGGCTATGTGGTTTTACTAGAAACTTCCAGTATTTTTCCCAATTCAGCCTGGTTATCTATTTAATTGCCTCTTCCTTTTCTTGCATTGTCTATTTCCACTGTTGCTCTAGTTGTTTGACATTCGGTAGAAACCCTGGTACACACCCCTTAACAAGGTTGGCACCATGGAGGTTTTCATTTACGACTTCTATTATGCTGCTTGCTGCTGCTGTTGCTATTGCTGTTGGCCTTTCTGCTTGTCTCAACCAAGAATCCAAATCCGTAAACAAAATATATTTGTGGGACTCTTCCATCTTTGGTAGGTGAGCCTTTCTTTCATCCTCTGACTCTTGCCAGGTGATAAATTCAGAAACCTTTTTGTGGATTTCTTCACACTCAAACCTCATATCGATTACTTGGTTCATTAATTTATCACTAGTCTCGTAGTAAGGATTTATTTGCGAGATTTTCTGGTAGAATATTTCTTCTTACTGCATTAGTAGGGAATTGAGGTTGACTGCTTCTTTGATGAATTCTTCAATTTGCGGGTTGTCTTTGAATTTATCCATCATGGCTTGCATTTCCGAATCCTTTTCTAATTAGCTGGCCTTGTGTAGTACCCTCATCTGCTCGAATTCCCTTTGGAGCTGGGCTACTTGTAATTCTGCTTGCTGATTAGTTTTTTCTTGTGCTAATTGTTGTTCAAGTAGAAGAATTTTCTGTTCCTTTTCCTTCAACAGCATTCAGACTTCCATCACCTTATCGATGGTTGTTGTGGCATAAGCTCCTACGAACTACAACAACTTTGTGAGATTCTCTGATGGGTCGACAGGTGTGTCCTTCCAAACAACATCCATTGGTTCATTTTCTAGAGTCGTAACAGCAGTAGTGTCTAGTTTCCTTTTCTTCCTTTGTCTTTTAACTACAACCTTATGAGTAGGACTATAGAATATATCTAATGGAGGTATCTCTTCAATTCTCAAGACAATTTCAGAAGTAGGAATAGCAATAATAATCTCAATATCCTGAGTACTTGTAGCTTCTTCTTTTGATGTTTCAGGATTTGCTTGGGGGTTTGCAGTTCAGATGTTTGCTCAAGATTTGTGTCTATATGGAGCTTCTTATTGAATTTCTCCCATTCTTGTTCTAGGTCAATGACTGGAGCTTTACCTGATTGAGTTGAAGTAGAAGAAATCTCTGTTTGCTTCTTTGCCAAGGCATGTTTGGCCGTTTCCTCTGTACTTCCAGTTGTGTCTTTCTCAGATTCTTTATTTGTGTTTCCTCCTCCATTTTGAGATTGTTGTTCTGAGTGCTTTGACTCATGAGTCGACTTCTCTTGGGTTTCTTCTTCATAATTTTCCTTGGAACTTCCCTCCAAGCTTACATTAGGAGTTGGCTCTCTTATTGGTTCAATCTGCAATAGGTCCAATGGGACATTTAACAGTTTCTTATTCTTGTACACATGGAAAGCATTAATATCTTCCAGGGTCAACAGTAATGATTCCATATGTAGGACTTGTGAAAATGTTTCTACTTGTTGGAAGAGGTCATCAAAGGCATCCTCTTCATGGGTGAACTATTTGACTTTTACCATAGTAGTAAATTCCTTAGCAACATGATTTGGGTCATATTGCCTTCCTAGAACTGTAGCCAATTTCATAAACATAATAATCTTTGCTTCCTTTACTGCATGTCCATAATCGTGTAGTGCGAAAGCACCACATTGTAATGGGAAGGTTTGCCAAATGGATTTCTTCTGTTCTTTTAGTCCTCTGGTTAAACCGCCTTCCCCTGCTGTTTGGTAGGCTATTTCTCTAGCCAATAGTTTGTCGGGGACATAATATGGGAGGACATGCGGAGAAAAAATTCTCCAAAAAACTTTAATATAGGTGAATGTCTCTTCCCCGAACCCTCTTGCTACTGGCAAGATATCTACTTTAGCCTCTTTAGAAAACCTAGGGGTTGTTCTATCAAAAACTGCTTTATGAATAGGTAGCATAACACCTTGACAGATTTTATAAAAATGGGGGTGGAACTGAGATTCCCACAAAATTTTACGGTATATATGGATGGGAAGCGGGTTCTATACAGTCCACTTCCATCCCATATTCAAAAACTGAGAATAAAAACAAATTGCGTCCATAACAACAACACTCATAAAGAAAGGGGGAAAAACCCTTAAAGAAACACTTCTCTTTTTTCTATACTCCATAATGGCTTTTGCTAAACTGTTTGATAAAATCTGACCCCAGTTCATAATTATTGCATTAACCACTGCATCTATTCACGAGAGCCACTCCATGGAAAATTTGGTGCTATCGGGTCTACCGAATAACCTACACATCATTACTGCTATGAAACTATGAGGGGGAGAGATGGATGATATTGAGTACATACCAGTTTTATCCCATTTGAGTTTGCCTCCTCTTATCACTCAGATTTTCCTTGAAGTTGTTGGGAAGAGG
This sequence comes from Pinus tabuliformis, assembly GCA_031772625.1. Classification (NCBI taxonomy): domain Eukaryota; kingdom Viridiplantae; phylum Streptophyta; class Pinopsida; order Pinales; family Pinaceae; genus Pinus; species Pinus tabuliformis. The sequence continues at coordinate 922,398,481 of CM062808.1, forward strand.
AAAGGGGTCCGAGGTAACCACAAACCAACTTTTAGGTACAAAATCTAGCCAATCTATACCCAGAGAGGCCTCTCTCTTTAAGTTTTAGGTTTGTTTTGAAAGATATTAGGCTAGTTATGAAAGTTTAGGAGTTTTGGTTGAGTTCAGTTGGTGAAATTCAGTAGCAGAGGGGTAGAACTAAGTAGTTTAGGCCATTGGGCTAATGGAGTCAAAGAAGATGGCTTAACTAGATTTGGTTTCTTAACAAGGGATGGTTTCACAGGGTAAGGTAATCAAACAGGGAACAAATAAAGACTTAAAATAGATGGAGTGGACTCAAAATGGGTGAAGGGTAGTTAATAATCCTTCAACATATTCGAAAGAGGGAACTTGCATGATTACTAATAAAGAGCAGTTAAGAATTCTTTACTAAATAATCAAAGTGAATAAACTAGAAAACAGGAGCAATTAAGAATTCACTGTTTATGCTAGTTCAGAGGAAAACATTAAGAATAACAATGATTGAAAACAGATTGCACTCAAGCACTTTTTGAATTATTCTTTTTCGTTTATCATTCAGATATGAAACACATATGATATAATAAACAAGAAAACTTTAAGACTTATTGATCCGTTGTCTGACTCAAGAATCCTGTGGAAAGTCCTTTGCATCAATTCTTTATCCAGCTAGTCATACACAATTTTGTCCAACAACACTTTATTCCAAAATAATCAGTCTTACAGCAATGTCCAAGAATCCACACTCAATACTCCAATTGAGGGAGTATTTATACAAATTTTTTACAAAAAATATCTCATAATAGAGTGAGATATATTCTAGGATGACTATGAATAAGTTACAAGAAAATAGAGACAAATGGTCTCGTAGATATGAGAAAAGGTAAAATGATGTTGTGCTGTTCCTATTCTTGTTAGTGTGCTGGAGGCAGGTCCTATGATTTGGCTTGTTGCTATCTTCTTTGGTTACTCTGTGCTGGCTGCCCTGTTTTCACTGATACTCTTTACCTGTTCTGATACACTTCAACCTATTTGATCTTTGTTTATCTTCTTTACCATTACTTACTGCAGTAAATAACCAAAATTTACCCAAGGATAATTTTACAAAATGTCTAACATTTCTTCCCACCATTTTTCTTCTGGTATTCTGGTTCTTTGAAGATTTCTCATGGTTTCATCAATTATTGTGTACCTGAAAAAGGTAGGCTGAATTGGAAACAAGTGCTTTATCTAATGCTCGACATAGAACAAGTTCTCTAGCCTGTCATATAGAACTCTGCCTGTAGGTAATGCTTTTGCTGCTGATGCACTTGTTGATGGACCTGCTTGGTTGCCTGCATACTAATTAAATTTCTCCACATAATCTTTATGACTCATTAAATTATCATGAATAACTAAAGGACTTGGCAACCCTTTGCTCTGCAAAATATCAAATCTCTTCATGAAGGCATTGATCTCTTCCTGCATGTCATGGCACCTTCTTTCTAAGTTTTGCATCAAAGTTCTTTTAGTAAAAACCCTTTTGACTTCCAAAATTGTCCTTGTTCTATCTTGAATGCCCAGCTCTTCAAGCTGGTACTTATTCTTGGTATTCAAAAACTGTATGAGCCTGCTGGCTTCCTCAGGCATATTTCCTAACTCTGCCCTTACCTTTTGAACTTCTTCTTGAGCTAGTTTCACTAAATCAATTTGCTCAAAAATTATTTGAATTGATGGCCAAACATCATTTATTGATTGAGTGATATTGGCCCAAAACGTTTTCTTAACCTCTGTTAAAGGTTTCTCAAATGTGAGATCCTTTTCTAATGATTTCACTAGGTTTTCTAACCCTTTGATCTCTCTTGTCTTTTCTGCAACATTTATCTTTGAGAGATCATACCTTTGTTCTAAGTTGGCATATTGTTCTTGTACCTTTTTAAGCTCTGAAACTTGTAGTTTCATGTCCTCCATTGATTTTATTAGTTCCTCTGCGCTCAAATTGACAGTACTATCCTGTGCTGCTCCTACTATTCCTGTTGTTGTTGTACCTATGACCATCTCTGCTGTGGTTGCTGGAATGTTTGGTGCCAGAGCTGCTCCAAGGGTTGAAGGGACTGTAGTTGAGACTACTGGTATCACATTGGGAGGCTGAGAGGTCGACTCTCCCTGCTTGTCCTTCAATGATTTTTCAAGTTCTTGCTCAGTCTCATTCAGTTGTTCATTAAGTTTTAAGAGAAAATCCATAAGCTCTTCTTCAAATTTTTGCTTTATGATCTCAGCAGTCTATGGATGCCTTGAAGGTGGTAGCTTTAGTTGTTTCCTTAGGGCAACAATATCTTCATATTTCTTTTTGATTAAGGCTTCTGTAGCCTTTACATCTTTGGGATCATGACCCAATCCAATAATTATTTCTTCTAAAGACTTTATTTTGTTATCTTTGGCCTAGGAGGAAGCTTTCTCCAAATGTAGTTGGGCAGTTGTGTTATCTAAAGAGTTTTCCAGCCTTTGGGCCATCATAACTTTACTAGTCAACGTGGAATAAATCATTTCTTCAGTTTGCTTGTGCAATTCAATCTGATCCAAAGGATGAATATCCTTTGCCATGACTTCAAAATTGGTTCTAAGGTAGTCTGTTGCTGTTTGAGGCTGTTGTACTTTAGGCTTGAAATAGCTCATGATCATCTTTCCTTCTTTGAGGTCATAGGCTGACATCAATCTGTTTTGATTTGAGGGAGCCATTTTCAAAAATTGATTGTAGACTTGAAGTCTTAATGGATGATTTCTGGCTTTTATGTCAATAAATGTCTTTTTGATATCCTAAGTGTCCTTCACTGGTGGTTTGAAAGATGATACCTCTGCACTTTGTCGCCTCTCTAGCTCCTTTCTTTGTGAGCTAGTATATGTCTCACCTACTGGGAAAGTTTGCTGGCTATCTACTCCTCCTCTCCTCTGACTATTTGTAGTTTCTTCAACAAATGCTTCCTCTAAAAGGGGGTTTAGCCTTTTCCTTTTGGCACAAGGCTGTTTTGAAGGTCTACTGGCAGGGGTAGCTGTTTCCCTGTCCCTCTTTTTATTTCTTTCCTCATTTAGATGAGTTTGCAGAATTGGAGGTTCTCTCACATTGCCCTGAGGGGGAGGAGTGTGCATTTGAGCCTGCTCCTTGGAAGTTTTAGGTTGCTTAGACATTGTAGACTACTTTGTGGCCTGTGTACTGGTTTCTGGTTCCTTGCCTTTAGATGTTCCTATGGCTGGTGTGTTGGTTTCCTGTGAATGTTGCTGAGAGGTTCCAGCTGTAGAGGGACCACTCCCTGACCTTTGTACCTACCCAAAAGAATCTAGGTCAAGTGTTTTCTCAAGATCTCTCATAACATTTTCAATATTGACCTATTCACTATCTTTTTCTACTAGCATCCCTTCCACCCATTCATCCATATTTGCAAATTGTTCAATCTCTGGAATCCTATGGTGAATGTATGGTGACAATCTTTTCTTCATTCTTCTATCACATATAAAGCTATTAGGGTCATATGGTACCCACCCAAAACTATTTTGCAACTTAAGATGATCTTCTAAAATTCTTTCTGCTTCTTTCCATGCATCCCTAGTGTTACAGACGAAAGGGCCTAACTGATTCTTAATTCTAAGCTGAGCTTTCTTCTTAGCATTATAAAAATGGACCAGGTCTGAATTTATCATTTGCCTGAAATATTCCAATGCAAAGAGCCTCATTGGAACATACTTTGGTAGCTTAAAAGGGCAGAGCTCACACCCATATATCTTGATTTCTGTATGGTTCTTGTATAGGTACCAATCACCTATTCTGTACTGCTTGGAGAGCTGGAGGATCTTCTTCATATCACCATTGATCCTAGGAGGGGAAACTCCTGTCAACAAGGTGGTTGCTGGGTGAACAAATAGGTCAATGAATTCATTGTAGGAGTAAGGGGTTTCAAAGGAACTATGGAAGACTACAGACCAGAAGATTACAGACCTTGGATTTCCTCTGGTGTCAAGTTTCATGACAGGGAAGGGGAAGTTCTTTGACTGATAATAAAACATCAAATGATATATGAAAGTGGTATATTTGAAAACTCTTTCATTGTCCAGTCTTAAGAATTGGTCATGAATCTTATTAGCAATATAGGAAGCATAGTCATATTTGATGGCAGGGGGTTGTCCAGGAGTGAAAATTGACAACAACACTAGGGTTATCTCATCAACATACTCACTAGTGTTGAATCCCATGATCAAAGATATCATATCAATTATGAGTTGGCCCATATCTGTGAAGAAAGTCTGCATGTAAGGAGGTGGGCCATCAGGCTGATGCTTCGATGACATGAAAGTCTGGAAGATGCATTTCAGTTCCGACTGAGACAATTGAGTGGATTTCTCAAGTAAATATCCCATGGAAATGGGGGTGAGAGCTTGGCTAGAGTGGAATTGCAACATTTTGTTGATGGATTGAGCAGTTATTGGAAAGAGGACTGTTTGGATTAGAGACATAACTGCTCTGAGGTTAGGGTCATAATTGGCCTGGCGTTGGTGGATTATATCAGGAAAAACATGGACCGAGGGGAGAAAATACATGGGAAGGTTGGATTCCCATAATCCTAGGATGTCAGAGCCATTCAGATAGTTAACCCTACTTTGGAAAAAGACTTTAAGGTGGTTTTTATTAGTGGATAAGTCTTTTATCTGAAAGTCTTTATCTGCAAGAGGCAGATAGTCCAAATCTTTATGAGGGGCATTCATGGGTGCAACATACAAAGTCACAGGGGTTTCCATTTCTAGTTCTTGTGGATTCATAAAGGAATTTGGGTTTTTGGTGAAAAATGGGCAAATTCACAGGTCTGGGAGCTTATATGGTGAAATAAAGATTGAATTTGCAGTAAATTTTGGCCTTTTATGTGGAATTGTAGTGTAAAACGTGAATTTGCAGGGTTTCGACGGAAATTGGATAAATACCTGTGTTCGGGGAGTGAACAATGTGAAAATAGGTATAAGCAGTAGCTGACAGGTTTTGGGCTGGTTCGGCTGCAAATTTCTTGGCAAGGTGGCGGTTGGAAATCTTCGATAGTTGACCTCGACGTTCTTTGCATGGGAACACTGGTATACGGTAAAAAACAATGAAAATGACATTCATTTGTTTTATTAACAAAGTCAAGGTTGGTGGGGGGTTTTTTGGTTTTTGGGTGGATGACGTGTGTCGGGAAAGAATTGACGTTTTGTCGTATATGAAAGCGGTAAGTGGTTTGATTGCACCACTTTTGGGGACGGGCAATATTTATCCGAGAGCCAGCGATTCCATAGATTGCTTGACGCGTGAAGGAGGTACGGGGAGAAAACCACTTAGTGATCGCACGCTAACGCGCGGTCACTAAGGGGTGCGATATTGATTAAGTCCGTCAGATCTGGAGAGTGTGATTAGATGGCTAACGGGAGGCGCAATATGGTGGGGTTTAACAGTGGCGGGCCCAATATAATTAAGTATTACTTAATTATATCGGGGGTGGTATGATTGGCTGGGAGAGTTATTAATTAGTCCGGGTGACTAAATTAATCCTCATTAATTGGTGGCGGGGTCAGGTTCTTAATTAACTACGGGTTAGTTAATTAATCCCAGTTTAAAACGTATTATGGTTATATTTAACCATCAGGGCGGGATATATAATAATTTGGGGTTTTTTAATATATTTAAATAATATGGGAAAGGGTAATTTTATTTTATTTGGGAATTATATAATAAAAGTTAAAAGTTAATATGATCAAATGAATGGAAAAGCACTAAGTACAATGTTTCCAAATATATTTCATCATATAACATATTGACTTAGGCTAAAGTGTATAAAAGGGTTTTTATGAAGATTTATTTCAATTTACCTAAGTAAAATAGGATTTTACTTAGGAAAAGACTTATGAAAGTAAATGAATGGCTTTATGGATGATTTTAAGTACTTAGGCTTTTTAAATTATTGGGTCGAGGGTCCGGTCCCTCCAGAAGTCAGAGAAATGCTCTGAGCCCCTCTAATTTTCAAATGCCTTAGTACTTAGGGGGAATTAGTGAAAATTTAGTGAAAGATGAAAGGGGAGTTAATTATTTGACTTTGTCTTGCTTGAAATGCTTCCAGTGTAATGTTGGCCTTGCACTTGTGATGAAAGTGAAAATTAACACATTTAGAGTCATTATCCATCACATGTAGTTTTGCAACATCATCTGCCTACCCTACCTACTTTAACCTAACATTTTTTCTTCTTTATTAGGGTGCACTTAGACTAGCAAACCCTTATCACAATTCACAGATCATGGTTGTTAGTTAACCTTTGACACACTTTGTCCAACAATATGCGATAAAAGCGATAATTGCTAGTATTAAAGGGATTTGACTTGATATCTTAATTTATTTCTAAATTTTTTAAAAGATATCGCTTAAGTGCTAATTTTTTCTTGGAGGATTTTTTTATAAAGGGTCCCCATTTATTAATAGAATATTAACTATTAAATCAATAAACGGGGGGGGGGACGTTGTTGAACAACACAACACCTTTCCAATCCAGCGTAGGCTCATAGTTGTGCTTAGACTGCTCATAACAACCTTTCATCTTCCCAATAACTTCCTTCAATGACTGAGGATCATCATACTCAATCTAATATTTAAATGTTAAAGGAAATCCATTGATTAACCTTTAGGCCTTTGTCTTCTCATCCTTGAGGTAGGGCACATACCTCAACAACTCTAAAATCTTGGTTGTGTACTCTTCGTTTTTCATGGAACCCATCTTCAACTCATAGAATTCCTTGGCTTTTCCATTAGAATATCTCTTTGACAAGTACTTCTTCTTGAAGTGTCTTTTGAACTCATGCCAATTCATCTTCTCTATCCTGATGCCTCTTACACACTTCACATCTTCCCACCAGATATATACTCTTCCCTTGAGACTGAATATTGTTACCTTGGCTTTCATATCCTCTGAATAATCATCCAATCTGAAGAACTTCTTCATCCCAAGCATTCATGCTTCTACATCTTCTAGTTTCTTGACATCCCCATCAAAAGTAGGAGGCTTGGCTTTCTTGAACTCCTTTGGAAAATGTTGTTTCTTACTTCTTTATAAGGTTGTTAGAAGTAATGATTGTGATTTCTCTCATAACCAGAACTAGAATAGAATCCATGAGTGCTAGCCCATGTGTCAGGTGTATCCAAAGACCTACCACCTCTAATTGTGTCATCCTTGTCCAACTTGTATCCTGATCGAGACTTGCTTCCATATGCCCCATTAGTATTTTCTTCTTATCCCTAGCTAATCTTTAGTTGTCCTTGATTCTACAAATATGTAAGGCTCTGAAGGATGACT